>WOFM01000255.1:0-20447 GCA_011428145.1 Ericerus pela
AAAGTACCCTTCTTTACCATCCTGTCTCTCAACCACTACGAATTGTTATGGAAAAAAAATGTATCAAACTAGTATAGAAGATTTTTGTTCAAAATTTTATGTAAATTATTTTTATACGTAAGTGGTTTTATTGTATACATCACTCAACTATCAAGAAACACTGAAAAAACTAAAAGTAGTCGCACTTTTTGAACCTTTTTGGTGAAAACGGTTTTATCACTCATCGAGGAGCCCTCGCGCATGTATTTCAGGCGTAAAACATCCTTATATTTATTAATTTCATTTTCAGCCTCGTTGTAAACCTTATTTTACTAGGCTAAAAACGAATATGTGTGCTTGAACCTTAAAGTGTGTTAAGGTTTTAAGGGCTAAAACAATAATTCCCATTCTGAAAATGTGAATTCGTGTGCGTGAAGATGAAGCTAATTTCGTCAAGCCTGGCGTCAAAATTGATCTGGGTTAAAACTGACTTTTTAAAAATTTTTATTCATTATACGCTTCCATTGAAATATTAATTGCAATTTGTTTTATTCGTAGGTCAGCAAGACGACGCCCGTATGTGTCTGGCTATCGCAATGACTGCTGCCCGATACGGAGCAACCGTTGCGAACCACGTACGTGTCGAACGGCTACTCAAAGACGAAAACGGTAAAGTATGCGGTGTTCGAGTCAAAGAGGAGATATCCGGCAAGGAATGGGACGTGAAAGCTAAATGCGTGATCAACGCCACCGGCCCATTCACCGACTCCATCCGTCAGATGGACAATCCGAAAACGAATAAAATTTGTTGCCCCAGTTCCGGCGTCCATATTGTGCTACCCGGCTATTACAGGTGAGTTCCACTTGTCAACATGTTCATTCGTCTGCAGTCATCTCGCGAACGACCCTTCTTTAATTTTTATAGAATCGTATTTACTCGTTTACAGCCCCGAGCAAATGGGCCTGTTGGATCCGGCCACATCAGACGGACGAGTAATCTTTTTTTTACCTTGGCAAAAACAAACCATCGCCGGCACGACGGATGCGCCATGCGATATCACGCACCATCCCAAGCCTACCGAAGACGAAATTCAATTTATTTTGCACGAAGTGAAAAACTACTTGAATCCGGATGTTGAAGGTACGTGTCGACGTTTATAAGTGCTGGGACACCGGCGTGCGAGTCGAATTGGCTGTTTTTTCCCCTCAGGGGTAGCGTTTCGACTATACTCTGTCCACGCTAAGATGTGCCGGCATCGTAATCATCTATAGACGATGCGGTTGGTTGGGGGAGGAACAAAAGGTATAGATACACATAATTGTACAGTGATAAGCATCAGTTTAGGTTATTTCATGAAGTGAGTAAAAAACATGAATGTGTCGACAAGCGTGTTATGGTTTATGACGTCAGGTACGTCTTAGCGTGGACAGAGTACAACATTCAATTCTGCCCAATACCAGCTTCGAAATGTTCGTTTTTGCTGTGAAAAAGTGTGAGTTCGAATTAAAAAAAAAAATTCTGAAAAAGATAGGTATACTGTGGTTAATTACTTGTGATTTCAGTAAATTTTCACTTTTCTGTAGTTGTCTTTCTGCACCGAATAGGTAATGTAAAAAAACAAAAGGATCATAAAATTGAAAAATTTTGTTCTGTTTATTAGAGAGGGGGTGGGACAATCACCATTATTATGTTTAATATTCTTTGTATATTTAATCTATATATTGTATAAATGTAAAAGTTTGCATGCGTATACGCGCGCGCGCACGTGTGTGTGTGTGTGTGTATGTGCGTGTCTGTGTATGTGTGCACGTACTTATGTATGTATGAATGAATGAATGAATGTTGTAATTATGCATGTGTGTCCATCACTTCAGAATCGCTTAACAGATCAAGCTGAAATTTTCAGTGTTTCTTTGTATTGTTTTTAACCCAATGCGGAGGTACGTAGCTACCCTGGGTCAAAATTGTAGGTTTTGACTCTCTTCATCCCCAGGAACTTTTTAAGAATCTTTTTCCCAAAATTATATAATTCTCGATAATATTTGTATACCCTTAAAATTTTTTGTTTTTACATTATGCCATTTTTGAGATATGGGGCTCTAAAAAGTTATAGAATTCAAAATTAGTTGGTAGTTTACCATATAAGGTTTGTCAACTATGTATGTTCAAAGCAAAACCCAAAGAGGAACTTATCGATACAAACAAAAAATGTCCCATAAAAATTTCCTCTGTTTTTACAAATGAAGGAGCTATGATTTTTTCTCGTTTGGTTTTTCGATTATTTTTGACATCAAAATAAATCCAAAGAGTTGATTCTTCATTTTTTCAATAGATGTACTCTGTTAGAACTCAACGAAATAAGAAAAAAAATTTATAAATTTGTGACCATTTCCAAGGTTGATGGAGTTGCGCTGCTTCATATTTTAATGTTTTGTTTTGCTTCATTTTCTAAGAGATGAATCACCTGTTGCATTTTATCAACACATGTGTCGAGTAATTTGCATACGCCGGACGTACAAAGGCAATTTTACCTTTGACATTCTCTAAAAGTACCTGTGTGTCGTATAAATTGCATACTCTTGTCGGTAGAAAGCAACTTTTACAAAATATTACTTTGGAAATTACCTCTGTAAGTCCAGGGTATGCAACTTTTTTGATTCAATGAGAAAATGCACATGGTAACGTATTTCTTGTTCCTAGCAAAATAAGACAATGTGGGTAGGAAAATTTCAAAATTTCAGAATTTTATAAATATTAAAAACAACAGAAATTTAAATCAGCGTAGCTCTTGCAATTTTAGAAAAAAGGTTCAAGTTCATAGAACTTCGTTTATTTTTTTCTGTTGAGTTATATTCGATAATCAGAGTACTTCATTGGAAAAATAAAAGAATTTATTTTTCAAATTTCTATTGTTGTCAAAAAAACCGAAAAACAATACTAAAGGATCGTAGCTTCTTTAATTGTAAAAATAGAGGACATTTTTATTGGACTTTTTTTTTGTTTCAGTACGTTTTACTTGGGATTTTTCTTTGGACATACATTGCTGAAATATACCGTAGATATAGATTATAGGTAGTGCATGTCATACCTACATAACTTAGTCAAATAAGGTGTTTGAAAAGGAAATGATAGTTTTGTTCAAAGTAATGAATTCTGTCCAGATTCTGTAAAATTAGGGGGACTATTCTAACAAATAAACAATCTTAATGGCGTTAACTTGTTTCAGTAATTTGAATTTTATGGGAACAGTTCCCCGATTTTACAGAAACTGTACACAATTACATAATATCAAACAAAGTTAATATCTAACAGAAGTTTGTCTGCTAATAGTACAATGTTGATGGTTTCCTAGACAGGTAAGAAAACTGCTCTCTCTCACCAAGGGCTTAGAATGATAGAAAGAGGGGAAGAATAAGAGTAGTAGTGAAAAGAGAAGGAGAGAGATATATATTCCATAGATATTCTGTATAAAGAGGTAGGCCACTCTTAGCTAATGAATCAAGCAAAGCTGGCATTGTTAATATCATTTATGTTTGAGTGGGCAGCTAATATAATATATGTCATTGTCAAAATTGTCTCATCAAGCAATATTTGAAAAATTCTGATTGAAATTCAGATTAAAACTTCAAAAAATCATTGCACAGCAACATCGTCGGGAAAAGCAGGTCTTTAAAAATCATTAGCTGAACGTTTCGAAACTCTAACAGCCAACCTTACTACGAGAGAGTTATCAAAAGTTTTGAAAATTTCCGAAGTTTTTGTTGCCATTGAATGTACTGTACTAGTATTCCCCACTACCTCTTTGTCATTCATATGTTCACCCCCATAAAGAATGAATTTTCCAAAAAATCCTGGAAAAGGCATGTAGGCTACCCGTAATTTTTGTTTGGAGGAGGCGGAGAAAAATTTATTCAAAAATTAAATTTTCGCCTTCTTTGATTCCTGTCCACACCCTTCCCCACTGTCAATATACATCACCTTCTCTCTCAGTTATTCTAAAGTGGTGCTAATCAAAGGCTTATGCTCAGAGGAGGAGGTAAAACACCGTACTACCATCCCTCCCTCCACGACTGATGAGTTAAGAGTAGTGTAATCATTAGTAAAGGAGCATGAAGAAGCCTCAGAAAGGATTGAATGCGTTAAATTTTATGAGCAAACAAAAAATGTTTCTCAAATAAAACAGTCTAAAGGCACAATCCAGGGTGTTGTATCAGTTTGATAAGCTTAGAAGATTAGAACATGATTTAAACTTCATATTTTCTTGAACATTTATAATAGCCTTTTCTCCTTTTTCAGCTCCTCAAGCCACCTCCTCTGGTGTACCATTATCCTGAAATTGATTTTTAAGAAATAAATAGAGAAATAAATACAGTAGAATCACGTTAATGTGTTCTTACATAACACGTTTTCCTGAATAATACGCTGTTTTATGCTGGTGCCTTAATTTGCTGTACCATAATCTAGTCAATCGTCACGAAATTCGGTACGAACATTATAGTAATATTCAGATACAGTCGGTCTTCAGTAAATTTGATTTCAGCAAGGGGTAGAGTCCTTTATTCGTGCGTTTAATTTGCGGATTTTCCTACAAATGGATAACTTGACATCTTAAGAATTATGAAGTCCTTTTAAATTAAATTTTTTTCTCTGGTGTTTTTCTCTAATGAAGTTCCCGAGAGAGCCTTCCAAGATTTTTGGAAATATATACCTACCTTTAGAATTTCAGGTTCATAGATGCACAGATTTTAGCTAGGTAGTAATGAGTAAGTGTGTCAGACATCTTATTTTATGCAATACAAGCTCTGAGGCGTCGTTTTGCGGCATTTTGGCTTGTGCTGGTCTTGGATTTTTGCTGGCATATTGGTAACACCGTAGAATTTGTTGTTTCAGCGGTAGCAACGAACATTTTTAAGGTTTTTGCACAAAATGCAAAAAACCTCAAAATCACCATTATTTTCCTTTTTCTTTTCTGTTTCGTCTTTTTCTTCAGCCAGTTCGATGTTTTGTTTCTGATCTGTGAAACTAATGATGCGCACTAATCGTTTGGTTCGACTAATCGATTACCTCTATTAATCAACTAATTGATTTTTTGCTAATCGATTTATTTTTGCAGAATTAATCGATTAATTGAATATTATTCAGGCTTGGGCAAGAATCACAAAATTTTCATAAAAGAAATAGACAAAATATATGAGGAAAATCCTACCTATTGGCTGTTCAGGAGAAACATTTTCTATTCTACCTCAAAATTAATGCGTGTTGAAAAAAATTAACTTTGCAGGTTAGCGTAAAAATGGTAAAATCGATTACTTAAAATAATCGATTAATCAAACAATTTTTAGTTAATCGCACATCACTGTGTGAAGCAAAAATCCTATTGTAACATTGTGATGTAAGGCGTGTGTACAAGGACTGGAAAAATGAACACAAGACAACAGTTGCAGAAAAATATAATTCGGTGACTAAAACATATTTCCAGAATAAAATATATAATGGTGAAGAGCAGCGTTAGCATTGATTGTAAGTACAGATAAGAGTTTGTGATGTGAAGCGTACAGAACGAGGATCGAAAGAACTTGAGACTTTCTACTTTAAAGACATTTTATTAGCGAATAAATTATGTTTCACAAATGAAATATGAAATGGCGAAGCAACAGCGTTATCGAATCAAAAGTAGTAGGGGAAGCACTTCGTGATGAGAGTGTACATATGACATATATATATATAATGTGTTCGTGATGATGATGAAAGAGAGAAGGTGGGATTTCCGTTACAACACCCCCTGAAATTTTACCATTCGAGTTCTTCATCATGTTTAACACTGGAAGTAAAACAAATTATTATTTTTTTAAAAAATATTTCAAGTACAAAAAATGATATATGCATAATAAAATTAAAAAAAAAAAAAATATTGACATCGTATTATTCTAACATTATTATGGTAACTTTGGTTCCTGAAATAATTTTGCTGTGCTGTGCTTCGAGAGTAAATAAAATAATTGAGTAAAATAAATAAATAAATAAATAAATAATATGGTAACATGCATGGAATATTCAATATTAATATATGATATAAAAAATGGTAGCGTTCAAAAAATTATTAAAGTACAAAAATTGGTAACATGCAAAAAATATCAAAGTATTATGAGTAACGAATGATTCATTCATCGTATATTTCGAGTGGAAAGAAAAAAAAAAATTAGAAAAAGAAAAAAAATATATTCACGAACATATATTACATTAAAGAAAAAATAAAAAAAATTGACAAAGGTATTTCCGATTACGAGTTCGTTAAATTTGAAGGAATGTTACGTTTCGTATCTTATCTAAATAACATGACATGTAAAAGATTGTAGAATAATATACGTTGCATCGCTTATTATCTTTCGTGCATTGCTATTATATTTGAACTGGCGTCTAATATGTTTTATGATAAGGCAACCTTTTTTCGATTTATCATAATTGCGGTCATGTAATGGGTTTTAATCTTTATTATGTTCATTGTTAGTGGATTTTCTTTCATCATATTGTGTGGGAATATTTCGTGTATTTCTCTCACGCTTGTTTGAAAATGTATAGGTTTTTATTGTGTGAATTGTAGGGTTTATTCTTGCTCGATTTTAATGCCGTTTTCTTTGTTGCAATTTTCGAGAAATCGAGTATCTATTTCTTGCAAGAATTTTCTAGTAAATTGTATTGTTAAGTACTCTTTTTGCAATAATTAAAGGTTAATTTTTCATCAACTATTTTCATGTTTCGACTTATATTTGGACTTGGGACGACTTGTACTTGGAAGTGAAAATTTCGAACATATTATTATTTTGAAATAAACGAATTATTATTATATTATGTATATATGTTAGTTTCGTTTAATACTTTGACAATTATATTTTCAAATTTTGAACTATCTAAGGATTTGGTCAAAATATCGGCCAATTGATTCTCAGATCTCACAGTTCTAAAAAATATTATTTTTTCTTCTAATGCTTCTAAAATTGAGTAGCATTTAATCATTACGGCTCTTGATTTTTTCTGACTACCCCCTGAACATATTTTTTGTGTTGAAATATTGTCTTCCATTATATCTACGATCAATTTTTCTCCAAAAATTTCATAATTCATATGATGTATGACTTTTATCGTATCTAAAGTGTCAAAAACTGCAATTATTTCTGCTGCAGTACTTGATGAGGCGTGAATAGTTTGCTTAGAGCAATTCCACTCCACCAAGTCTCCATTAGTAAATAACATAAATCCAGTTATTGACTTTCCCTTTTTGAGATTACATAATTCTATATTTGTTTCATCGACTTGGGGTGCATAAGAGGCATCAATATAAGCCTGTATTCCATCCTCTTCCGATTTATATATTATATTATAATTTTTTGTTGTATTAACATATTTAAAAATTCTTTTTACGTAATTCTTGAGTGTGTCATTAGAATTATTTTGGAAATGTGAGAAAAAATTGACTGGGAACAATATGTCCAGCCTTGTAAGTCTTGCTAAATATAATAGCCCTCCTATCATTGACCTATATTCGGTATCGTCTCTACCATTTTCTATTTTATCTATTTTCAAGCCCGTTTCCATAGGGGTATTGGTATTTTTTAATTCTGAAATTCCAAATTTCTTTAACATTTTATCTATGTGTTTATATTGTGAAAGTATTATTGTATTATTATCGATGTTTCTAACTATTTCTAAACCTACAAAAAATCTAGGATTATTTATTATAGTAATTGTAAAGTCTTTCTGCAATTCTTCATTTATTTTAGTAATGGATAATTGTGAGTTCGATGCAATTAATATGTCATCCACATATGTTAAAAAATAAATTTTTTCATCATTATTTATTATTGTATAAAGACACCTATCACTTTTAGTTCTAGCAAAGCCCATATCCCTTACTTTTGTGTCTAATAAGTCATACCACGACTTGCTGGATGTTTTCAATCCATAAATCAATTTTTTTAATTCAAGTACCTGATTGGTATTTATATTTATTCCCTCAGGTTTCCTTACAAATATGGGTTTTATAATCGGTGAATTTAAGTATGTGGTCTTTACGTCATATTGTACCATTATTAATTTTTCCTTATTAACTATAGATAATAATAATCTTATTGTTCCTATTGATGCTGCCGGGCCATGGGTTTTGGCAATACCATATTCGGTTCTATCTTTAAAACCTCTTGCCACAAGTCTCGCTTTTGGTTTTGGATTTCCAAACTCGTCAAATTTCACTGTGAAAATCCATCTCGTATCTATTAGTTTTTGGCGATCATAATCCACTATTTCCCACACTTTCAGGTCATCAAGAGAATTAAATTTGTCGTTAATGGCCTTAATCCAGTCTTCCCTAAAAGGGTTTGTATTTATTTCAGAAAATGTTTTCGGAATATTATCCTCTATATATATTTTATTGTATTTTATATTAATATTCATAATAATTGGGTTAATTCCCAAATCGTATTCATAATCCGCTGATTTTATTGTCAGGGGTTTATTATTTATTAATAAGGATTTTATGTTTTGTGTTTCGTCCATTATCACATCATATGAAATTTAGGATTTCGTATTATAAGGGTCTTTAAGACAGTATCCTGTATTTGTATAGCCCATCATTATATTTTTTTTGGCCCTGTGTGCTAATTTTGGGTCGATTTTATTTTTTAATTTTGCTTTGGCTTTCGTAGCATTCTGTTTTCTTACTTCCATAGGTATATGTCTATAAGTTAATGCTCCGAAAACTTTAAGATTTTTTAAATTTGGTTTTATTCCATAGAATAATTCATAGGGGGTTTTAAATCCTGCATTTGCTTTCGTGGGGGATCTATTAATTAAATAAGCTTATGTAACCACAGCATAGGACCAATATTTTATATCCAGATTGGCATCAATCAACATGGCTCGTACTCTCCTCATTAAAGTTTGATTTTGCCTTTCGGCAATACCATTTAATTCTGGAGAATATGGCACCACATAATCCATTGTTATGCCAACCTCATTACAATAATTTATTATTTTGGCATCAGTATATTCTTTTGCATTATCGCATCTTATAGTGCCTATGGGATATTCAGGGAATTTATTTCTCATAGATATTATAATGTTTTTAAATTCATTTGTCACTTGGCTTTTATTAGCAATAGGCATGACAAAAGTGTATTTTGAAAAATGATCTATAAATGTTAAAATATATTTTTGATTTGTCACAGAGGGCGTAAATGGACCCATAATATCTGAGGACGCTATCTCTAATTTCCTAGTTGGTTTAGTCCTAATTCCAGTATGACCTAATCTTGAATTATTGGCAATACAACATATCTGACAATTTACAAAATCCTCATCTCTAAAGTTCTAGAACATATTTTTGAGTTGAGATATTGTCTTCCATGATGTTTATTACTAATTTTTCATCAAATATTTTGAAATGTAAATTTTGTAAGACTTTAATTATATCGAGAGTGTCAAAAACTGCAATGATTTCTGCTACAGTATTTGATGAGGTGTGGATTGTCTGGTTAGAACAATTCCAGTCCACCAAGTCTCCATTTGCAAATACCATATATCCAGAAACTGACTTCCCTTTTTGTAAATTATTAATGTTAATTGGTGCATCATCAACCTGTGAGGCGTAGGAGGCATCTACATAGGCCTGTATCCCATCACCTTCAGATTTATACACCAAAGAATAATTTTTTGTAGAATTAATATAGTTGAATATTCTTCTCACATAATTTTTTAATATTTCATTCGACAAATTTTTAAAATTGGAAAAGAAGTTGACTGAAAATAGAATATTGGGTCTAGTTAGTCTTGTCAAGTATAACAATCCTCCTATCGTAGACCTATATTCCGTGTCAGCTTTTCCATTTTCAAATTTATCTATTTTTAGTCCTGTTTCCATCGAGGTATTGGACATCTTTGTATCAAACATTCCATATTTTTTAAGCATTTTATCAATATGTTATTATGTGAGTGTAATTGTTTTATTTTCAGTCGATCTATTAATTTTCAGTCCTACAAATAATCTGGGGTTATTTATTATTGTTTATGTAAATGTTTTCTGCAACTCTTCATTTATTTTAGTTATCGATATTTGTGTTTTTGACCCAATTAATATGTCGTCTACATATGTATGAAAATATGTTATTTCATCCCTATTTTTCATTAAATATAAACATCTATCTGATTTTGCTCTTATGAATCCCATTTCTTTAATTTTATGATCTAAGAAATCGTACCATGATTTCCTAGAAGTTTTTAGTCCATATATGGATTTCTTTAATTCTAAAATTTGATTTGATGCAATATTTATTCCTTCAGGCCTTCTCACGAATATTGGCTTAATAATAGGTGAATTTAAGTAAGCAATTTTAACGTCATACTGGACGAGTATTAAATTATTTTTATTTATAGTGGAAAGTAATCATCTAATTGTGGATATTGAGGCTACAGGACCATGGGTTTGTGTTATATTATAATCAGTCCTGTCTTTAAATCCCCTTGCTACCAATCTTGCTATTGGTTTGAGGTTACCAAATTCATCATATTTTATTGTAAAAATCCATTGTGTGTCTATTAATTTCTGGCGGTCATGATCTACTATCTCCCATACCTTCATATCATCTAATGAGTTGAATTCATCATTAATTACTCTTATCCATTGTTTCTTAAATGAGTTATTATTTATTCCATTAAAATTTTGTGGCACGCAGTCCTCTATATATGTTTTATTGTAGTTTATATTTATGTTCATAATTATTGGGTTTATTATTCCTAAATGGTGTATATAATTTGCGGGCTTTATTATTAAGGGTCTTTCTGTTATTTCTAGAGATTTCATATTTTGGGATTCATCCATCTTTACGCCACTTACTATATACAATTTTGTATCGAAAGGGTCCCTCAAACAATAACCTGTTTTGGTATATCCCATCATTATATTTTTCTCAGACCTGTGAGCTAATTTTGGGTCCATTTTAGTTTTATTCCTGGATTTTGCGTTTGTTGCATTTTGTTTTTGTACTTCTAAAGGTGCATGTCTGTATGTGAGTGATCCAAATACTTTTAAATTTTTTAAATTTGGCTTTGTTCCATAGAACATTTCATATGGGGTTTTATACCCTGGGTTAGTCTTTGTAGGTGACCTATTAATCAGATACTCTGATGTTACTACTGCATAGGACCAATATTTAATATCTAAATCTGCATCAACTAACATGGCTCTAACTCTCCTCATTAATCTTTGGTTTTGCCTTTCGGCTACACCATTTAACTCCGGGGAGTATGGGACCATGTAATCGATAGTAATGCCCTTTTCTGAACAATAATTAGTTATTTTAGTATCTGTGTGTTCCTTCACATTATCACATCTAATTGATCCTATGGGATAATCAGGAAATTTATTTTGCATGGACATTATTATATTTTTTAATTCAGTAATAACTTGGTTTTTATTCGATATGGGCATGACAAAGGTATATTTTTAATAATGATCAATAAATGTTAAAATATATTTTTGATTTGCAATGGAAGGGGTAAATGATCCCATTATATCCGATGATGTTATTTCCAATTTGTGTGAGGGTTTTGTTCTAACATTATCATGTCCCAATCTTGTATTGTTTTCTATATAGCATATTTGACGGTTTTTAAAATCATCATACCTAAAATTAATATTCTCCGTTATTCCTATTGATAGGCACTTCAATTTTTGTAAACATTTCACATTAAGATACCCTAGTCTTCTATGTATTAACATTTTTTAATTTAAATTATTATTATTTTGTGATTGAACATTATTTTCATCATCAGAGTTTTCATTATGATTTACGATTTCATCATAATTTGATGTATGTTTAAAATTATTATTATCATTATTTAATTCATTATTATTTATATCGTCTTCACTCCCCTGAGGTAAAGTTGTATCAATATTTGGTATACTTTCATTATCATTGTGGGTGTGTGCGTAGACAATTACACAGCACCACACAAATACCACAGAAGGCGTTAGTGTGTTTGTTGATTGATTGTGTGAGCCTAGCCCAGTATCAAAGTTTAGCTACGTAGACAAAATATCCACTGGCCCACTAGCTACACACCTTCAACAATCACCTGTTGCTACACCACTCTCCTCCTAGTAAGTTTCCAAAGAAACTTACAATGACTTGTGACACCAGTTAAGTGTGGCATGGCATACACTACTTTGCTCACGGATATCAGTCACAAGGTAGGATTGCCAGGTCTTTTTGGTTGAGGACAACCAAATTTGACAACAAGTGTGGGAGAGGAAGGGCAAGATTGGAGCACTCGAGGCTGGGGTGTGGGACGCACTCGAGTTTGGGTGTGACTTCTCATGAGCTGTGTTGGGATGTTGGTTCTTGCCATGGGGATGCTCATGAGAGGTAGTGGGTAGGTTATGGTAGGGGCCATAAGAGGCGGCATAACCATGGTCTGAGAGAAAACTGGTGCGCAAGTTGTAGATGCGGGGGAAATGGGATTCCAGATGTTGGTGCTGCAATTTGTGGGGGGCCATGAGTGTTGTTGCAAGGGCAAGTAACAGGGCATTGTGTGCTGCAAGCTTGGCCGTGGTAAATTGCTCCCAAGGCTGCAGAGTGGGATTCTGCGTAACAACAGGAGTTATCACCAGTTGCAGTACAGAGAGGTGAACTATAAACTCTTGATGAGAAATAATTGGGGGTAGATTCTAATATTTTCAGGTATTTTTCACTATTTATTTCCTCTAATCTCCCTGAAATATCTAAAGTAAAAGATTCTAATATTATTTCCCCATGAAATATACAAAATATGGGAAATTATATGTTTCGATTTTAAATTTTATTATTTTTTCACCTTCTAATGTTTTTATTAAATTGTTAAAGTCTTCCTTTAATAATTTAAAATTTCCTAATTTATTTTCTTGTATATTAATATATTCGGACATAAATTTTTTGCTCAACACAATATTTTAACCACAATACAAAAATAGTCAATCACAATATATACTACCTGTAACAGCAATTTTTTTGATGAATGTTGTGCGATATATTTGATTTTTAATTCACTGGATGCTAGTTGATGTCTTCTTCTGTTGAATTTTGACTTAAAGTTGGCTCAAAAAGTGATGGTCTCCGTTGAGTAGATCCGCTGTGGGTTCTTCAAAGATGGGAACAAATGTCAACTATCAGTGGTTCTCTGGATTCTTTGACAGTCCTTACTGTATTTGAAGTTTCTTTACTTCCAGGATCGGCCGTTAGTAAATCAGGAACTTTTAGTTTAATTTTTCAAAAATAAAATCAAAAATTAAATATTTGAGTTACTACAAATTTCAAAAAATACAAAAATATTTCGTGTATTAATTCACATTAAATTCAAATTTCACACAACAAATAATATTCTGCTTTAACTTTTACTGTCTTTTGAGTTTCATTTTCAAACCACAGCAATGGCTACCATGATGTGAGGCGTGTGTACGAGGACTGAAAAAATGAACACAAGACAACAGTTGCAGAAAAATATAATTCGATGACTAAAACAGATTTCCAGAATAAAATATATAATGGCGAAACACAGCGCTAGAGTTGATCATAAGTACAGATAAGAGTTTGTGAGAAAAGTGGAATGTATGATATATATATATATATAATTATTGTATTGATGATGATGATGAATGAGTTCAGGTGGAATTTCTGTTACAACACATTGTTTATCGATGTAAGTTGTAACTTGTTTTTTTTTATCGTGGCTGTGTGGATAGTGGCAATGCGCATCAAACGTGAGAGAAAATATTGGCAAAATAATTTAGGGGAATAGTATAGTGAAATAATTTTGACAAATGTGTATATTTTGTCCAGTTCGTACGTTTATTATGATTTTAGACCATACCTAGTTAAATGTTTCTTTGGACTTGAAATGAGGAAACCAGCCTCCACCCAAGTCAGTCTTGCTGCTAGTGATGAGAATTTTATATCCTTTTATGGATCTACTTCCACAACTCCGACTCTGTGAGTGGAAGTAGTTCATTAGTTCCTTTAGTTTCTCAGGTTTACAAAAAATTAAATGCGTCAGTTGTCCTTGAATGAATGTGGGAAATGTTGGAATGGAAGGAAAGAAAAGAAAATATGAATGGAAGGAAGTGCACTGTATAGTGTTGAATAAAGATTGTTGATACATGCTGAAGCAAGATTTAAGCTGATTATCATCATCATTCTTGATTTTTGAAGTTTGAAAAGTGGGAAGTGGATTAGTTGAATTATCATTTTATTGAAATTACATTTAACTTATTGGCAATGACAATTCGATGAAAATTTTCAGTACAGAATACTAATCCAGAATCAAATAATCACATTTTCTTTAGGATTATTTTGTTTATTTTACTATAATTGAGTAATTGCTGTGAAGTACGAATAATTTTTATTGAGGGGAGGTTTGATCACTTTACACAGAAAAGATAAGTACGGACTTCCATCTTGAAAATGTTTATTAACGACGTTAGTACAACGACTGACAAACGGAGAACACCCTCCGTCGAGCAGTGGCGGAAAGAATATTATGTCGGTGATCAGTGTCGCCACATGTAAAACAAATAAGTGTAATAGTATGTTACATACAGTGTTAGTCAATGTGATGTCCCGTGTTCGTGAGGTAGTGAGGGAATCGTATCCCAACACCCCCCTGCGATTCAAAACGGACAAACGAACATATAAGTAAAAAAATTTGTCACACATTGTATGTATTATTAAAAAAAAACATATAAACAATAAAAATATTAAAATAAGCAATAGCAGTCAAAATTATTACATATAGGTGTCATATAAAATTGCTATATATATATAAAATGGTAAAAAAAATATGTCGTTGACTAGTATTATGATGTACAATTAAAATGTGTGTGGAAGTATGTGTCATGTGTTCTATCTTAAATATATCGTGTAATTATTAACATGAGGTATACATTTAACCCTCTGTTATTGTGTCACGTCTTATAAGTATTGTGTGATTTTAATTAAAAAAATATATAAATAAAAATGGCAGGTCGGAGAGATCAATATCTCCTCATTGTCAGCTGTAGAGAAATAATATTATTATATATGTATATGTCCTTATAATTAATTGTGTGGGGTTTTTAATATAAATGTGCTATTGTGGGAATCAATTGTATATATTGGGGAATGCTGATACCAATAAGAGAGGTAGAGCAGCGACGGGGAACCTATTGAACATTATGATGTGAATTGTGAAACAACATATGGACTGCTCGGTTTACGATAGGCGCTAAAAGACCGACGCCCATCCGCAGTCCAAAACCAAATATCAAAAAATTTTGACGGTTATGTCAATTAAGACTATTGGTTGAAAAGTTGACTTGTCCAGAGTATTCTCGTAACGATATTTTGAAAGGTTTTCCGATCAAGTGCTTTAGTAAGTATATCAGCGACTTGATCAGGTGACCTAATATCATTAAAACTTATAAGTTTATTTTGGAAAGCTTCCAATACTGCGTAGCATTTGATCGCAAGAGACCTGGAGCGTTTCTGGCCTCCCCCAGATGCAATACAAGACGCAGATATATTGTCCTCGTAGACTTGCACTGGGTTGGTTACAGAGAAAACACTCTCAGTTAGTCTCCAGATCACATATATGTCGTCTAGTGCATCATTCAATGCAATTAGTTTGGCTGCAGTCAACGAGGTTGCAACCGAGTTCTGCCGGTGAACGGCCCAATTTAACAAGTCTCCATTAACGAATATCATATAGCCTGTTGTGGAGCACCCTTTCTCCAAGTTATTTATATCTGTGTGAATCGTCTATGTCGGGTGCATACGACGCATCGACAAAAGCTTTTATATGTGTTTGGTCAGAGTGGAAGACCAGAGAGAAATCCCTTGTGGTTTTAAGGTATCTAATGATACGACGAACATAATTTTTAACTTCGCTATTGGAGGATGCCTGAAAACGTGACAAATAATTGACGGCGAAGGCAATATCCGGGCGGGTTAGTCTTGCCACATATAGCAAATTCCCAATCATAGCCCTATATTCGGTGTCATCCAATCCATTTTTTGGTCTATTTATTTTCAATCCTGTCTCCATAGGTGTGGAAGATGGGTTACATTCCGTCATTCCAAATTTCCGGAGAATTTTATCAATATATCTATTCTGTGTTAATATAATTTGTTTTCTAGGAATATCCCTATTTATTTCGAATCCCACAAAGAAAGTTGGATTATTTTCTATTTTTAGTATGAAATTGTTATTAAAGGTATTTATTAAGTCTTGTGTCCACTCGTTGTGGTTACTAGCCAACAACATGTCATCCACGTAGACTATTAAAAATGCCATTGCACCACTATTATCTTGTTTTATATATAAACATCTATCTATTTTTGATTGGGTGAATCCAGCTTGAATTATTGTTGAATTCAGTAGGTCGTACCAACTTTTGGAAGATGTTTTCAGTCCATATATAGACTTTATTAATCTTAGGCAATTATTTTCGTCTAGTTGGCAACCTTTAGGGTTTGATATATATATGGGATGGGATATTTTATTTGTGAGTTGAGAAACGCAGTCTTTATATAAAACTGTGTTATATTTAAGTTATATTTATTTGTAATGGATAATATCCACCTTACTAACCAATATTGGATCACCGGGGCATATGTTTCAGTTAGAGAATAGTGAGTGAGATCTTTAAACCCTCTTGCAACCAACCTGGCTTTCGGTATGTGAATTCCTTGGTTGTTGGGTTTCGTGGTAAAACACCACTTTGTATCCACTAACCTCACATTCCTCTCCCTTAGGACGACTTCCCACACGCCCATATCAGATAGTGACTTCAGCTCGTCAGTAATGGCTTGTTGCAATTCTTCTTTAAAAGGGTTGTTTTCGACATCCTCCCATTTTTGAGGGATGTGGTCCTCAATATAGTTTTTATATCTTGATTTAAATAAATTTAATATTACAGGGGTTTCTATTATATTATTGTTATCCTGTATTATTTCATTATTATTATATTTATTATCTATTTGTGTAATATTCCTCGTTTCATCGAATCTGATGTCGCAAGTGACATGCGATTTGTCGATTAATGGGTCCCTTATACAGTACCCACTATTTGTGTACCCTACAAATATTCCTTTATCGGATCTCTGGGTTAGTTTCAGGTGTTCGATGTTGGTTTTCTTTCTTCTATTTTTTGTGGCCTGCTGCTGACGGACTTCTATGGGAATATGTCTAAAAGCAAGAGACCCAAAAACTCTCATATTAGATAAATCCGGTTTTATACCGTAAAACATTTTGTAAGGGGTCCTATGATCTTTGTTGGCCCTAGTTGGGCTTCTGTTTATAACATAAACAGCTGTCAAGACAGCCAAAGACCAAAAGCTGAAATCCAGATTGGAGTTGAACAACATGGCCCTGGTTCTTGCCATAATCGTTTGATTCTGCCTTTCAGCCATCGCATTCAACTCTGGTGAATACTGAATGACAGGCTCAAGGTTCACGCTGTTCTCCTCACAAAATGTTTTCATATTCAAATCCAAATACTCTCTAGCATTGTCACACCTTAAGGTGGCTATGGAACAGTCTGGAAATTTTGATTTTAATTTCATATATAATTTTTTGAATTCCTCATACACCATTGACTTTTTCTCAATAGTGGAGATAGAAGTATATTTTGTGGCATGATCCACAAATATCAAGACTTACTTTTCACCATATATTCCTGGTGAGAAGGGGCCCATTGTGTCCGATGAAACGATTTCAAGTTTTCTTTCTGGCCTGGTACGAGTTCCATTGTGTCCTAGTCTTCTAGAGTTTGCTTTCACACATGTCTCACACAGGCTGAATTCGTCATCACAAAATGTAATTCCGTTCGGAATACCTCTTGAGACCTTTGTCAAGAATTTTAAATTCTTCCCTGACAGGTGTCCCAATCTCCTATGCCATATAATTTTTTTATCTATTTTTACTTTCTCTATATTCTCACTTATTTCTTGCTTATCGTTTATTATATTATTATCGTTTATACCTACATCCTCATTCCTTTCACCACTATCTTCATTCATTGTATTATTTTGTGTATTATTATTATCATATTCGTCATTAGTGTTTATTATATTATTATTATCTAAGTTATTATTATTTGTTTTTTCTTGTGTATTATTATTCTCTCCATTCTCTTCCACTTCCTCCTGACTTTCCTCAATGATTTCCTCTTCTATTTCATATTCCATCCATTCATCCTGGGAATTTATGTTAGGCATGCATGCCAATTTATTCGATCCATTATTATAGGGACATATTTTATTCAAATCATCTTAATTTTCTATAATATTGACCATTGATTCCGGTACAATTTCGTACTTTACCATGTATACCCCCCTGATTTTTGGGGCCGAAAAAATTACTTCGTCCGTCCCGCGGACGTATATATGCGCTGCAGAGAAATTTTGGTCTATGCCCAGCGCCATATTCTCCGTTATTTTAATCCCCAACATAAGGTCCACGTTTAGGGATGGTACGTAATGCACGTTCTTTAATCTTATAACAGTCTGATTCCTCTCTGAATTTTCCACCCTGATAAACATAGTTCATATATGAGTGGCAATGAGTAAAGTATCTTGGATGGCACATTCTAACTCGATAGGCTTTCCAAGCATTATAGGGTTAGACAATTTTGACAAATTAGAAATGACGTGGGCAACAGCTCCACCATCTAACATTATTCTCTTAGTAAGAGGAACATAGTCAGAATCTGACTCCTGCTTCATGTCTTTAGATGTTATTAGGTTTATTAATTTATTATTATTTGTGTTATTGTTTGGCTTGTGGTCCTTATACCTGATCATCATTGACCATTGCACATCATGTTCTTTTTTGTTTTTATTATTATTATTTTGATTATTTTGTCCGTATCTCGTATTTTGTGCAGGACCATCTAATTTGTCTTGGGGTTTTGCACCCTCTTTATTTGACAGATATACCTTAGCTATGTGCCCTTTGCCATGGCACTTGAAACATACTAAATTATTCGGATTTGGCAAATTATTTTGGTTTTGATTATTATTATATTTTCTATTTTCATAACTATTATTACTGTTCTGAGGCATTTCTGACTTTTGATTATTATTGTATGTCATTTTCCCCTGATCTACATTTTGGTTATAGTTCTGATTCCTATTTGTGTTATTGTATCTATTATAGTTTCCACTGTATTGGAATCTTTGATTTCTATTATTATTATTAAAGTTACGGAATTTATTATTAAAGTGTAACGGTATAATTGTTACAAAACGTACACGACACATATATTATTTTACTTATAGTGTATATTTTAGAAATATGTACATGAAAATATTATAATGTACAAGAGAAGATGTTGTAGAATAATAGTAAGTTAATAATTGAATAGGCTTAGATCTAAGGGTATGGATTCGAATGAAATATACATTGGTGTCGTGGGGGATATACAGTGTGATTGGTTGCTATAATCTACGTAATTTAGAGTGAGCCAATAGAATAACATGCTTGTGATATAAAATGGGTGTAGCTACAATTTTAAGAGGAATTAGAATATTGCTGAATTGTCTTTGTATTCAAGGAATAGATGACATTATTATGTTTAGTAAGAGAATATTATATTAGCTAGAAAGGTGATGTCATGATGCAAGTCCTTGACAAGTCTTACTGACGTCATTTTAGACAGGATGTAAGAATGAATTATATACGAATGGAGATAGAGGAATAATTGATAATAAGATACGAAATATATGGGTAGAATAGAAAATGATATAAAATTATCATTACATAAATTCCGGGGGAATTTGAAATTCAAAGTTTAGGAGAAAGTTTGAATTTAAAAATTCGGATAAAGATAAATCATAGAAATAAGAATGATAAAGAAATAAAAAAAAAAAAAGAAATTTTTTTTTTTTTTTTAGGATCATATGGAAATTTAAAACAATATTTCGAATATAGATATAGGTCTGTAGATTAAATTATAGTTTACAATAGAAACTAAATTAGATAAATAACAGATTTGACAATATACGCTTATATATAAATCTTTAATAATAATAAATAAAATCATTTTTCACATTTTCTTCAATACATTCAATATTATTTTCATTAATATTTCAATAAATTCAAGGTTTCGTAATTTCATCAATTAATTGGTTAACATGTTTACTCTCGAGAGGTTTTCTAATTTTCACAATAAAAAGAGATATGATAATAATAAAATTATAGTAATAACACATAACCAAATAAGTATAATAATAGTTAGAAGAGAAATAGAGTTTCGATCACCAAATTCTTGGATTTTGATTTGGGTTTTATCAAGTTTTTCCTTAAGGTCATTGGTTGATAACATAGGAGAGAAATCAGGAATGAACATAGTCCAGTTAGGGTATAAGCATTAATGCTTGGAAGGGAAATAGTTCTTAATGTCTGA
>WOFM01000255.1:23730-120700 GCA_011428145.1 Ericerus pela
TCAGAATCTGACTCCTGCTTCATGTCTTTAGATGTTATTAGGTTTATTAATTTATTATTATTTGTGTTATTGTTTGGCTTGTGGTCCTTATACCTGATCATCATTGACCATTGCACATCATGTTCTTTTTTGTTTTTATTATTATTATTTTGATTATTTTGTCCGTATCTCGTATTTTGTGCAGGACCATCTAATTTGTCTTGGGGTTTTGCACCCTCTTTATTTGACAGATATACCTTAGCTATGTGCCCTTTGCCATGGCACTTGAAACATACTAAATTATTCGGATTTGGCAAATTATTTTGGTTTTGATTATTATTATATTTTCTATTTTCATAACTATTATTACTGTTCTGAGGCATTTCTGACTTTTGATTATTATTGTATGTCATTTTCCCCTGATCTACATTTTGGTTATAGTTCTGATTCCTATTTGTGTTATTGTATCTATTATAGTTTCCACTGTATTGGAATCTTTGATTTCTATTATTATTATTAAAGTTACGGAATTTATTATTAAAGTGTAACGGTATAATTGTTACAAAACGTACACGACACATATATTATTTTACTTATAGTGTATATTTTAGAAATATGTACATGAAAATATTATAATGTACAAGAGAAGATGTTGGTAGAATAATAGTAAGTTAATAATTGAATAGGCTTAGATCTAAGGGTATGGATTCGAATGAAATATACATTGGTGTCGTGGGGGATATACAGTGTGATTGGTTGCTATAATCTACGTAATTTAGAGTGAGCCAATAGAATAACATGCTTGTGATATAAAATGGGTGTAGCTACAATTTTAAGAGGAATTAAGAATATTGCTGAATTGTCTTTTGTATTCAAGGAATAGATGACATTATTATGTTTAGTAAGAGAATATTATATTAGCTAGAAAAGGTGATGTCATGATGCAAGTCTTGACAAGTCTTACTGACGTCATTTTAGACAGGATGTAAGAATGAAATTATATACGAAATGGAGATAGAGGAATAATTGATAATAAGATACGAAATATATGGTAGAATAGAAAATGATATAAAATTATCATTACATAAAATTCCGGGGGAATTTTGAAATTCAAAGTTTAGGAGAAAGTTTGAATTTAAAAATTCGGATAAAGATAAATCATAGAAATAAGAATGATAAAAGAAATAAAAAAAAAAGAAAGAAATTTTTTTTTTTTTTTTTAGGATCATATGGAAATTTAAAACAATATTTCGAATATAGATATATGGTCTGTAGATTAAATTATAGTTTACAATAGAAACTAAATTAGATAAATACAGATTTGACAATATACGCTTATATATAAATCTTTAATAATAATAATACAATCATTTTTCACATTTTTCTTCAATACATTCAATATTATTTTCATTAATATTTTCAATAAATTCAATAGGTTTCGTAATTTCATCAATTAATTGTTTAACATGTTTACTCTCGAGAGGTTTTCTAATTTTCACAATAAAAAGAGATATGATAATAATAATAATTATAGTAATAACACATAACCAAATAAGTATAATAATATTTAGAAGAGAAATAGAGTTTCGATCACCAAATTCTTGGATTTTGATTTGGGTTTTATCAAGTTTTTCCTTAAGGTCATTGGTTGATAACATAGGAGAGAAATCAGGAATGAACATAGTCCAGTTAGGGTTATAAGCATTAATGCTTGGAAGGGAAATAGTTTTCTTAATGTCTGAATCAATAATGACATTATAGTCCGTCCATAATAATGGAAGATGATGTTCGATGAGAATGTCATCGGACATATCTCGGGGGCAAGGAAAACCTATCGGAATAATTATTTCCGAATAACCATCATATTCAGTATTAATAATTTGGACGTGGCAAGGTACTGTTAAAAGAACTGTACCAGGGAATGATATATTGATAGAGATATCGAATGATTTTTTAGAAGTAGTGTCAAATGCACTGATATTGGAAGGGTTTGTAATAGCAAATTTGTTTTCAGAAAATTGAAAAACAAGGGTTTTACCATGATTTATTTCACAACGGAATGCACACGATTTGATTAATTCATTGTATGATTTTTTAAGGAATAAGGTTTTTGCACAAGACAAAACCTTATCGGATCCACGATTGTCAGGAAGGAAACAAAGGGGTTTTTCGGGATTACAATAATGTAGATCAGTACCAGTAATGTAGCGAACTGAGTCGTCATCAGAATTATGGACAATGATTGAGGGTTCTTGATCCCAAGAGCATAATTGATCATTGTGTGATTTGAAAGTTAATGGGATGAATTTATAGACATAATAATCAGAATTTCTCTGTTTGACAGGAATTTTTAGTTCTATTTCCAGGTTGTCGTTGTAGAGGTTGCAATTTATTAAGTCTAAATGATAATAATTAAGATAATCATAAGTAGTGATAGTAAGTTCAAGGTTATTTTTCAATAACAAGGGAATTAATTTGTTAAGATCTTCTTTGAGTGTATCAGTTGATACAATACTAGAGGGTAAATTATGGTCTTTACAAGCGTTTAGGACATACTGAATATTCATAGAGTGAATAAGGTATGCATCGTAATATGTACGAATAGAGTTATCAAAATTGGAGATTTCTCCAACGATATACGCTTCGTTAGAATATTTTTCAATGGTTTCATCGAATGCAGCTTTTGCAACGAAGAAATCATCGTAGAAGTGTTGGAAATTTTGGGAGAATGATTTGAAGTTTTCCGTGACATTGAGTAAAGAGGAATGATCTGATATGACTGTTTCCTTTAAAACGTCATATTGGTCTTTAAGAGAAAGTTCGTTTTCCATAAGGGATTGTCCATCTCTGTATGTGAGTACACGACAGCAGATAGAAAGAAGATCTCCAAAAAAGTCTCTGACTTTATCGATAGCATTGTCACGTTTAATACGAAGAGGATGGGGTTTAGGGGCAAAATCTTGAATTAACGCAAGATTATTTTTGATGAGTGATTCGAAAAGTTTTTTGTATCTCATGCTAATTTTATGGAAACGACATTTAATTTCGTCCCAATTACAATTATCGTTGTAATTGCTATAAATATTCGTTCTGATGAAATCAGCAGAGTCAGTTAAATTAAGCTGAATGCTATACAAAATTGTTCTTTCGTATTCTTCGAAATACGCTCCTGTAGACGCTGTTACAGTCGGAATTGCCAATTTGTGAACATGGTTCAATTTGACTGCAAGCGAAATATGAGATGTTGAGATGGAGACCATAAAAAATAAAAATGACCATCTGCAACATAGAAAAAATGCAACGTATGACAAAACCATGGGTAAAAACTAAAAAAGAAATTTCGTGAGAACGAAATATGAGATTTCACACGTGAATAAGATGGAAAAATAGGAAAATTAGAATAGGCGAATAAGATTGAAATTTTCTAAGAAAAATATGGATTTTATGAGAAAGAAAAGATGTATTGAAATTTTTTCGAAAGTAGTTTAGTTTGTTCTTGGAGTTTCGAGTGGTTCAGATCTAGATTAATATCCAGAGTGATTTTTAATTTTTTTCATTAATAATTATTTTCGTGTTTCACAATTTATTCGTACTGCTGCAATAAAAAAAATTTTATTTACGATTTTAAAACTTTTTACTACAACAATATTTTAATTGCTATATGCGAATAATAATAAATTTGGATTTATAAAAATTCGCGAAGTTCGCAATTAATTTTTCGGACAGATTTTGTCAATTATTTCGGTTGTTCGCGTAAATGCGTGTTCGTGTTTGCTCGGTTCCTGATATTAATTTAGAAAACGCAATCGAAAGAATGCAGAGGGAGAGAAAAATGAATTCGATTCAAAACACATTTAAAAAAATGAGAATAACAACAGAAAATAAGAACACGAGGAGTTCAAATTGTTCCGAAATTCAGTCCAATTGGGAATCTGATGTAAAAAAGTATGTTCAAAATCGTGGTTTCAGGGGTTGTTTGGATTGTAGGATTTTTCCGTTGGGTGGGATTGCCTTGGCTGACGAAACAATAACATTTGATGAAATTACCCTCGACATGTTTTCCATATGGATAGGGTGTCGATGTTATCGGCGGGCATTATCCGTGATACATTGTCAGATGTGGATGATGGTGTGGTTCATCACTCAACCTAATCAGGTGGGTTGGCAAGATAGTATGCGACAACGATGGGGGTCTTCGGATCACATCAATTTTAAGGCTCGGGGTTGGTTGCACGTATCCGATCTGGTCGTATGTGAGGAATCAGAGAATTTTGTAAAGGGGTTACTATCCTCTTTAACTCCGTATTTTCCTAAAGGTTATACTATAAAAATGGGTCGATCATTCGTGATGACACGTTCGTATGAAGTTGAACAAGTGGATGCGATATCAATGTCATTTATGACAGCTATCATTGCATCTCTTGTAATGATACAACATGAGACGAACGAGATCGTCGAGTGTCGATTTTTGCATTTGAGATACGTTGACATTGGTCAGTTTATCTTACCCAAATACTTTGGACGGTTTTCTCGATATATTCAAGAGCGTTGGGGATCTCATGTGGAGATTAAAGCCCATGACGGTCTCATCGTTTTAAAAAGGATATTAAAACCTGAGATGAAGACTGCTCTGAAAAATATTCGAGAAAGGGTAATAACCGGACATACAGACCGTCGGTATCCATTTATATTTAATGGAAACTCTAAATTTTATGAGGAGTTGCGTGCAACTATATTCCGTGATCTTGATTATGTGCCATCCGCAAGAAAACAAACCTCAGAAAAATCTACTCAGGTTGACATGGATGAGGAGATTCCTGGACCTAGTAAATCAAAAGATGGTAAGGCAGCAACTCTGACAGTCAATCCTGGGCAGAGGTGTATATGGAATCATGAATTGGAAAAAATCAACCGAGATTCCAATAAGTTTTGGACAGATTCGAAGGCTGTTCAGTGGAAGGACACAAATAACAAGTGCCTAAATAGAGCCGTGACTCCTGAAAATCCTCCACCATCGCCACCACAATGTCAGGGGTGTTCAAGAGAGGAAGCATCAATTGAGAAAAATAAAGAGTTGATGAATCTGCAAATTGTCGAAAGGAGGGCTATTTTAGCAGCATCACCTGCTGTAGAAGACAGCAGCGAGGAAGAAATTGAAGACGACAATTTGCCTCCGTTGGGTCGTGGGCGGAGTATTTTTCATTTTCGGGCAGTTCCTCAATATCAAAATTTCAATATAGGAAGAGGTCCTGCAGTCATTCGGGGAATGCGGGGAAGAGTTATAGCGCTTTTCATTGCCAGGCAACCTGCATTGGCCAGCCGAGGTCACGCGGCAAGACCAGCTTAGGATTATCCAAGATATTTAGAAACTTTGGTGTCGTCAACATAAAATACACACATAAAGGTAAGACATAAAAATATACAAATTCAAAAGTAATTTAAATAAAAGGTGAATATTGGAGTAATAAAATAAATAAATATGTAAATTGATCCATGTTGCGAAGAAAAGAGAGAGAGAGAATAGAAAGAAAATATATAGAATTTATTTTTTCTATTATGAAGAAATTTATAAAAGGGTATGGGAGAGAGTAGGAATTGAAAATTTGGATAAAATTATAGCTACGTAAAGGAAATAAGATGATATATACACATATAATAATACTACTAATAATAAGTTGATAATATTTATAGAAATAGTTAAACGAATAGATATGTACAGTATAGGTATCGAAAGGGAAAGGATATAGAACAATATGTACAAATATTATTTACAAGCTTTTTTCTACAGGTTTACTACGCTGAAGACTGACTTTAGTATCATTTTTACTATCTTCTTCATTTTCACTGTCTGTAGCATCTTCGATAGTAGGTTTGTCATTGATGTAGGAAATTAGGTGTTTGTTTTCCTTTGTTTGTATTATGTCATTATGCATCGTATCTTTCGGCTGTTTAGTAGATATACCTTTCTCGGTTTTAGGATGATTGTTTTTCGGTTCATCTTTAACCTTATGTGGTATGAAATATTCATTATTGTTTGTGGGACGTTCCGTATAAGGGATAAGACGTCTTACATGAATATTTTCATCTACATTATTTTCGTCATTTTCTTACACAATTCTAACTGTATAATTCAAATCTGAATTTTTACTTACGATACGATAAGGTCCACGAAATTTAAATTTGTTTTTCGCGACATTCTTACTTTGACGAATTAAAACAAGATCGTTCGTTTTAAATTCTTTCAATAATTTGTTCTTGTTATAGTACTGAGAGTTTTTTTCTGCAGCTTGTTGTTTTAGTTCGGGTACTTGATCTTTTATTTTTTGCAATTCTTTAAGAGTTGTATTCCGTTGATCGAGTGATGTTGGTATTTGTATTTTGTATTTGTCATCAAATAGCGTTCGAGGTTGATAACCGTGAAGAAAGAAAAACGGCGAGGTATTGTTGAGGTAATGAATGGGTGATGTATTATATGCAAACACAACACTAAAAAGTGTATCAATCCATTCTTCTTCCATCTTTGGTTTATATTTAGATAGACATTTTTTAATAATTCCGTTCATTTGTTCAACTAGTCCTTGAGTTTGCGGACTATAGGCTGATGAATGTATTATGTCTATGTTCTGATCTTTGCAAAAATTATGTACAAGGTCGTTACGGAAATGTGTACCGTTATCACACGTAATGATCTTAGGTTTACCGTATGTAGTCATAATTTTTTTAATAAATTTCACGACGCTTATAGCATTGGGATGTCGTACAGGTTCTATTACACAAAAATTTGTGCATTTGTCAACACCGACTAAAACATAATTACGTTCGTAATTATTGTCAAATTTGCCAATGAAATCAATTTCGATATGATGAAATGGATTAAATTCCTTAACAGGAATTGCTTTCATCATTCCGATTTCTTTCGGGTTTCTTTGTTGTAGTTGGCATTCATGGCATGAATTAATATACTCGTTAACTTTTTTTACAAGTCCTAGTATAAAGTATTTTGATTTAATTTTCTCAAGTGTTTTTTTACGACCAAAATGTCCTCCTCCAGAAGGATTATCATGCATTTCTTTTAAAATAGATGGGATTAATGCATCTGGAATGATTGGTACAGGTGAAAATGGGTTATAATTAAAACTTTTCTTTTTGTATATGATATCATCATCATCTATAAAATATTTATGGGCATGGCGTTCTATTTGTTTTACTAACGCACGATCATCAATAAAATCTTGGTTTAGAAATTTGTATACTTGTCCCCAATAATCGTCTATTTGTTGGTAATCAGCTAATGTTTCAAGAGGGATATCTTTTCCATAAAGTAATGTTTTTATTGGTTCTCCATTAATATGAAATTTAGTGATTTCATTTTCTTTAATTCCATTTTCGTCTTTTTTTGTTATCGGATCAAAATTATGATTTGAAAGTAGATTGATGCTTTCTTTTTTCAATGATGTACTTTTATCTTAAATTTTTTCTTTATTTTGTTCGGCTAGTTTTGTTGCTGATTTTGTTATAGCATTAATATTTTTGTCTGTTGTCATGAATTGTCCATTTTCAAATCTTATTGAATCTTCATTGTCTTTGAAAGGTCGGAACAGAAAATCTGCCATGACATTTTCTTTTCCTGAAATATGTTTAATATCAAACGTAAATTCACTGAGTTTTGAGACAAGTCTTGCTAATCTGGGAGATGGAGTTTTAAAACGATGTTGATATGTTAATGGCTGATGATCTGTATAGATTATAAAATCTGTTCCAAGTAGAAAATCTCTGAAATGTTGACATGATTTCGTTATTGCAAGCATTTCAAGATCAAAGGAACACAGGTGTTGTTGGTTTTTGTTTAGTTTTTCAGAAAAATATCCTATAGTGTATTTTTTGTTTGTGTCGGGATAAATTTGACGACATACTGCTCCTATAGCATCTTTGGATGCATCAACTTCTAGGAAAGTTGAAGCTTCTGGGTTATTAATTTGTAGGACAGGTTCCGATAAAAGTATATTTTTCATGTTTTCGAAGCATTGTTGGTGTTCAGGTAACCAAACAATTTTTTCGTTCGATTTACTGTCTTTTCCTTCAAGGATTTTTAGAAGGGGTAACATTTTTTTCGTAAAGCCAGATATCATTTTACGATTGTATCCAGCCATTCCAATAAATCTTCTGACTTCTTTTAGCGTTCTTGGTGGTTTCATATTTTTGATAGCTTCGATATTTTTAGATAATGGTTCCAATTTTCCATGACCAATTTTATGTCCCAGTAGTTCTATGGAGTCTTGCATAAAAAAGCTTTTCTTTGTTTTTACACGAAAGTTGAATTTTTTGTCTTGATAAAATTTCTACAGTATTATTTAAACATTCATCGAAAGTTTCTCCAAAAACACAGATATCGTCAATATATACAATAACTTTTTTCCATAGGATATCATGAAAAATATCAACCATAGCCTTTTGAAATACTGACGGGCTAAGACTTAATCCTTGTGGCATTCTGTTGAAAACATAACCAACTCCTTCAATGTTGATTCCAGTGATGGGTTTTGATTCTTCATCGAGTGGTGGTTGAAAATATCCAGAGTTAAGATCTATGATAAAAAAGAATTTTTTTGTTCGTAAATGGCGCCATATAGAGTCTATTCTTGGGACTCTTGTTCTATCTTTTTTTATTTTGTTGTTTACTGCTCTGTAGTCAACTAAAGGTCTGAAAGATCCGTCTTGTTTCTTTTTCAGAAACATAGGTGATTCGTATGTTGATGGTTGTCTTTTGAGAACTCCAGCTATTTCCAATTCATTTATCTTTTTCAACCATTCCATTCTTTCTTTATAAGCCATTTTATAATTTCTTCTTACCACAGGGGTATTGTCTTTAAGATGAATATGGACTGGTGGTACTTTAGCTAATGAAAGGTTTTTTGTAGAGTGTGTAAAGATATCAACATAGTCTTTAATTTTATCAATTGTTATTGATCTTTGTTCAGGCGATAGTTTGTTTGATATTTTGATTTCAACACCTTCGGGATCACAAAGTTTGTTTTGTGTGACACAAATCTTTTTTTGATTAGATGGTGTTTTATCGTAGTAACATAATGTACCTATTATTTGATTTTTACGTATCCTTTTCGTGTTGTTTGTTGGATTGAAAATTGTAACAATTGAATTATTATTTGAAATTAATAAATTAGTTTTATTTTCAAAATTTTCATTTTTCAGCAATTTCACGAAAGGGGGTAAAGTTTGTAAAGCGATTTTTTCATTTGGGTTAATTAAATAAGTATCGCTTGTTCGTACATATGTTACTTGTTCTTTTTCTTCTTTGGTGTTTGTTGAACATCTTGGGATTGATATTGAAATGGTTTCTTCTTCACATGGAATTGAAAATTTTCCAGAGGAAAAATCTATAATGGTTTTATATTTTTCAAGAAAATCGTAACCTATTATAATATTCTCAATTAGATCCTTGACAACATATGCTTTAATTGGGAAAGAACATTTCTTAAAAATGATAGGGATTGTAGAAATTCCTATTATTTGTAGTTCTATTTCGTTTGCAGCGTATAGTTTATCATTTGTATGTTCTAATGGTAGATTTTTTGCTAGATTCCAATGTACAAGTGTTGATTCAGCTCCACAATCAATCAATCCGAATGTATCTGTTCCTAATACATTACACGGAAGGTATAAACGACAGTTGATTTCGTTTTTTCCAGTTGGTGCAATAACAATAATATTTGGTTTATTTATTTTTTTATTATTGTTGATGTCTTTAATAGGTGGTGGTTCTCCTATTTCTTTATTTTCTCCTGCAGTGGCATATTGTACTGCAGGATTGTTTATACATTTTTTGGCGATGTTCCGTTTTGTTGTGGGTAGGTAATAGCAGGAATATTGTTAGGAATATTGTTTTGGACAGCGTTTTGATTTAGGGTTTGATTTTGATTTGGATATGATTGATTTTGGTTGGGATACGACATAGGGACATACATAAAAGGGATTTGATTAAAGTTGTTAGGATATTGTTGGAAATTATTATAATTATTACGAAAATTTCCACGAAAAAATCTGTTGTTTTGTCCATGGAAATTGTTTCCTCTGTAGTTTTGGTTTTGGAAACTGTATTGGTTTTGAAAGTTATTTTGATTTTGAGGTAAAGTGGGAAAATTATTTGAATCATTATTATTAACATTGTTATAATTATTTCCATTATAATTATTATAGTATCCATGTCCTCTACCTCGTCCTCTGAAATTTCCTCTGAAATTATTTCCTTGGTAATTAGAGTTGTTAAATTGTCTATTTTGTGATGTGTTATTTTCATTATTTTTGGAACTTGTTACTGCTGCGGCTAATTTTCTTATTTCCGAGATTATTGTGTCATTGTTAGTGATACTGGTTTCATTAATTGTATCATGTTTTTCATCAATTTTCGGACTTTCGGTAACATTGTCTTTTTGGACAATATTGATTTGTTTTTTTGATGATGTTTTTAAATTTTTTAATTCTTCATTAGCTTCTTCCATAGCTATTCTATATGTTTCAAGTTGTTTTTTAACTTTTTCAAGTTCTGATGCAAAAATAGGATCTATTAGAGGACGTACCTTGTCTTTGCAATAAAGATAATCATCAAAGGTGGTATGTAATGCAGCTAATGTTTTTGGTTTCGATTTAACCATATGTTCTCGTTCTTTTTCACCAATGGAACGATATATATGATCTATGATTCTTTCTTCCATTATTTCAGGTTCTATTTATTTTAGCGTATTTGATACAAAAATTACAAAATCAATAAAATTGTCATCTCCTTTATATTTTCTTTTATATAGATTTTCTCTTAATTGGGGTGTCGTTTTTTTGAAAATTTCTTGTAATCTTGGTTATAGATCTTTCCATTCCTTTAAATTTTCGTCATTGAGATTAATTCGTTGAAAATTGTTTGTGCATTTCCTGTGAATGCAATTTTAATTTTTTTCATTTTTGCGTCTTCATTCCAGCCAAATGCTTCACATTCGTTTTCGAATTGTTTTAAAAATGTTTTTATATTTTCATTTGGGGCATTTGAAAATGTTGATGGTCTTATATTGGTTATTGGTGTTTCGTTTGCCATCTTTGTTAAAATTGTTTTTAATTTTCTTGTTAATAGATTAGATTTTAAAATTGCTTCTTCGGGTGATTTGGATGGAGTATGAAGGTTAATTAAATCTTCTTGTGGTGTAAATGATACGTCAGAATAATTATTATCTGAATTTGCACTAGATAATTCTACATTAAATGTAGTATCTTCGTCTATAGTGCTTAGCGTAGTATTGAAAGAGGTACCTGCAATGGCTTGTATAGCTTTAATTTTTGCAAGTCTTCCTGGATTTCGGGATGGAAAGATTAAATCGTTTACGTTATCTTTTTCAAGGAAGTTATTAATTAAAGGATCTTTATGAGTATGGATATATAAACTAATTGCTAGTTGGATTTCTGGTTTATTTTTATGTTTAGGAAAAGGTGCAGAGTTAATAGTTTTCCAAAGATTGAGTAAACTACTGTTTGGTAGTTCTGTGATCCAATGGTTTGGTTTGAAGGCACTAGCGTTTGGAGTCGTTTTATTTTCCCAATTTTTGTCTTGCATGGAAGTATTAGAGTTTGAAACACTTACAGTTTTGCGTGATTGTTGCAGCACTTTGACATATTTTGACTTCGGGAATGCTGAATAGCCGTTGCCAAATATTCGAACTCGTACTGGTAGGCCTCGAAATTTGCGACGATGGATTCGGCTGTGCGATCTTCGATGGATTTGCCTCCAAATGAGACTGCTTCGTTTTTTCTCGATATCAATTTTTATTTGATAAATCTGCACTTTATTTTATACTTAAAAATTTTTAATTTTTTTATCACTTATTGACACCACTGTTTTTTCTGGATAATAAAAAATTTTTATTTTTATGTTGCACTGATGTTTAGAAAAAAAAAATTTTTAATTCACGTTTTACGATTCGTTTGTCCGTGGTTCGGGCGCCAATATTTTGTAACGGTATAATTGTTACAAAACGTACACGACATATATTATTTTACTTATAGTGTATATTTTAGAAATATGTATATGAAAATATTATAATGTACATGAGAAGATGTTGGTAGAATAATAGTAAGTTAATAATTGAATAGGCTTAGATCTAAGGGTATGGATTCGAATGAAATATACATTGGTGTCGTGGGGGATATACAGTGTGATTGGTTGCTATAATCTACGTAATTTAGAGTGAGCCAATAGAATAACATGCTTGTGATATAAAATGGGTGTAGCTACAATTTTAAGAGGAATTAAGAATATTGCTGAATTGTCTTTTGTATTCAAGGAATAGATGACATTATTATGTTTAGTAAGAGAATATTATATTAGCTAGAAAAGGTGATGTCATGATGCAAGTCTTGACAAGTCTTACTGACGTCATTTTAGACAGGATGTAAGAATGAAATTATATACGAAATGGAGATAGAGGAATAATTGATAATAAGATACGAAATATATGGTAGAATAGAAAATGATATAAAATTATCATTACATAAAGTTTCTAGACTTCTTCTCGTCATATAATCTGTCTGATCTTTCGATCAACATGGCATGAAGTGTTTCGATCGTTTTTCAATCTTGGCTTAATGTATTAAATTCCAGCCTTGTCATGTCATAGTCCATGTTCAAAGATATGAGGAGTTGTTCTATCTCCTCTTGTTTATCTAAATTTTTACCACAGTCCCTTATTTTTTGGGCTGATCGGGAAAACAAATCTAAATAACTTCTCATGTTACCATCACTATTAAATTATAATCTCTGAAAGGCCTGCTTCGCATTAATATATGTAACCTGCGTGCAGCTTTTATACCTTTCATCTAAAACTTTCAAAATCTGATTTATTGTTTTCAAGTCTTTTACCCTTTCAATAAGCTCGTTGTTTAATCCCTGGTAGATTAAAGCCTTTCCTTTTTCTTGGTTACGAAAATATGCCGTCCTATTAGCCGAACTAGCATTGCCAGATTCAGGGTTTAAAAAATTATTTAGTTCCAATCCCAAAAACAGCAGTTCGGTCTCAACATCATGCATTATTGGGTACAATACCTCTGCATAGAGTGTTGATACCATCGTGGTCCTCCAGGCATCATAATTCCTCCCATCAAATACCTTTTTTGTTTCGAATCTCGACCTTTTATTATTATATTTTGGATGTTAGGGAGTTTATATCCTACCTCAGAAACACGAGAACTTAAGTCTAGGGGGTAACACGGTCTCAACCGCACGATAATGCACAACACGGTCTCAACCGCTCCATTGGGAATGCAAGTTAAAAATATTATATTATGATTTTCAATAATTAGTCAATATTCTAAATTAAATCTTACGAAATATATTGCTGACGATGAGGTGATCTCTCCGCTGTTGTTACTGCTTCTTGAGCAGTCATATTACTGTGATTTTTTCGTCAAAAATTTTCAAAGTCAAATTAATCAAAGTCCCAGATCTTGTTTCAGAACATCGATGATTCTATCAAACACATCAAAGTTCAAATTAGTACGCAGTGCAAAATTGTTTAACAAATATGAAAAAGATTACTGCTGAAAAAAATAATTTATCAATCTACATTAAATGAATCGATCTTTTATTGTATGTGAACAGGAAAAAATCTGTCACTTGTGTCAATGTTTGAAAAATGGGTTTTCTATTGTTGGATTCGATAATTCTCATCCAACAAAGATTTCCTCTTTCTTTCAATTCTCAACCAACAAGATAAAATTTGAAGGCTATCGATATCACTTTTCAAGTTTCGACTTTGCTTAATATTTGGTTGAGAATTTACCTGAAATATATTGAAATATAATATTATTTTACTGTAATTTAAATTTTTTTAGATTAATTTTGGGCAAAATCACACGAAATATACATTAATTAACTTAGACTTTTTACTTATCTTTAATTTTTCGCTTCTTTTTTCCATATTTTTCGATGTTTTTCTTCTGCTACCTCGCCCAAATGACACCAATCTGCGACGATTTTTACTCTGCAACCTTTGAATTTTCAATCTTCTTTCGCTGTTTCGCTCCCTGGAACACAGCATGAACAATTGCCAACTGTTTTTGACTGTATGCACTGGTCTACCGAACCATAGAATCCTCTCGTATCTGATTTGTTTTCTCCAGACTTTTGACTTTGACGTTTTCACAGGTGCCCAAGACTTTACTGTTGTTTTCATTAATTTCACTTTTATTACACTTTTAATTTGTTAATTTACTTTAATTGAACATTTAACTTTTTCAGGATAGTTACTTTAATCACTGAATCGAACTTTTTTGTTCACGAATTTTAACATTTCCTACCACTTTGCGTAGAGGTATCACTCTGCACTAAGCCTTTCATTTTGCGTGAAACACGAACTTTCAAATATTGATGTGAGGCGCATAGAACGAGGATCGAAAGAACTTGAGACTTGTGGTAATATTGAGGTTTATTGCACGAATGAATAATACATTATAAAATGAAATATGAAATGGTGAAGCAACAGCAATGTACGATCGAAAGTAGTAGGGGGAAAGCACTTCGCGACGAGAGTGTACGTATGACATATATATATAGTGATCGTGATGATGATGATGAAGAATGAGTGAAGGTGGGATTTCCGTTACAACACCCCCCTGAAATTTTATCGAATGAGTTCTTCATCATGTTCGACGCTGAAAGTAAAATTATTATTGTTTATATGAAAAATGTTAATATTAAAAATGACATATACGTAATAAAATATTTTAAAAAAAATGTTGACATCGTATTAATTTAAATATTATGGTAACTCTATGTTTCTAAAAAAAAATTTTTGGTTTGCTGTGCTTCGAGAATAATAATTTAAAATAAATAAATAAATAAATAAATAAATGGTAAAATACATGCAATAGTAGGTTAATATGTGATGCTGAATAATATATGGCATCGAATAGAAATATTAATAATTATAAAAATATATAAAAAAAAATAAAAATGGTAACATGCAAAAAGTTTTTCGTATACATTGATGACTAATATAAAATATATTCGGAAGTGTGCTCTGAAAATATTCTCGAACATTTACGTCTATATAAGAATTGAAGAAAGGAAAAAAAAAAAAAAAAGGAAAAAAAAATAATCACGATTAAATAAATTGACAAAGGTTTATGAGGCACACGATCGGTTATCAGAAACGTTACGTTTTACAGGTATTATCTGTTGTATGACATGAAAAAGGTTGCAGAATAATATCTATTGCATCGCTTCTTTATCTTTCGAGTACATCATTGTATTTGAACTGGCGCTTACAACATTTTATATGATAGAGGAACGTTTTCGACTTATCTTAATTTGCGGTCATGTAATGAGTTTAATCTTTATTGTATTTATTGTTGGAAAATTTCTTTTCATTACTTCGTGTGGGAATATTACATGTATTTCTCTCACGGTTGTTGAAAAATGTACAGAATTTTTATTATTCGAAATGTAGGGTTTCTACTTGCTTGATTTTCTTGCTTTTTTCTTTGTTAATATTTTCAAGATTTGAAGCATTTATCTATTGCAAGTATTTTCTGGTAAATGGTATTGTTGAGTACTAATTTTGCATTAAATTGAAGGTTAGATTTTAAGCATTTATTTTCATGTTACGACTTATTTTTTGGACTTGGGACGACTTGTATTTTATGATGATGAATTTCTAAATATATTATGACTTTGAAATAAACGAATTATTATTTTTATATTATATTATGCATAAATGTTCGTTTCATTTAATATTTTGACTACGATATTTTCGAATTTTGTACGATCTAGCGATTTTGTCAAAATATCCGCTAACTGATTCTCTGAACTTACAGTTCTAAAAAATATTATTTTTTCCTCAAATGCTTCCAGAATTGAATAACATTTGATCATCAAGGCCCTTGATTTTTTCTGACTACCTCCAGAACATATTTTCTGTGTTGAAATATTATCCTCCATTATATCTACACATAATTTTTCACCTATAATTTCGTAATTCATATGTTGTATTACTTTTATGGTATCTAATGCGTCATAAACCGCAATTATTTCGGCTGCTGTGCTAGAGGACGCGTGAATGGTTTGTTTGCCACAATTCCATTCTACTAAATCTCCATAAGAAAATATCATAAAGCCAGTTATGGACTTTCCTTTTCCTAAATTATTTATATCAATGTTATGTTCATCGACTTGGGGTGCATATGAGGCATCGATATAGGCCTGTATACCATCCTCTTCCGATTTGTATATTATATTATAATTTTTTGTGGTATTAATATATCTGAAAATTCTTTTTATATAATTTTTCAGAGTATTGTTTGAATTATTTTGAAAGCGAGACAAAAAATTTACAGGAAACAATATATCTGGTCTTGTAAGTCTTGCTAAATACAATAATCCACCTATCATCGATCTATATTCTGTGTCATCTAAGCCATTTTCAATTTTATCTATTTTTAATCCCGTTTCCATTGGGGTATTCGTGTTTTTTAATTCTGAAATTCCAAACTTCTTCAACATCTTATCTATATGCTTATATTGGGAAAGTATTATTGTATTTTGTTCTATATTTCTATTTATTTCTAATCCCACGAAAAATCTTGGATTATTAATTATGGTAATTGTGAAATCTTTTTGTAATTCCTCATTTATTTTTGTAATTGAGGACTGTGAGTTTGATGCAATTAAAATGTCATCTACATAGGTTATAAAATATATTTTTTCATCATCATTAATTATAGTGTACAGACATCTATCACATTTGGTTTTAGTAAAGCCCATATCCCTTACTTTTGTGTCTAATAGATCGTACCATGATTTACTGGATGTTTTTAATCCATAAATAGACTTTTTTAATTCTAATACTTGATTGGTGTTGATATTTACACCTTCAGGTTTCCTTACAAAAATGGGTTTAATAATTGGTGAGTTTAAGTACGCAGTTTTCACATCATACTGCACCATAATCAATTTTTCTTTATTTATTATAGATAGTAATGATCTAATTGTCCCTACTGATGCTACGGGCCCATGGGTTTCTGCAATATTATACTCGGTTCTATCCTTAAAACCTCTTGCTACAAGTCTTGCCTTTGGTTTTGGATTTCCAAATTCATCAAATTTAATTGTGAAAATCCATCTTGTATCTATAAGTTTTTGGCGATCATAGTCGACTATTTCCCACACATTCATATCATCGAGAGAATTAAATTCGTCATTTATTGCTTTAATCCGATCATCTCTAAATGGGTTTGATTCTATTTCGGAATAATTTTTTGGAATATTATCCTCTATATATATTTTATTATATCTAACATTTATGTTCATGACTACAGGGTTAGTTATCCCTAAATCATATTTGTAATCTGACGATTTTATGGTTAATGGTTTATTATTTATTAATAGTGATTTAATATTTTGAGTTTCGTCTACCTTAACATCACATGAGATATATGATTTTGTATTATATGGATCTTTAAGACAGTATCCCGTATTTGTATAACCCATCATTATACTCTTTTCAGCTCTATGTGCTAATTTCGGGTCAATTTTATTTTTTTGTTTTGCTTTGGCTTTTGTGGCGTTTTGTTTTCTGACCTCTACAGGAATATGTCTGTACGTCAGTGCTCCAAAGACTTTAAGGTTTTTTAGATTTGGTTTTGTCCCATAAAATAATTCGTAGGGAGTTTTATATTCTTTATATGCTTTTGTGGGGGATCTATTTATTAGATATGCCGCTGTTACTACAGCATAGGACCAATATTTTATGTCGAGGTTGGCATCTATTAACATGGCCCGTACTCTCCTCATTAAAGTTTGATTTTGCCTTTCGGCAACACCATTCAATTCCGGAGAATATGGCACCACATAATCCATTGTTATGCCAACTTCATTACAATAGTTTAATATTTTTATATCAGTATATTCCTTGGCATTATCACATCTAATAGTCCCAATGGGGTACTCAGGAAATTTATTTTTCATAGATATTATAATATTTTTAAATTCATTCGTGACTTGACTTTTACTAACTATAGGCATGACAAACGTATATTTGGAGAAATGATCTATAAATGTTAATATATATTTTTGATTTGCCACTGATGGCGTAAATGGACCCATAATATCTGAGGATGTTATTTCTAACTTTCGAGTTGGTTTATTTCTAACACTATTGTGTCCCAATCTCGAGTTATTAGCAATACAACATATTTGACAGTTAACAAAATCCTCATCCCTAAAATTTATATTTTCGGGAATGCCTACTGCTAGAGTTTTTAACTTTTGCAGATATCTGGCATTTAAATGTCCAAGTCTCCTATGTATTATTATTTTTTTATTTATATTATTATTGATTTGTGTTTTTTGAGGTATTTCCTCAGTTTCATTATCTTGTTCCATAATTTCTTCTTCTATACCCCCCTCAGGTGGTTCATTATTAATATCATCATCCTGAATTTCTAATTCTACAGTAAAATCATCCCATTCATCATCTATATTCTGAGTGACTGGGGCACATATTTTATTATTTTCATTATTATCTATAGTATTATGTAGATTTTTATTTTTATTTTCGACATTATAATATATATAAAAAATTCCCTCTTCTTTTTTTGCTGTCATGATTATTTCAGCATTTTCAATAAAGTATATATTGGCTATATCCTTCCGTTGATCTATATTGATTATACCTGTATTCGTAATTTTTATGGCTAAAATAATATCTAGATTTAGATCCGGCACATAATGAACATCATTTAACTCTATCAATGATTGAATTTTACTGGAATTCTCGACTTTGATCACCATTCTCCCCGTATGGGTAGCATATAAAAAAGTATTTTTACCTGCACATTGCAATTTGATTGGAGTCACAAATTTTTTAACATCTACTAATTTATTTAAGTCAGATGTCAAATGTACTTCTGCAGCTCCATCTAATATTGCTCTGTGATTTAATATATCGTAATTTTTATTATTATTGTGTTTATTATTATTGATTAATTCATTCAACAACCATTCATTATTATTTTTGTTGAATTTTTTAATCATACAAGACATTTTCACCTGTTGTTCCGAATTGTCTTTTTTGTTCGTATTTACTTGGGGTGTATTTGTTTTTGGGGGATAATTCCCTTGATTATTATTAGAATTATTATTATTATTATTTTCTATTTGATTATTATTACTACAGTTTTGTGCTATATGACCTAACTTTCCACATCTATAACATTTCGGACTATTTTGGTAATAATTTCTATTATTACCTCTATTATTATTGCCTCTATAATTATTACCTCTATAATTTGAGTTTCCTCTATAACCATTTCCTCTGTAATTTCCATTACCACCATTACCATTACTATTGGGATTACCATTTTGGTTTTGATTTGGTTCATTATTGATACCATTATTTCCATTATTATTAAAATTTCCATTATTACCATTAAAATTATTTCGATTACCATTTGTATAACCATTTCGACCATTACCGTTTCCTCTATAATTATTTCTACCTCTAAAATTATTATATCTTCCCCTGTAATTATTTCTATTATAATTATTATTATTATTTCTGTAATTATTATTGACTTGGTTATTATTACCATTTTGTTTTTTCATAGTTTGATCTCTGAATTTCTGGTCAGAGTCTTCCCTTAATATTCTCTTAAAATTGTCTAAATTTTTTTCATTTGAAGGCAAATTTTCGTATTGTATTTTTGCAATTGCTTGTTCGTAACATAAGGCTAATTGCAAATTTTCAAGTTCCTCTGATTCCGTGACCTCTTTACCACTATCTCTTACGTCAGTTACTAGCTCATCCCATTTTTTTAGGAATCCCTTCATATTTCCTCCAGGCTGAAATCTAAATTCCATCCATTTTGCTTTTGCTATATTAGCAGTGACAGAAGTTTTCGTGCCATAAATATTATCTAATTTTTTTAACATAAGAATTGCTGTATTGCAATCTCGTATTTGCTTTGTTATGTCATTTGATACTCTTTCTAATATAAACGCCTTTGCATTATCCTGCATTTTGCAGTAATTTAACATGTTTTTATCTGGCCGAAAATTTAAATCATCAATATTATTTATGTATGATTGTAAAAATTTGTGTTCCCCGAAGATGTCATAATATCCTGCACCTCGAATTGCAGATATGATCATTCTACGCCAATCCAAATAGTATTTCCCATTAAAAACTTTTCCAAGTGGGGCTTGTATGGGTTTAATTTCGTTTGGGGATGCCATTTCTTCTTCTATTTTATCGAAACCTAACAAATTATTTTCTTTATTATAAACAGATACGTATTTCTTATTTTCAATTTTCTCTTTTTCTATCTTATTTATTAAATTTTCCTTTTCACTTCTTTCAATTTTATTTTCTTCAATATCTTCCAGTTTCTTTCTGTTATTTATTATTTAAAAAATCTATTCATAAACTTTTCCTTTGATTTTTCTGAACTATAGATTCTATTTGAAAAATAGTTTACTGAGGATTCTGCAATTTTTATATATTTTAGGCTACTAATATTTTCTATTCTTCCTGAAATATCTACTACAAAGGACTCTAATATTATTTCCCCTGTGAAATATGTGACGTATGGTAAATCGTAAGTTTCTATTTTTATATCGATAACTCTTTCACCTTCAAATTTATTAATTAATTCTTTCAATTCTTTTTCTTTAATATTATATTCACCCAATTTTCCTTCGCACAGACTAATTATTGGGGGCATAAAAATTTAATTATTATTCTACCTAGTTCAAATACACAATTATGTACCACGAAAAATAACCAACTTCAATAAATATTACCTTTACAAAAATAAAATATTTTACTTTACTTCATCTGTTGCGCTGACGAATAATCTCAGTTTTCTGTTCTTTGCTGTTGACCGTTGTACTGGCTGCTTAAATTTTGTTTGGAGTTGTCCGAAAAGTTGGGTCCTCGATTTTGTGGATCTGCGATGAGTCCTCGACGACGGGAGCAGTTTTCCTTGGGCTGTTCACTCGATCTCTTTGGCGGTCCTTCTTGGTTTTAGCGTTCGATGACTTCCAGGTTTGGCCGTTATTAAGTCGGGAACTTCAGCTTCAAATTTACGATTTTATTTTTTTGAATTTTCAAAAAAATTAAAATTAATTAAACTTCGAGTTTAAATTTCTCGAGAAGAAAAAACAATTAATTCTTCATATATTACACGACAGAAAACATGAAAAGATTTTCGCGCAACAGTAAAATAAATTTAACAGATTATTTCATTTGTTTAAAATTTTCAAGTCTCTCCTCATAGTTCTACCGCAGCGATGGCTACCATGATGTGAGGCGCATAGAACGAGGATCGAAAGAACTTGAGACTTGTGGTAATATTGAGGTTTATTGCACGAATGAATAATACATTATAAAATGAAATATGAAATGGTGAAGCAACAGCAATGTACGATCGAAAGTAGTAGGGGGAAAGCACTTCGCGACGAGAGTGTACGTATGACATATATATATAGTGATCGTGATGATGATGATGAAGAATGAGTGAAGGTGGGATTTCCGTTACAACAATTATTAATAAATTACACAATTATCACATATCACATTTCAATTTACCGCACTTATTTCTTTTGCCCGCAGCTCTGCTAACATATTGAGGGGAGGTTTGATCACTTTACACAGAAAAGATAAGTACGGACTTCCATCTTGAAAATGTTTATTAATGACGTTAGTACAACGACTGACGAACAGAGAACACCCTCCATCGAGCAGCGGTGTAAAGAATATTATGTCGGCGATCAGTGTCGCCACATGTAAAACGAATAAGTGTAATAGTATGTTACATACAGTGTTAGTCAATGTAATGTCCCGTGTTCATGAGGTAGTGAGGGAATTGTATCCCAACAATTTTTATTTGATATGGTAAATGATAAAAACATAACACTCACTGAACTAGAACTAGAAGTAAAATTGTAAAACCATGGGTAGGTAAGTAAACAGAATAAAATGAATTTATATGAGTGAACGTCTGAACAAGAAGAAGAATGAAGAATGTAACAGTAAGAGAAAAAAAAATGGTGGAACTAATTCCTTTCATCAAGTGGAATGACTCAGAATTGTTCCTCTTGAAGAGTTGTTCGTTGGAAGTACTTCTGGATGGAACAACACATCACTATATGTTGCGTGAAGTCAACTTTACTTTTTTATTTGAATTTGCCAAGAATTTTTTTAAATTTACATGGGTTGTTAAATTTGTCTTATCTGGAAAATCAGATTTTCTAAAACCAGGAAAATTTTATGTTCTAACAGGTTTTCGTTTTTCTTCTTCTTCTTTTTTTTAAAATTAATTTGCACTAGCTGAATTTGTTTGGTTGTTGAAAAGACTCTTTTTTGATATTCTTCCGCTGTTGAATGAAAGCGAGGATGAATGATGTTTTTTGAATCCCCTGGTCGCATCCCTTCTTCCCACTCATATCTTGTCTGTAATTTGGTCTTTCTCATGGGTATTCGTGTTGCATGTATGTATGTAGTACGACGCGGTGATGTATTATCAGCTTGGAGTGGAATCAGGCCTTTGGTGTCGGATCCAAACAAGGAAGACACGCAGTCGCTAGCAAGAAATCATATCGTTCACGTTAGCGAATCTGGTCTTGTCACAATCGCCGGGGGTAAATGGACCACTTACAGATCCATGGCTAGTGAGACCATCGATGCGGCTCTAAAAAGTGAGTTGACTGATTGACTTTACCGTTCATTTTTTGTTTCGTTGAAGGTTTCTCATCAAGTCGCTAACTTTTGTGCTCACTTTATGATTTATGCTTTATTGATATACGCGTGAAAAGATATAATTATGGTTATAAATACCATGTTAGCAGTAGGGAACATATTACGCCTGTAAAGATTATAGAACAGACCGTAAAAATGGTTCTCTCGGTGTTCCTCTTGATTTAAAAAGTTTTTGTACATAGCTGTGCCTAAAAATCGGACCGAAAATTCTCGAAAGAAATATTTTTCATGAGTGTTGTAATTTACGTGTTTTTTGATGCGAACATCATTTTTTCAGCCGTACCCGAACTGAATTCGAAATCTCAGCCTTGTCAGACTGACGGTTTGCTTATTGAAGGTGCCCACGGATGGACTCCGACTATGTATATCCGTCTTGTACAAGATTTTGGATTGGAATGCGAGGTGGCTCAACATCTAGCTAAATCGTACGGTGACAGAGCTTTCGCTGTTGCTAAAATGGCCTCCTTGACAGGCAAACGTTGGCCCATCATCGGTAAAAAAGTACATCCAGAATTTCCTTACATTGACGCCGAGGTACCGTATTTATTTTTGTTTAGTTAATGTTGTTGATATACCTATAGCTTTAATCACGTTTACTGACCAAAAGTTGCAAAATTTTGAAAATGTAGTGAAATGTCGAACTTGCAACTTGCGTCTACTTATGTATAATGTGTCCGATGAAACGCTGGCAATATTTCGCTAACAAATATTAGTCATTTTCGATAATACGAAAAAAAATGTTATGTCAACATTTTCTCTACGCTCCATATTGATAGAGCAGTAAAAGTCAAGTTTTAAACAATTTTTCCAAAAATTTATGCTGTCAATTTTCATCTTATTTGGCAAATATTGAAAGGAATCCATTTCTTTTTTTTATGGTAGATATATGAATTATACGTCGTTTGAGACTGTATGAAGGTAGTCGAATAAATTGGAATTGAAAAAAAAACATTCCGAGCACTTTTCGATATCCGAATTTCACATTGTGAATGGATCCTTTTCAAAAAATTATTATTTTCTCATGATATGCTGTAACTTAAAATCTTTTTAGAGATTCATTACTATGATTTTCAATAATTTTTTCACCATAATCTTTCAAAAGGTATTCATTCCAAAATTTAGAAGCGATATGGAGATTTCTAGAGGGCTCAATGTAAGGGGGTGACATTACTAACGTACCATCCGAATTTGAAGTCATAGTTCCACCTGGGACCGAGTAAAATAGTTTTTTTTTTATTATCTCAAAATTATTCTTAATGGAATCTGTTCCTTTTATTATCCACACATTCATTTAGTATCATCCGTATTCTAGGTTTGTCCAATCGCCAAACTATTTGTTTTTAAATATCCCCTTCAAACAATAGGTAATGCAACGTTTTGTACATTTGTGTATAACTAATTGTGTATCAAGTGTGACTACCAATTCATCGTCGTTGCCGTTTCTGCCAGTATATTCTCACCTTTGACTATAAAATATTTGGACGGAGCTAATGGACAAAAAAATTTCCGTAACTCAAGTTATATAGAACATATAAACAAGTTGACGTACTCTTATAAAGCCAATGTAATAAAATCATCATCATTTTGTAGTTGAGACAAATAATCCCACTAAGTTAGCTCAAGTGTCGTTAGTTCTTGAAAGTGAAGGGCAGTTAAAGGGAATTAAATCGTAAACGGCACTAATGCTTCTTTAGTGGAATAAAATTTTCCAAATGACTTTTGTGATGATTTCTGATTAGAGTATGTCAACTTGTCAATAGACAATAATCTATATAACTTCATCTGTAACACTGTAGATACGGCGTGAGGCAAAAGAAGTCAGAAGATGTCAAATTTTGTAATAAATTCAACAATTTTCTTGTACAGTTTGCGAATGGAGCGTGAATATTTATCTATTTTCATTCTACCTGATGGCTGTTTTGATTTTTATTAGTGCATTTTTGTTTTTTCCGGCACCCTTATTGTTCGTCTTTCTTCCTTAGATCTATAATCACAAAATTTTGAAGAAAAAAAAAAGAAAAAAAAAGAAAAAAAAGATTCAATTGGAGTGAATTCTTTTTCTTACTTGGCTGAATTTCATTCAATCGGATTGATTCGAAGTTATTAAATTCGAGAGTAAATAAAGAGTTTTATTTATATAAGAGTGAAAAAATTATTTTCGAGAGTGAATAGGATTGAATGGGAGTTTGTGTTTCACTCCCAATCCCTGCCTCTACCTCGATGAAAAGTGAACGTGCTGCCATGTAAAAAGATGCTTCACATTTTTACATGGAGGTGCTGTCATTTACTTCGAGATTACATTCATAAATGATACGAGCTACTTTTCACAGGAAAGCGGATGGACAGAAAAATTTGTTTGGCACAATGACATCGTAAATCATGAGATTAAATCATAAATGAGAAGTTATTGTTTGTCTATGACTAACCAAAATCTGTATCTGCCATCGTGGCTTGGTGGTTAAGTAGGGGATGGGAAGCTTGGTAAGTTCGAATCTGCAGTCAGACAATTATTTTTTGAATTTTTTTTTAGTCAACTTTGTTATTATTGTGTATTGGAATGCTGGGTAGGTTTTTTTTTCATTTTTTTGAATTTTTCGTCATACTTTCAATAAGATAAAAAAAAATGTTCAAGTCAGTCCATGACGTCATTGTGTCAAACGAATTTTGCTGTTCATTCACTTTCCTCTTTTCACTTGCAAAATACCAGCGTAAACATTGCCTTTGTGATCATGTATTATATAAAAAAAGTTTCGTTACGTCTCTCATTTAAAACCTGCCTGCATAATATTTCCGACTTTTCACCGGACACCTTGAACGTTCCTTTTTTTCGAATTATTAGCTCTGTTTGATAGGACTACACAAACTTACACCAACCTACACCAGGAGGGCGATTCCAAAAATGCAGGAATGTTATGTGACTTTGAGCCAAGTTTTACTTAAATATTTGTGGAATATCCCTACCGGTGTAGGTTGGTGTAAGTTAGTGTAATCCTATCAAACGGAGCTATTGTTTATTATTTCAAAAATTAATACATGTAGAAAAAATTTTTAACGATGATCTCCCTTATTTTCTAACGGAAAATTCATTTCTGTCGTTAAATTTAACTCAAAATGAACTAATTATGAGTTAATAATGAATGGAAATACCAGAACGAAACTCAATTCTGTTTAATACCAAAAATCAGCTTTTTCCTTTAATAACTTCTTTCCTTTCTATTTTATGGTAAAAATAGGTACATTTAGAAATAAACCTCATTAATTTTTCTACAAGTTAAGTTTTATACATTTTTTCTGTAGGCTCAATCGTTTTTGAGCAGAAAACTGTTGAACGTGGTAGGGGGCATCGCCACAGATAACAACTAGTTACTTATGTAAAGGAAGACCTTTATGATTTATCTGGTTTGAATGTAGGCGTCAATATTAACTTTTTTAGCCAGAGTTAGCTTAAATTATGGAAGAGTATTTTAATGAAAGGAAGATGTTTTTGAGACTTGGAAATGGCGAATACAATTATACCAGACGTTTATAAATTTGAATTACGTATTTTTGTGGCAGATTCGATATGGAATTCGTGAATATGCTCTAACTGCCATCGACATGATTGCTCGCAGATTGAGACTGGCATTTCTGAATGTTCAAGCGGCCCATGAAGCTTTACCCGTTATTATCGATATTATGGCGGAGGAACTCAAGTGGACGAAAGAAGAAAAAGAAGTAAAGATTGAATCACGCATGTTCTATGAATCTTGCAATTTGAAAATATTTATTTTGAAAATTTAGAGTTTTCTTTGATATTGTAGCAGATGGGTATTATTTTTTTAAAGAAATTTCAATATTGCGAACAAATTCTTGCCTTCAGTTGTCAAATTTCGGTGCAAAAACAAAGTTTTTTTGAAAATTGAAAATTTTATTTGTAACTGCTAAGCACAGTCTATGTATATTAGTCCAAGCAACAGAATGCTTAAAAATAGCTAGATTATAAACTTTGTGGGGACTCATCGGTATGAGGTATAGGGGCTCGGACCACTTGACGACAGTCGCCGCCTCATAGGGCAGGCAACTTATCGTTCTTGCGACGTTAAACGAACACACAAAATTACGTTCGATCGTAATTACCTGCGAATACTTGCAGGTAATGTACGAGTACCGAATTGTGACGTCATCCATCAATCAATGTCACGATTCGTACACGAACCGGCCAGCCGCCACCTACGATAGTAGGGGATGATGCAACCTGGCCGTACTTAAACAACGTACGTATTTTACTACGTACGTGTGTTTGTGTGCACGCGCCAAAACCTGTATAAAAACTCACAGAACCGGCTCTAAAATCGCCAGTGTTCGGTTTGGTTTTGGCTTGCCCATACATTCGTATGAAGTGGCTGAACACGCTTAAATTCTGTAGAATTTCCTTCTGGTGAGAATATCTCTCACGACAAGGTATTCCACAGTGGTGACCCCGACGTGATTTCGGCCACGTCGTGAGGAGTCTTAGGCGCTTCGGCGCTATTACAACCTGGCTCAGTAGCGCTGGCAAGATTCTCGCTTGCTCGGCAAATTAAAAATATTTTTTTACCCAGACTAAGACACCTTAGGTCGTCGAAGTAAGAGTCCGCTGAAGTGGGAATTTATACCCCTCTCCTTAAAATATATAAACAAGGAGAAACCAGACAGTAGACCTGGAGGAAGAAGGTTGGACTCATCCCCCAACTCCCCCGACTTCGACTCGACACTCATTGAATTTAGCAAATATAGAAGAAGGCCCTCAACACCCAGAATTAGCACGACTGGGAACTGCAATAAATAAAGAAGAACTTGCAGTCAGAACGTTGAGAAGCGGTCGAACTTTAAGCTAAAGTTCTGACCCGAAAACACCTGTCCTACAAACACAGGAGCCAGTGTTTTCAACCAGCAAGGAAGGAAGTAGTACTGTGGAATACGCTTGTCACCAGAAAGACATAGCAATGGTTCCACCACCGACTGAAAACCCACAACCATCACAGGGAGGTAGTAGTCAGCCGCAGCTGACACCCGAAGTTTTGGCACAGATCTTGCAACTTTTGCAAATGCAGCCAGGACAGAACCCTAACTTCTATAGACGAAGGATAGATATCCCGGAATTTCTGCCAAACGAGGTAGAATTATGGTTGACACTATTAGAAGGCAGGTTCAGAACAGAAAACATAACACTGAACCAGCGGTATACACACATCTGGGGAGGCATGCCCCCACAGATAATCCGCCACATTCCGGACATTATGGAATGCCCTTCGACAGAAGAGGACAAATATGCCTGGTTCGTCAAAAAGATAAAGAAAGTATTCGGCAAAACAAAAAACGAAATAATAGATGATGTGATGGGCGGTATGAAGATGGGGCACGACAAACCCTCAATCTTCATGGCGAAGTTAAGACAGAAGACGGACAATATCGTAGCCCCTTCTGTCATAGGCAACCAATTCTGCAAACAACTTCCACAAAGTGTTGTGCAGTGCCTAGCCGCCGTTGGTTCCACGGTAATCAATACATCCGCGGATCTTGACTTCCTTGCGAAATCCACAGATAATGCGCTCGAGTACACCAGGTCAAAGCCGGTGGTCAGTGCAGTATCTGCAGAGACTGGAGAGCTCGCTCAACTTCGAGCCCAAATAGCTCAGTTGACCAAAGAGGTAAAACGGAACAAAAGCCAAAGCTCGACGAAGCCCAATAGCAGCTGGCGACAAAGATCGAAAAGCAGAAGCAACAACAACAACAGCAACAGCAGTAGAGGACGACAGTCCCGGTCAAGAGACCGCAGATCTAGTTCCGGAAACAGGGGACAGAGTTCAACTCCCCCTAGAACATCATCTCCCAAAACCCAGTCTCGAAACTGGGATGATAAGAGTTGCTTTTTCCACAACCGGTTTGGCGCAGAGGCCACCAAATGCAACAACCAATGCAGATGGTGGGGTAAAACTTTCAATAAGGAGGCGTCAAACTAGAACGAGGGGCCATCTGTGCGGCTGAAGACCCCTCGGAAAAATACTCACGCCGCCTGTTCATAAAGGACAGGACAAATAGGAGACGTTACTTAATTGACTCGGGAGCAGACCTGAGCATACTGCCAGTAAATAGAACCCAAAAAGTACTTCCTCCGAAATACTATCTCCGTACTGTGAATGGTCAAAACCTTCCAGCTTACGGACTCGAAACCAGCAAAGTCAACATCGGACTCAGCAAAAATATGACGTGGTCCTTCACGGTTGCAGACGTTCCAAACCCGATCCTGGGTGCAGATTTTCTCGCACACTATGGCCTGATCATTGACCTCAAACACGGCAAACTGATCAATAGTGAAAACAAAAGTGTGGAAGGCAAAACGCTAGCTTACAGACTGGACACAAATATATCCAGCTGTACTAAAGTCGACGGACAACTCTTACGGATCCTGTCAGACTATCCTGGAGTCACTCAACCCTCAATTCGCAGGCATCCTACGTACAAACACGACACGGTTCACTACATCGAAACCAAAGGACAGCCTTGCCATGCTAGAGCACGAAGGTTATTACCTGACAAACTCAAAGCGGCACGAGAGTATTTCCATCGCATAATTGAGGAGGGCGTATGTCGCCCCTCAAAAAGCTCATGGAGCTCCCCTATCCACATGACTAAAAAAGCAAGTGGAGAGTGGCGAATTGTTGGCGACTACAGGGCCTTAAACGCCATAACAGTTCCTGATCGCTACCCAGTCCCCAACATAATGGACTTCAACGCGAATATGAAGGGTAAAACGATGTTCACAAAAATAGACATCAACTGGGCATTCCACCAAATTGCTATGGCCGCCCAGGACGTTCCAAAGACAGCGGTCATAACCCCCTTTGGACGATTCAAATACCTTCGAATGCAGTTTGGACTACGCAACTCAGCACAAACTTTCCAACGATTCATCAATGGACTGTTTAGGGAATTGCCATTTGCATATGCATACCTGGATGATATTTGCATTTGCTCAGAAGGCAGTGAGCATCAGCACGAGGAGAATGTGAGAGCCGTGGTACAGCGTATACACGCAGCCGGACTCACCATCAACGTAGGCAAAAGCTTATACGCACAGACCAAAATTGACTTCCTCGGCTACAAAGTCTCGACCGAAGGCATTTCCCCCTTGAAGACCAAGGTAGAGCCAATTTTGAACTTCCCGAAGCCCTCAAATGTCGCAGAACTCAGGCGTTTCTTGGGGATGGTGAATTTCTATAGACGTTGCATGAAGAATGCAGCAGCCGAACAAAGTAAGCTGTTTGCATTAATAAAGACAAGCAAAAAGAATAAAAAGGTTACAACAGGAGAACCCAGAAAATATACAGACAGATTCCAAAACAAAAACGGAAGAATCTGTCGAAAAATGTGAGAAAAATACCTCACAACAAGAAAAACCCAAGAAATCAGTAAGATTTTTGGACGATGTTATCACCAAAACATTCGATCCCGAGGCCCCCTTATGCCCACGTAAAAGAGGCAGGCCCCTTGGCACTAAAAAACGTAAAAATTCACACCCTTCTCGCACGTCTGAGAGGTTAATGCGAAGAAAATAAAATTAACTCCCGAAAAGTAATATCCGCTATAAAAGTCGAAACCCACTAAAAACACACGGGGAATATCGGAACTCCGAGAGACAAAAGAAACTCCGGAGATAAGCAAAAGAGGAATGCCAACAAAAAGAAGAAGACAGGAATAAACAAATCCACGTGCAATACGGAAACAAAACATTGCAACGTGCGAGTACCGTTAAACACAAAGATAATCTCTACGGCGTGACGTCACAAACAGAGATTCCTTTGTACTGAAAATTCGAAAAATTATATTCACTGAACTTATTTCAGGCATAACTCTGCTTAAACCGATCAGAACTTAACCGGAAAACTTGTATACGGCCGAGAATTTTAAGCGCTATCCCCTCTATGTGTAGATAAGAAGATTCGAAAATAAAGAAAAACAACTGTAATGGTAAATCGAAAAATGAAGTAAAATCATCCATTTCAGAACCGCCAAAATACTTGGACGTGCTTCTTGATATAATTTTTGGTGCCTTCTCCTAATAACCCATTCTGTAATGTCACTATTGCCAATTCCTATCCCGAAGTCCGCCAACTTCCAATTCGCTAGGAAAACTGCTGAGAACACGAAAACTCAGCAGAAGACCGAAACGAAGACGGAGTTGGAGAGGATCGAAGAGGAGCTGCTCATGGACACGGCTCCTCCGGTTAACGATGTCCTAGCGGAGATGACAACTCCGCTGCCTCTGATCATCTCACCTCCCCGATCCCCGAAGGAGATGACTCCGACTCCGGAACCCCCAAAGCCGGAGCCGAAACCCGAGGAGAAAAAGGAGGCTATGGGATTTTTGTTTACGGCAGAGAGGGCTGCGAACGAACGAGCGAGGATGGCCACCTGGACAGAGGAGAACTCAAACTCTCCGATGCACAGGAAGCCGACGTTCAGGCGTCCGCTACCCCCTCACTCCCGTCGACACCCCTATGCTCACACGAAAAATACGAAACCGAGGCATAGGGGTGAAGGCAGCCGGGCGAATTACCTGGCCCGAGCAAACGCCCGTAGGGAATCCTACGAGTGCGTTGGGGCCGCGGTAGGTAGTGCTCTGGCGAAGTGGGAGGCCGACCAGAGGCGAAAGTAAACCCGCACGTCCCCCAGGCCTTGCGCATTTTTGGTCATTCTTGCGGCGCAAAAACTGGGGGGGAGTAGCTGTGGGGACTCATCGGTATGAGGTATAGGGGCTCGGACCCCTCGACGACAGTCGCCGCCCCATAGGGCAGGCAACTTATCGTCCTTGCGACGTTAAACAAACACACAAAATTACGTTCGATCGTAATTACCTGCGAATACTTGCAGATAATGTACGAGTACCGAATCGTGACGTCATCCATCAATCAATGTCACGATTCGTACACGAACCGGCCAGCCGCCACCTACGATAGTAGGGGATGATGCGACCTGGCTGTACTTAAACAACGTACGTATTTTACTACGTACGTGTGTTTGTGTGCACGCGCCAAAACCTGTATAAAAACTCACAGAACCGGCTCTAAAATCGCCAGTGTTCGGTTTGGTTTTGGCTTGCCCATACATTCGTATGAAGTGGCTGAACACGCTTAAATTCTGTAGAATTTCCTTCTGGTGAGAATATCTCTCACGACAAGGTATTCCACAAACTTGAAAACCATTTTTTTGAGAAAAAAACGTTTCGGACAAAAATTGTAGAAAATTTTATCTTTTTGAATAAAATTTTTATAATCATTAATTTTTGTATAACGTATATTCAAAATGAGATGAGTGGGTATTTATTTTCAAAAAACTGATTTTGGGTACCATTTTTCAAATATGGTTCTAGGTTGAAGACTTGGTACCTACGTTATAATTACCAGTTTATCATACATGTTGCAGGCAAAATGTGAATCCGGATGAAATTCCCGACGTAAGGTAGGCAAGAGTGTGAAATGAAACTGTTTTCTTGTTTGAACTGGCAGAAATTTTTTATTTATATTGGGCTTCTCCGTAAAGTTTTTTTTTTGGCATTTTTGGATGAAAAATACCAAAATTTTCTCTTCATTTTTATCGTGAAAAATCAAAATTTTGTTTCTAAGTGATACACACATCCGTCAATAGGTTTTAAAAATAATGACTTTTTGTGAACATTTTACTGTTTAATGTTTTGAGAACATGTTGGCTCATTGACAATTTTCAATTTAACACAGCTATTGTAATATGGTACCGTCAGATAATGTTTTTAGAGGTATCGGACATTGAAAAGCTTCATTGTCTCCATGCGAATGAGCTTTACAATAAGTTAGACATTGTACTCATTGTCAGTGTGACACCAAGGCCGCGGGCTCACGCTCTTGGTTAGCATCAAACATTTTTAGTGCCGATCGCCTGAATCATGAGCATTATTATACGGCGATGCTCACCACTCGAAGGTCAACACTCAAGTCGTGTCCGCTGTCCAAGACCTAAAAAATGTGCTTTTCACCACAAAAAAAAAGTTTATGCCTCAGTGAATGCCAAAGAGGCACAACTTCCTGAAATAAATCAATTACATTTCGTTTATTAGGTACAGTATTCTAAAATATAATGTAACTTGTTCATTTTATTTGTCACGTAGGTATTGATGTATCATTTCACACTTTGTCTAACAGTTGCTAGCCAAATATGAAAATGTTTAGATCAATCATACAGTTCTTCACTCTTTCCACTCTTTGCCTAAAATTGCCTGAACTACACATTTTGGTAAAAGTTGTTTACCTTCCAGGTATGTACGCATGTTGTGGTGATGACCATGATGATGACGACAAGTTGCCTTTGAGTTTTTCCATTTATATTGTTTATATTTGTGGGGACATTACTCATATGAGGTAATGGGACTCGGACCCCTGACAACAGTCACCACCAAAAGGCTGGCAAATATTCATCTTTATGATGTTAAACAAATGCACAATCACATTCGATTGTAATTACTTATACATATGTACAAGTTATGTACAAGTACCAAACTGTGACTAATCTAACAAAGACAATGATGTCATGATTCATTACACAAACCAGTCCGCCATTTTTTATCTATATAAGAAATAACGAACCAATCTTTATACACGGATGTACGTAATTACTACCTATGTGTGTATGTGTGCGTGTAAACAAGCCCATATATAAACTGTCTGGACCAGCTCTAAAATAGCCAGTGTTCGCCTAGGTTTTGGCTTACCTGTATGTTTATATATGAAGTGGTAGAACATGCAATAATCTGATGATTACCTTCTGGTGAGAATATTTATTTTACAACGACATATTCCACAATACTTATACGAGTAGCGTTTATATAAGCCGATACCTATTCAAGAACATGATTGAGTGCATGATGATGAAAAAAACTGAAATGGTGGCTTATTATCATCATCACAACTTGCATTTACCTGGGAGTAAAAAGCCTTTATTAATTTTGCCTGTAAACTATGTACACATATTGCTTAGAGTATCTGTTTATGTTATTATCAACAGTCACTATGTTTAAAGTCTGAAAACTGAATCACTTTATGGATAGATTGAATCATTAAGTATACGTTTAATATCAGCGCATATTGTGAAACTATTAAAAGCTATATTTAAAAAGTGACATCACCAAAAAGAAAGTCAATAATGTAATTAGTTGAGTTTTTTAAAATTGGAATTGAATTTAATTTTGATATAATGCTCATCTATATAGTAAAATTCAATCTTAATTTTTGTATATTTATCCGCAATTTTTGAAACATTCACATTTTAATTTTGAAAAAAACTGTTTCTCTCTCACATCACGATATCTCAGCTGTTATTTGGGCTACAAAGCTGGGGTTTGCACTAAATTTTTTTCAAATTTTCTAAAACTTATTTTCTTGCCGCTATTAGTTATTCAGAAATAAGCCATTAAAAAACTACTAATTAATTAAAAATTTGCCATTTTTAAATTGTTGTCTATTTTAAAAATTAATGATGATAAAAAGAATTTCCTCTGGTGACCCCCTGATTTTTCAACGACAGTTCATTCTTTTCATCAGTTTTCACCTAAAACAAAGTAATTGTGAGTTAATGGCGAAAGAAAATACAAGAACAAAACACACCACTCTTCTCATTATTTTGCTATTATTTTATGGTTTATTTTTAAAAAACTGATGATAAAAAAATGGATTTAGTTATGGATTTTAAAAAAGTTTTTCATTTTTTCAACGGTCAATTTCAGCTTTCTATCTCCAAAAGCTATTGATTATTTTGAGGCGAAAAAGGGAAGGATTTTTTCAAAATTTAGATGTTGAAATTTGAGAGTTTGAGAGTTTTTTTCCATTTTCTTTTGCTATTCATGTAAAACAAAACAAATAAAAAAATGCTAAATTGAAAAGTATGAAACATTTATGATGAGATTACATCATATTGTAAATTTTCACTACCATACAGCACCTTGAAAATTTTGACCCACAAGTGAGAGTGATCCAAAACGGGTAGATTACCTTATGTTCATAATCATTTTCACTATCACTAAAATCTTAATAAAATAGGCAAAACAGCCATAAACTTATGTATCCACTGCTACTCTCCTCACAACTACCAATATGGTATGTCGTTAATTTAAGCACACACTTCTTGGTTAAATATAACTTTCGTACCTGTTTGTTGCGTAATTGCGAGCGACCCCGCATTGTTAGAGTTAGTTTTTGTATAAAATTCATCGATTAACAGTATATTTGCCTTCAAAATGGAAACCCATGTGTAGCTGTTTCCCAAAAATGATACTAAAAATACTTAATTCCCACTATGGCTATACTCATGAAAGATCGATGTTGATGTCTAAACCTAAAGTATCAACAATATTAAATGCGTTTTTTTTATTTGTTCTATTTTTAAACTGCTAAAAATGATAGACACAATTATATACAGATATTAGAATTCTACGAATTTTTTCCGCTTTTCTAGATTCCAAAAATTGAAAAATTTCCTCTTTTTTTTTTCGTTCATTTATCTTTAAACAACTAAACATGATACAAAAATTGTATGGATAGTAAATTTATGCAAATTTCTCCTCTTCTCAATGATACTAACTTACGCTCTGTAGCTCAAATAGAGGCTGAATAATCATTGAATGAAATATAAGAGGTTTGTTTCAAAATTTAAATGTTGTTTTAAACTTCAGTTGACAAGGGAGGGGCACACAACCACACATCAACGGGACTACCATCTGACGCCTAACGCTGACGCTCGTAGGTCTCCTCTAGCCCCTACCAAGAGCTGAGATGTTTACATGTCAAAAATATCAACTTCGAAGATAGATGAGCCGACATATACTTACCTAATAAAAAGAGATGAATGTGTTCAGTATTCAGTTTGCTATTCGTAGCTAGCTTTCTTGGGAAATCTTAATGTTTCATTTGTAGGAGTCAAAGCCATCACGTCTTGATAAAAAACCAAAAACCTCCAAGATGAGTAGACGCATATGCCATTCTCTGTCCAATTTCGATTTTTTCTTTGCATCTACATGTTATTTCAATGGGCAGTGGCAAAACACAGAATCATTTTTCTCAATTATGGATTATTTTAATTACATGAAACAAATTATTTGGATAATTAAAAAGAATTTTTCATCGGAATATTGAATTTAAATCAATAAATATGACGAATAAATAAAGTTACCAAAAATTACTTAGTTTTCCCTGGTCAGCTATAATGGGGTATACGCGTACCTGTCTTAGCTGGGTCTCTGGTCTTGGCTCTCGATAATGTGCTGCCACATCAAGTCAAGTTTCGCTTTCCTGGCACCATTCTTAATCTTTTGAATTTATTTGTTGTAGAAGCAGTATCGTTCAGCATCCGACTTTTTAGCCAATGAAATGGGCCAAACTGTTAATCGCGCATCAAAAGAAAAAGTACCGATTAACTTAACGAAAGAAGAAATTCAACTGTACATCAAACGGTTCCAAATTATAGACAAAGATCGCAAAGGTTATGTGTCGATGAACGACATGAGGCGAGGACTTAAGGTAGATATTAATTTTTAAATATTTTACTTGTTACTGAAAATACCGCATACCATACGTTCGATCGCATGCGTGCGGTTCGAGATATCACGATCACTTGACAAATTTGTGTCGTAGGCATCGAGTTCTATATGAATAGTGAATGCTTAGGTATGTGGAATTTAAAGTTTCACAGCGTGTTTTTTGGGAAAATCTTAACAATAACGCGGATGTGTCAAATGCCGTTCGCTGAATGTGATCATCTGATAAATTATTAATAGATATGGTTTATTACGGATATAAATAATATACCCTTCTGATCTTTTTTTTTTTTTTTTTTTTTTTTTTTTAAAGTGCAAGTTCGGGTTATTAGCTTTCGAAGTAATGTTTTCTCGCAGGTTTGGAGCAATTTGGCATTTTTTTACATTTTCGGCCATTTTAGACGAATCATATCGCCATGATTTTTGAATAATTAAGAACCTCGTATTAAAATTGAAAATATAAGTATTCGAAAAGTTCATTTGGTACGTAGGTACCTATAATTTAGTCGAAAATACGAAAAAATTTTTTTTCGCAGCTCATACATCTCGAAGAGGTTATTATTGAATCTATTTTAATAAGCAAAGTGAGAGATTTCCAAACTGATTCGGAACAGTCGAAAATTATTTTCATTCTTTCTTCCCTAGTGTTGAAATTGAGTTTTTTTCTAATTACTTTTTTGTTTATTTTTTCACGGCGCTGTTTACATGTACATAAATGGCGAAATGTCACTATGAAAAAAAACCATTTTACATGGTGATGCCTACAAACAGAAAAGTTCACCTCTTCATGGGGGGTGTGTTTTGTAATTATTTGATGACATCTTGCTTCACTCTAAAAGAGATGATAAAATTATGCCATTAGAGGGAGATTTTTTTATTAATTTATTATGGGACACTAGTTTTAACTTAACAATCTCTTTATCAGTAAAACAAACAAAAAAAAAATTGACCGGATCAACCAGTCAATTGTTTCCTAAAAGTAAACAACGAATTACATCGTTCACATCTATCTCTTGAGCAGGTAAATTTGTAAGATGTCCGGACAACGTTCAGTCAGGATTACGGAATGGTTTAGGCCCAATTGCAAGAACAATACTTACGTATCAATACTGATTTGAAAATTGCTTAAAGATGTATTTATATACTCATAGACCGTACATGTTTATATATAGATGAAATTTATTATGGAAAACGTGTAAGAATTACTCAAGTGTCCTTCTTGCATTTGGCCCTCATAGTGTGACTCCACACAGATCACTCTACAATCACAGAATGGTTGGTTGACGTTTGGGCGTCTTCTGGGCATCTTCCCAACAAATTACGGAATGTACCTCAAAATTATTTAGTTATTTCTTAAAATTCTGTTGAAAAGAGAAGTTGAAAATAGTAAATAATAACCTCTTTTTGGTGAATTTGTTGCAGAAAGTATTGTACGTAACTAGCTATCCATTTGTGATAAATGATAATTGATACATTTTGGCAATTCGTTGCGTAAAATGCTATTTCAACTTTTTGTTGGTTTGTCTTATTTTTTTATGGCTTTTCATGTATAATGTTTGGAAAAAGTGTAATTATAAGCTTTTATTCTACTCTCTACTGCAATTTTAAAATTATACCAATACTGCAGCCAACCTTCCACAATGAAACAATGTTTATTTCGGATAAACCCGAGGCCAAAAATAATAATAATTTCAATACACAAATGTATAGGCATATAAGCTAGATAGCTAACTTGCTTGTTTTCAACAACTTGTGCTCCCCTCTATCGCACCAAAGTAAACAAATAGTAATCTATAGGTAGAAGGTAGAACTGATTATGAGTTGTATACGTTTTTAATACATACCTCATTAAAAATTACAAGAGTTAATTTTTTTTACCGTGTAACAATAGTTTTTGGCATCCTCGTTTCAATCTTGAAGGCTGATAGAACGTCCACGCCTAATATGACATCAGAACACGCATTAATAAACATACAGCACTTATTTGAAAACAGCCTTTTATGCATAAGAATGCCTTCCAGCTGGGAAATTGACTCAACATCATGACACACCATGAGAGTTGAAGCTGAACATAGTAAAAGCAGGCAAATTATAGTCTGTCCGACAAAAGATGATCCTTGCGCCTTGACAAAATGCTACCAAATATTCATATTTTCACATACGTAATTGTATTATTCGTATTCCTACATATTCCATCAGGCAATAATGGGTAAATAATGCATGTAAAATTGTACAGAAGTTGTGGGTTGCGTTTCACTTTTGGGATCAACTCTTGTTGGATGGACTATAGGTATATATACTCTGTTCCAAAAGAGAAACGCAAACTGCTACCTGCAGTACATGAAGTATGTAGATATTGTGGGGGGAGAAAATTATACGGATTCGGTGCATCTGTTCATTAGAGTTTGTAATTTTGCCTAGTAAATTTAATTCAGTTTTGTCAACATTTATTTGTGGCCGCCTGTTTTCGCCTTCAAAAATTCTTGCATTTCTCTCTTGGAACCGTAGACATTATATATAATGGACCTGCCTTACTGATAATATAACACAGTGTAAACAAGCTAAAAAGTGTCACATTTTTATTTCCAAATTGATATTTCCTTGGGAAAAAATTTATTTATTTTATCAGGTTTTGGTGGTGTTTGATTAATGAAATACACTCTTGCTGTTTTAGCAGTTACTTGTATTTTCAAATTTTACCAGTATTTTTCATCTCCTGTTATCCTGTGTGTGAATAATGAAGCCAAACACTGTGAAGGTAAATTAATACTGTGATTTTTACTCATAACCAATACCTACTGAAGCTTTCCCAAAACCTGTACTAGTAAAAGCAAAACCAAATTCACTGCCTTTAAATTAATCAGGATTCAGTGACAAATCGAAGAAAAGAGAGAATTCATCTACGAATTCTGTTCAATTCGTCGCCGTTAAATTAATTATGATTCGTTGCCGTTAAATTAATTGTGATTCCACGAAGAATTGAAGAGAATTTGTAGGTAGATGAATTCTCTTCAATTCGTCGCTGATCACAATTAATTTAACGGTAGCGATCCTAATTAATTTAACGGCGACGAATTGAACAGAATTTGTAAATGAATTCTCTCTTTTCTTCGATTTGGCACTGAATCCTGATTAATTTAACGGCGGTGAATTTGGATTTGCTTTTACTAGTACAGGTTTTGGGAAAGCTTCAGTAGGTACTTGTTGTGAGTAAAAATCACAGTATTAATTTACCTTCACAGTGTTTGGCTTCATTATTCAGACACAGGATAACAGGAGATGAAAAATACTGGTAAAATTTAAAAATACAAGTAACTGCTAAAACAGCAAGACAGTATTTCATTAATCGAACACCACCTAAACCTGATATAAAAAACAAATTTTTTCCCAAGGAAATATCAATTTGGAAATAAAAATGTGACACATTTCTTATCAGTAAGGCAGGTCCATTATATATAATGTCTATGCTTGGAACAGAGTATAGGTTATATTAGTGTACTTACGTCTGTGCTTCAATACTTCTACATTCTGCCAACTTTCCACTACAAAATAATGCATATTTCACATGAAGCTAAAGCAAAAAAAAAGTAAAATTTATCTTTTAAAAATTCGTTTTTAACCTAAACTTATTTGTAGAATGTGCTTGTTATGAAAGTAATGATAATATGGAAATTAACAGTGGTCAGAGGTCAGATTTATTTCTTATGTTTTGGAAAAATTTTGTAATTAGATATGTACTTGTTTGGAAATTTTTTAGATTTCCACCGACCAAAAATTGATTTTTCCAAATGGTGGGAGGATATGTTCTAGAATTTTTTCGCAGAAAAATCTTTCCCCTTGGTTTTTTATTGAATTGAAAAAATTTGCCGGAAAGATGTGAACAAAAAGACAGCAGGGAAGAATAAAATGAATCTCAAGATTACTTTTCCTATTTATAGTACCTACTTACCTATAGAATATAAAATGATAAATTTTTTTAAACCTACTTACTATACCGACCCTAAAACAGTATTATAAAGAAAAAATCTTAATTAATTTATTTTTTTGTCTTGTTGTATTCATTTCGGCCGTTTTATAGTGTTTTTATTTTCATTTGATGCCATTTAAGAAGCCTAATTCAGTTACAAAAACCGAAAAGAAATGATTTGTGGTAGCTCGAAATGTTGGCTACTCTTTTTTTCCCTTGTAAACGAAAATCACATTTATATCTGGACAGTAAACAGCTCATTTCCTATACATATCAACGTTCGCACCTACTATCTAAAAATAATATCATCATCGAAATCTTGGGGTGTGGGTCAAAAATGGCCTTCGTCAGCAAAAAATCCGCATTCTTGGAAAATCACCTTAAGTCTGCAGACAGCCTGTTTTCTAGGTTAGGTATGCGTATCGTGACATGAATTTCCAAATCGGTTTGTAGTTTCTGGTTTTAACGATAAAATTAAATTAAAGGTTGGAAAATTTTTGAAGCCTTTTTAATGCATTTTTTATCACTGACGCCAGTCTTGAGAGGGGTAAAAATATGCGATGAAATTTGTCGAAAATTTACAGAAAATTTTGTTTGAGATATTTCGGATTACAAAGCAGTGTGTTGTGATCACAGAGTATTAAATATGATAGAGGACCCATGTTTATCTGAACGCTGCAACGAAAAACGGCAACACTTCTGAAGTTATTAGTCCCACTTCTTCGGTACCGAATTCGAATTTCCGTGCCTCCCATTCGGATCTATGGGCAAAAATCAGAAACTGTTTTTCAAATAATTCGATTAAACGAATGAATAAATATAATTACTAAATTAGAAATCACAACGAACACGAATTTCGTAGATAAAAATAAGATTGAAAATTGTCGGTACCTAAGGAATGGAGGATATTTCGATCGTAAAAGTGGTGCCATTTTTTGTTTCACACGCGTCCTCTGTTATATTTTAATATTCTGTGGTTGTAACTGTCAGTTGATTCAGTTGCACTGATGAACAGTAACAGCGCGTCTGTGCAGGTCAAATACAGTATTTAGGTACGGTGTATTACGTTAGATGTGTTAAGTTTCATGTTTCCATATTTGACCATGCAGGAATTGAAATTGTCTGTGTCCGATGACGAACTGAAAGTGTTTTATGACGAAGTTCGGTACGTGTATTTTGGAAAATTGACTTTGGCCGATTTTTTGCAGGTAAAATTAATGAAAAAGAGGAAAGCGAGCGTAAACCATTGGTTGTTATTGTTAGCGGTTCTGTACTATTCCAGCGGAATTCTGGATTGAACATAATTAATGAATTTACGAACCATTTACTTTTGGTTTTTCTAAAGCGGTATGGTATAAGAACGGGTTGGTTGCCGCACGAAAGCCCCTCATTTTTCGTACAACTTCCCAACAGCAGCTGTAACCTCTGTCATGAATTACGAATAAGCTAATCGCTGAATTTTTTAAAATTAATTGTTGAAGTAGATTCAAAATTTTAATTGTCGCCAACACCATTGGATACGACGTCGCTTTCCTCGTCTTATTTTATTTTATTTTTAAGACCTGATTTATTTTTCAGAATTTCGGTGAAGATTTACGCGGTGATGAATTACATGAAATTTTGCGAGAGATTGATACAAATATGAACGGTCAAATAGAGCTGGATGAATATTTACAGGTATCTGTAAATAGCTGCGATTTGACCTCACCAATTTTTACCTATATTTTACCCTACCGTTTCTCCTTGACCAGCTTTATTTTCTGTAATATTTGAGCTCAGTATGTCTTTGTTTTCGTTTTTCGCACGCGTATTTTGTCAAATTATCTCTGTCGTTTGATTTTTGCTTCGTAGTTTCAACGATTTGTTGTTTTTTTGTTTTTCCAATTCACTTTTAATTTACACTACGTAGGGTGCTCTCCGAGTGAACCGTAGACCGTCATAAGTCATATGGTATCAATGGATGGTACATTGAGAAAAAAAATTTGTCAAATTTTACCTTACAACTTGCTAATATACAACTACTCGTACACATCTGTGTAAGTGGTTGCATATCTGCAAGTTTCGAGGTAAAATTACAGAAATTCGCGTATCACATATCACTTTCTCTTTTCCTGTCGTGAATTAAAGATGTTGGTTACCATTCTTGATTGACGATGATGCAAAAAAAGCAATTTTGGAGGGAATTTTTTTGTTTTTGATTTTATAAATTTTCATACTTTTACATTTTTTTTGATTTTGAGGATAGGCCATGTGTGGAGAGGAAGTTCTTTGCTTATTTTGACGAGTTTTTTAAATACTCGTTGGGTGATACGAGATTCTGGGCCATTCCAAAAAAATTTTTTTAGACAATTTTAATGCTTTTCATCCTCTTTTCTTTTGAATATAGACCATTTGTTGGAGTACCATTTTCATATTTTCTCAATGTACTATCCACTGGTGCAGTATGGCGGACCACTCAGAGAGCACTTTGTATAATTACGCACCTAATTAAAATGTATTGACAAGGTGTCGGCCCATCCCCTACCCTCAAGATTAAATCGCAATGTAGTGGCCTCATTTGACCCAAATAATTTTGGTGACCATTGACTGCGAGGAAGTTGCTTAAAACATTCTTCCGCAAACCAGTATTACTAAGGCCAGCATGCAAGAACAATACTCGAGTATCAACAGTGACTTGAGAATTACTTGTCTTAACAAAGTTATATCTATGCTGTAGGTATGTATTTTTACCGACTGCTTCAGAAAGAGGTATTGTGTTTGACCCATTTCCTGACAATCTAATGAAATTTTGTGCCCCTCTGCAGCATTCAGTATTCATCGTAAAAATACAAACCATAGTTTGAAAAATTGGTATTTTTACAGTGAGTAACACTGGCTAAAGAAATCCATAAAATTCCCCATGGATAACCGAAAAATTAGATTCAGAGGGTGGGAATTTTTTTCTTAAAAAAAGTAAGATGACCAATCACAAGCCTCGATTCCAAATAAAAGAGAATAACGCATCCTGATTGGATCATCCAAAAGTGTCTCAAATATGATATTTCTTGTGGTTATATAAATATTTCAAGTAACACCATTCTCTCAGTATTATATTAGTCTCCCTTGGTTTATGCACATATAAACATTCCTCCAGAAAAATTTTGAATTTTAACATTTTACTGTTTGATACATCACCAATTATGTTTTTTGAGGTGCTGAGTCCGCATTTGATGTTCATTTCTCCATTTGGCCCATTCTTCAGACCTCAATAGGACCTAAAAGGGGGTTAATTTTGAGTTTTCACATTTTAATGTATGATACATCACCAGATATGTTTTTTGAGGTGCTGAGTCTCAGTTTAGTGTTTATTTTTGGATTCAATCCATTTGTCAACTGCCAGAGGCCCCTAAAAGGGGCTCAATTTTGATTTTCCACATTTTATTGTGTGATACATTATAGCATATGTTTTTTGATATGCCTTTTTGTTGAATCATTATTACCGTTACTATTAATATATTCCAATACGGTTGACTTAGCAGTATTTAAAATCAATTTTAAACTTTGAATTTGTTTTCCTTGCGTCTGATTGGAATTTGGTTGTTGACCAATAAATAAATTTGAATTGCAGTAATTGAGAAAAAAACAATAGGCTGAAAATCAAATTCAGTTTTGTTCAAATATTACAATATCAACAATTATCTGTCACTTCTGGAGTAAATTCTTCTTATTGTGAAAAACTGCTAGAGACTTTCATTTTGCATTTCATAAAAAATTATTCAGATAATTAAATTTTTGAAAAAAAAATGAAACCGACTGCGTATAGGGACATAAAACATAATAACACTAAAATGTTGAAAACAAATTTTCCAGGTTTTATAATAGTAATTTTTTTACAAAGTGGAATTACAACTAACGCAGTAACCGTCATTTTGTGTTTTATATATATATATATATATAGAGAGTGAGAGAGAGAGAGTGACAATAAACAATGTAGAATTCCTGTACAAACAAATAACACAAGATTGCGGCTTATCTCTTATCACCCTCTTGTTCATACCCGCTAAGAAAGAGCCTAGTGGTACTCAGTTATATCGATATTTGAAGTTTTCAAAGCGTTTCCACAGGTACCCTGGATAGCCTGCATAATTTTCAAGTGAGTAATTCTCGAGTCCACTGTTGATATTAAGTAGGTATTGATCGTATCGTTGTCGCATTCGGGTTTGTAAGTTATTACCACCTTACAGTGACAAAGTAGTCAACTTCGAATCCAGTTAGAAATATGTAATATATGGGGAGGGGGGAAATCAGGAGAGATAGGATTTGAAATAACTTACTTGTAACTTATGGGCGACAGTTTCCCGAATCCCGATTAACTCTTTAGTTTTGTCTCGACGTGCAAATTTAAATTTCAGTCACCATTATTAAAAAGCGTTGAAAATTTTTTCTGTTCTATCTTTGATAATTTTCGTTTGACAAACTAGTCCCAATCCCAGGAAAATATTAAACGTCTTCGAATGTACCTAATGAAGTTTCTCCATTTGAGGTCGAAAATGAAATTACGTGTTAAATTTTACAAGTGAGCTGCGTATGTAATGAGAAATCATTATTTAAAAAAATGGTACACTTTTTTTGAAGTATAATTTAACTTCAAATGTTAATTGGATTACTGTACGTATTTTTCATATCATCATTGAAGTTGTCGAATCTACGTATAAAATTCTTGATAATGTATCGCGTGATTTGCTAAATCTCTATCTATTCACGCGTTAATAAATATCATTTGACCGAGTAAATCGTTGGTAGGTACGTACCTACAATTGAAATTATACGCGAGTGTATCTCGTATCCGACGGCGTTTCCGTCCAGTGATGACGTTTTCATTATTTTCGTAAGTCCGCCACTGCATTAAGGTACCTGCCTGTCGTTTATCTATTTCCATAGCTTCGCAGTTTAAGGAGCGCATAACTCATGACGTAGGTACCCAAAGTGTGCACTCTGTTGCCTTTCTGTTCTACGAAATATTTTCTTAGTCCAAATGTCCGTTGCGGAATTGTATCGATGCTCCATTTTTTGACCGAGAATGTTTCCACTCGAACTAATCGAATTTCATCGAAACTAATCCACAGTTACTAATGTGTGGCGACGTTGTGCTTCGCTATTTTATCTGTTTCTAAAATCAGTGATTCTCGTATAACCGCGTAAAATCGGGAATATATCGATGTTGATTATGGAGGTATCTACCAGTTTCACTGGCTGTAAATCTTGGCCTTGAAAAATGAACTTCAAGGTCGAATTTCGTTCTTACATCTACAGTTTGACTCTGAGCTTTTGGAAACAATTCAGCTCTTGAAGGCAGTTGAACTTCTACCACTTCATTCGACGCTGAATGTGATTATCGAATGTCGTAATCTGTGGGGATAGGGTCTGCGACCCTGCGTGGCGTAATGGTTTCGTGCTTAGCCCTGCTACGTAAAGCAAAGGCGTAGATAACTCCATCTTGAGCGGCTGTCCACGCATTCCCTGCTGTCTCTTCTGACCTACTCCTCCGCTGTAGCGCCGCCACCACTACAGACAATAAAGATACGCATACGCTACTTTTAGGCGTGAACAGGACGTGAAGCTTGTGTATCGGATACGGAGAGGTTTAGACCAGCGGGACACCCGGCCCCTTCACCAGAAGGTTGGAGACCAGCTGCAATCGTATTCTCGACCCAAAAGAGAATAATGGTTTGATCAGAGACATACACCTAAAGAGATCTCAAACGCTCCGTATGCGCTGTGTTTTCAAAAATACGTGAAAGATAAAAAAGAAACAACTTGAGTTATACGTTCTGCGCATCCAAAGCCGCGCATATTTCGTAGTGAAAACAGAATCTTTATACCAATACACGCACACTATCAGACTACGACGCATGCGCAATAAAAAATATTGGACTTGGAAACGTTTTATAACATATTCTATCTTTGACGTGTTTTTGATTGGGTGTTGGACATCTCCTTAGTTCTGTATATACTATGTCTCTTTTATCTTGGTTTCGTTTGGTTCAATTGATAGCTCCCACGTGAGTAAAATTGAAAAATTTATTCCCAGATACCAGTGGTCCACCGTTAGTCACCGAATCTCGACCTGTTCATCTCGTCTACGTGCATTTCTTTAAATTTCAGGCACTGTGCAAATGGTGACATATTGCCGGTATCTATTAAAATGAAAAACTAAATAAAATGAAACCTTTGTGAATCAGTTATTTTATAGATTCTAGGTATTTACTCGAATATTTGTTTTTTTAATTCGCTCTTAAGTGCTGCTGCTGCCTGCTACTGATAGCCTGTTGTGGATGCGCGTAGTGTTTTATTTTAAATTATTTTTCTTCTTTAATGGAATCCATACAGTTTTCATTGACGAGGCTAATAATTCCTTCTCGTTTTTTTCAGATGATGTCAGCAATTAAAGCAGGTAATGTTGCTTACTCGCGATTCGCAAGAATGGCCGAAATGGAAGAGGAAAAACACGAAAAAGACCGATTGATAAATAAAATAACGGTTGAAAGAAGTGGCGGAGGAGTTTAATCAAAAAATAATGTTTTCGCCTATTTTGTTTTTTTTTTACTGTGTTCATTTCTACTCTTTAACTTTGAATTTCTCGTCCTGATGTTTCATCTTATTGAAGTTTGTCATCATGTCTGCTTCCGTTTTCGTGTAACCGTCGATGTTTTAGAATAGCGAGTGGTACACGTGGGATGAAGTCTTGGCCACATCGTTAGGAAATTGAAAACACGATGAACTCTACTTTATTGTGAAATAAATTGCGCATATTCGATCGAGTCGATTGAAAATTCTATTTTTATTTTTGTTGAAGCTCAAGAAAGCGAAATATTGTATGTTCGTGTTGACCTCACCATACAGTTGTAACGAAAAATGTTTCTAAATCGCGACGTTTCATCAGAGTTTTGCGGTTAGGTATTCAAAATTAATAATTTCCTTTAGTTACGTTACGATCATTGATATTTTCTTCGTAATTCTCGTAGTTTTCTTTTGCACACCTTTTCAGTACTACATTTCGTTATCCTGATCTAGTCTCCGTTCGTTACCAAACGTTACGAAAATTGTCGTCTAGCATAATTGTTACACAAAAGAGCGTAATTTACGATTTATTTGTTTCCCTTATATTACTACTAATAAAATGTGTGATTACGAGTGCGTTACTCTTATTTGTATTAACCGTTTGATTTTGCGTTTCTAAATATTTTGATTTCATAAAAATGAAGTGTGCGCGGAGAATAGGTCGCGTGCGTTCTATAGAAATGTCATACGAATCAGCACTTCATAGCATAATATATACTCTAAGACCCCAAAGGCTCAAAGTGAATACACCAAAAGTTGACGCACTCCCATAAAGCCAATGTAATAAAATCGTAATCTTCGAAGATATATATGTATATGATGGAGACAACATAATAGTGGTGTTGGTGTCACACCTAAGGATAGCGCTGCCGACGCCATGTATTTTGGTTTCTAAAAATCTAATTCGAGGAAAAAATCACCAGGGGCATTTGTTTGTAAACACTGGCGTACAAATTACCCCATTCTGAAGATTCTGATAAGTCAATATTCATTATGTTGAAAATCAATCCCATTGTAAAACGCAGCATGTCGTTTCCATCACATGCTATAAGCTCCCTTTCTATATTCGCAAGAGCAACAGTCGACTGTTTTTGGTTAGACCATGAGATAATGTTGCCAAATGTATGAGAGAAATAACTAGAGATTGATTTGGTGATTCTATACAATTACCCCAGTTGGCATCTGAAAATATTTCTAAAATTAATGAATTTACATTACGAAAATATGTTAATTCCAAATCAACAGTGGTGTATAAATATGTTAAGACACGAGACAAGTAATTGTCGAGGCAGCACCCTGAAATTGGCTAAAGAAGCTTATAGAAAAGCAAATATCAGGATGAGAACCTAACATTATGTACATCAGGCAACCAATATGTTGCTGGTATTCATTATTTAGTTTATTACTGAGGCCATCCAAAGCACTGTAATTGAAAACGAGGTTTGATAAGGGAATACACAGGTTTACAATTAAATAAACTGAATTTTTGGTCATCGATTCTATTAACAATTTTTGGTTTTTTTCAAAATTCCTTTTCCAGCGTCATACGAGATTGTTAATCCAAGAAAGTTTGTTACCTCTCTGAGGTCTATACATTTGAACTTTTGGCAGATAAGCTGCTCCTAATGATGTTAAAAAACCATGGAAGGCAGTATTCTAAACTTTGGGCACTTACTTCAGCCTGTACAGTGATTAGTTTAATTTCAAAACATTCTCACTTTGATTTAACTTTACTTCTATCCCATCTGGGATTTCAGAATAAACATCTTCATCTAAAATACAATTCAAAAATGCGCTAAAAATATCAACTTGATTTGCAATTGACAACAGAGAATGAGCAGTGTATAGTAGTTTGGCAACCGACAAATAAATTTCATTGTAATTAAAACCTCGTTGTTGCTGAAAACTGCAAAAAACTAAACGAGCATGATAAATAACATTGTTTGAACCTTCGAATATGGTCGAAGGTTTGAATGATCAAACTTTTTGCAAGTAATAGTTGGCAATTTTGACAGACATTTGATTACATTCCATGTGTAATTGGAAGACAGAGTATTAAGCTCAAATTTGATAGCTTTCTTCCATTCAGCAGCATCAGAAGACTTCATCACTGCGTCAAACATTTGAGGATATTTGCTTAAAAAATTTGCCATTTGTGGCGACGGGTGGTCGTTGACGAACGAGTGTGTATTACACACTCATCGACCACCTAGCGGGCCAGTGGGGTAAAACCCACAAACTCTGTTTTTGCACTCACGGCTGTACATTTCGTCTGTGCAGCTAAACTTGTTTACTGGGCTCGGCCCACACATACTACTCCGTATACACGCAACCGACCTGCATTGGTGTTTGTGTGGTGTCGTGTACTTACTTATACACACACCCACACCATTAAATAACACGAATTTATACAATCAAAGTAGCGTGAATTAATGTTGCCATTAACTTCAATGTTCTCCACAACTGATTCATTGACTTTGTTCAAAATAACACATTGTAACAATTTTTCATTTTGCACAATTTGTTAAATTGAACATCTTGCGAAAGAAAGACCTTTTTCATTTCAACATCTAACAGTTTATAGTTAGCCGGTGTATACCCTACGAACTTTAATTTTCTACTTTTCTTTTCAAACTTGTCTAAGATATGTTCATAATCTAACATATATGCGTTGGACCCAAACACTTTTAATTTTGAGTAGTCATAATTTATTTTGGGCCATTTTTCAAAATGTATAAATGGATTTGAATTTCTATTTGTCAGACAACAAATTATTAGACAAGAGACACACATGAGAGCCTCAGACCAGTAAACTTTATCTAGACTGCTTTCATACATCATGATCCTAGCTCGTTTGACTAGTGTGTGGTTCACACTCTCAGCCTTTCCATTTGATTGAGGGCAATGTCAAATGGTCGGTTCAATTTAAAGGTCCTTTTGACAACTATATTTTTTAAAAGGTGCATTTAGGTATTCCGTACCACAATCACAACAGAGAGTCTTTTTACATTACTGTTAAAATAGTTGGAAATTAGTTCGTAGCAATCTTTAAATTTTTCAAGAACTTCGCAGCCTTGTTATTGAGAAGATACACTTAGCAAAAATTGGTGCAGTTGTCAAAAATGTGACAAAGTATTTTTTGTCATTGTAACTTACTGGATTAATAAATCAGCATATATTTGTATGAACCATCTCTAAAGGATACCTGGTTCTTTTTTCATTGCTGTTAAAATGGTGATGATGCTGTGTCCCCATAACACAATCCCAGGTTTTTTGGTTTGTTTCCAGTAACCATTAACAGTCTTAACTTATTTTTATTTTTTTGTATAATTTATTGTTGATTGTGGGGGATATGTATAATCGCAAACATTTGAACCTAAATTAACTAGAGATCAAGTAGGCAGCAACTGTGGCAACATGGATAAAACTGCTAGATGTCACATAGGGGTGCAAGATTAAAACCCCAGGGGCAACAACACCTACATTGATCAACTCATAATATGGTAATGTGATAACCTTCACAGAATTTTTAAATAACTTTGAATGAGTAACTACATTAAAATAAAAATCACTTAGAAAGATACATATATATATATATATATATGAAATTTTGTGCCACTCTGCAGTATTCAATATTGATCTTAAAATACGAATGATGGTTCAAAAAATTGGTATTTTTATGGTGAATAACACTGGCCAAAGAAATCTGAAAAATTCCCTGTAGATAACCCACAAATTAGATTCAAAATTTGGGAATTTGTTTCATCAAAAAAGTCAGATTACAAGTCCCAATTCCAAATAAAACGGAATAACGCATCCTGATTGGATCATCAAAAAGTGTCTAGGATACAGTATTTCTTATAGTTATATAAATATTTCAGATAACACCATTCTGTCAGTACTATATTAGCCTTCCTTAGTTATGCATGTATAAATATTCCACAAGCAAAATTATTGAGTTTTGACATTTTATTGTGTGATAGATCACAAAATATATTTTTTGAGGCGCCGAGTCCAAATTTGGTGTTCATTTCTCCGTTTGACCCATTTTTCATCCCCAAATGTGCCCCAAAAGGGAACCAATTTTGAGTTTCCACATTTTATTGTGTGATACATCACAAAATATGTTTTTTGAGTCGCAAAGTCTGAATTTGGTTTTCTTTTCTCCATTTGACCCATTCTTAATCCCCAAAAGGGGGTCAATTTTGAGTTTCCACATTTTATTGTGTGGTTCATCACCAAATATGTTTTTTTGGCGCCTAGTCCAAATTTGGTGTTCTTTTCTCCACTTGCCCCATTCTTCTTCCCTAAAGGGGCTTAATATTGAGTTTTCACATTTTATTGTGTGATACATCACCAAATATGTTTTTTAAATTATTAAGTATATAAAACCAAAATTAACATAAATACTTACTTAATAATTTATATACATATTACCATAAAATTTTTTTTTCTTTCCATTTAATTCACATAGAAGGTTTTTACGATAATATTTTTAATTTGGCAACTTGAATGGAAAAAACTGCCAATAGAGACTGATCAATGGAAAAATTTTCATGTACTTACAAAGTTTTTTAGTAACAACCAGAAAATACCAAATTAAGAAAATTTGACATAATTTTCAATGATTTTCCAGTACTGATACCTACACAAAATATTAATGATTTGTGAAAAATAATGATATTTTGGCAAATACCGGCAAATTATGGGTTAAGTATAGTTCACTCAAAAGTACGTAGATAAAAATTTGGTACAAACTATTGTAAAAATTGTAATAAATTTTAACTCCTATTTAAAATGGAAGGCTTGAATTATCTTGACCCTACTGAAAATTTTGTTATAAATGACTATTATTTAGGCTACAACAGAAATGGGTGATTGTTATTAGTTGCTTGAAATTGCATCTATAAAATTTCAAAAAAGAAAGTTGGCACAAATAAGCAGAATTTAAGATAAAATAATGGGAAAAGTTTCAGCTCAAAATTCCAAAAGGGGGGCTAAGACAAAACCTTCCTCACCCCTTATTTCAGTTAATAATTGAGCACAAATTATAAAATGGTTGGCACAAATCAGCACAAATAGGGCACAATCCGTTTGCAAAATTTTAAGTCAAAATTCAAAATGGGTGGGGCTGCATTTCCCCAGCCCCACACGAATTTGTTTTGCAAATAACTAAAGATTTTAATGTATAGGAATTATAAGCTTGTTGGCACAATTAAGCACAAATTAAAAAAGAGTAGTGGGCAAAGTTTTGTATGAAAATTCAAAAAGGGGGGCTGAGGGGAAATCTTTCATGCTCTCTATCTGAGTTGGGAAGTAAGCACAAATTTGAAAATAGTTGGCACAAATTGGCACAAATTGAGCACAATTAGTTTGCCAAGTTTTGATTCAAAATTCAAAATGGGTGGGGCTAGCATTTCTCCAGCCCCACCCACAAACCTTTTTTTATATATTAAGAAAGGGGTGATAACAAATTCCAAAATTGGTAGAAAAATTTAGCACTAATTAAATCCAGCTAGTATGAAAAATTTTGGGTCAAAATTAAAAATGGGGGGGCTGAGGGGAGACATTAAACCACAAATATTTTTGAAAGGGAATGAGTATAAAATTTTTAATTTGCAGCACAAATTAAGCACAATTAGTATGCAAAGTTTCAACTCAAAATTTGAAATGGGGGGCTGACACATAAATTTCTGAGGCCCCTATCTTTGAAAATAAATGAGCATAAATTCTAAAATTAACGGCACAAATTAGCACAAATGAAGCACAATTAGCATACAAAGTTTAGAGTCAAAATTCAAAAAGGGGGGCTAGCATTTCTCCAGCCCCACCCAGACTCTTTTGTTTATATCTAAGGAAGGGGGTGAGCACAAATTCTAAAATTGATGGCACATATTAGCACAAACTGAGCACAATTAGACCAAAAATTTTTGGGTCAAAATTTGAAATGGGGGCAGGAGAAATGAACCTCTTTTATTGCTAGCACAATTACTAGCCACCTTTTTAATTTAATATATTCATAAAATAAAGATTTATCATTAACTATTTGAGTGATGCAAACCGAATCCAACACAAAAGAGACTTGTTTATCAAATAGAACTGAATTATCACAGTAAAAACTAATTGTAGTGACCTGATTCAGACGAGTTGGATTCATTTATATTATAGAGCCCATTAGAATTACCAGAATTACCAGACCTATTATTATTATTTGACTTAGCACTCTGTAGTCACCAAGAAAGTATGAAGTTTTATTGGGCTTGATGTGCATATGAAGGTGGGATGACCAAGTCAGCATGTTTGAGCATGGTTTTGAAGGAAAGGTGGGTGTCTTTCAACTTCTTGAAGTGTAGCTGTTGGTCTAGGCAAAACACTGGTTGACCGATAGTTTTAATATCATGGGTGACTACGATTGGGAAAATCCTCAGGTGTAGGTCTTCTTTACCAGTTATGCTAATAAATTTGGTGAATATGTTTTGAATCGACTGTTGGAGTATGCATGTGTTATGCATATTTTGAGAGAGTAGATGATTGGACAGGGTTTTCCCACTACAAATCCAATGGTCTTATCAAGCATGTGACCTTCATTAACATTGGGTAGCTGTTGGTAATGACGAAGGAAGTCTGCTCCGATTATGGGATAAGCAGTCAGCTATAATAAAGGCCCACTTAAATCTGTACCATAGGGAATGATCAAAGTTAGGCTCACGGCATACACTGGCTGATATTTCCACATCAGTAACTACTAGGAAATAACATTTCTAAACAGATCTTTTACAAATAGTTGGACTGAATTGAAAACAAGTGGGAGTATAATCTGGGCTGACTTGTTTCCCAATCTAGTAGGAGATCTGGAGTTGTGATTATTGCAACTGGATGAGGTTTGTCCCACCAGGAATATGGAGGCTCTGAGAATTGTGTGCCTTCTTCCTAAACTGTTGTTGGAACCAACAGTGGCCTACTCAAGATCTGGAGGGTGAGCAGGGGTTATAACCAGCCTTTTCCCATTAACAACTTGAAATGTCATTTGGGGTTTTGGACAACTTGAAATGCCATTGCGAGAGCACAATCTGTCTTAGGACTTGCCTTTGCAGTTACATGAGCGTCAAGATTCTGGGAATGGGGCTGAATTTCTAGCAGGATTGACAGCACTAAACAGTTTTCAGCTAAGAGCAGTTAAAGTAGCTGAGTGATGGTAGCTAGTTCCGAAGAAAAAGCCAGTATCAGTGTCAACTGGTACCACCCATGATGATATTAATAGAACAATAGCATAAAATTTCATATTTCTATATTACCACCTGCTTGATATATGGGCTGTTCAGAAATACATACAGAACCCAGTAAAATAAGGGGTTAAAAAATGTGAGACGTGGTCTCTTAAATTAGTAATTAAAATGCTTTATCACCACCCTGTGACTCGACCCAAGTGCTCTTTCTTAAAAAAATATTAATGATGGGCACATTTGGAAGAAAGTCACATCATTTAGAATACACATGAGCTATGCTAGTTAAAGCAGTGTCGGATTTTTACTTTTTCCCCCAAATTTTTGTTTTTCATAGAAAAGTGTTACACACAACTTTATTGGGGGTTTGACTAGCGTTTGAAGACAGGAAATTTAATATTGCGACACTATTTGGCATCTATCATAGTACAATAATAAAGTTGCGGCTAGCCATGCCTGAGATGTGTGATCAAATTCTGGTGTGGGCAATTTTGCTTCAGAATTTTTCCTTTAAATTGTGTTATTTTCTTGTAGTGGGAGGAGTGAGGTTTTTTTTCTATTTTTTCATGATACAAGGTGAACAGATTACTGATTCAATTATTACATAGGTGGTCCGATCTTTCAAGCAGATGCGGCATATCTACAGTAGGCTGTTTAGGGGGGAAAAGCGAGTAATTTTACTCCATATTCTGAAGGACACCCTACAGACTAAAAAAATTTCAAAAGGTTCTTTTTAAGAGGTTCCATAGTAATATTTTTTTTTAATACATCTCTACGGTAGGGTTCCAGCACAGAAGGGAGATTGAGGAAAACTAAGAGGAATAAATTTTATTAACAAAAAAACCGTCTGCGTTAATCTGAATGAGTAGTTTTTATTGGTTGATATACCTAAATTTATGACGGTAACTTTTTCAATCTTTAAATTCTTATTTTCTTCAATTACATCCTTCTAATTTTTTAATTATAAAATAAAAATAACCTAGGACATTCTCCGGCTGGTCAGCAACATTTTGAGCCAACTTTTATTAAAATCTACGAAATAAGACACTTGTTCCGAGCGAACGAAATTCCGTTAGTTCCGGAGATAGCACATACCAAACATATAAATTTTATCACAACTGCAACTTGAGATCAAACAAGTTTTCAATAAATCCCAAAATAACATGAGCATAAAACAAACAAGCTGATATTAATACCCCACAATAATTACAATTACCTAGGCGCAGTTTCTTGCTTCGTATTTTTCTATTAATGATTTTAAGATAATAATAAATTACGAAGGTCGAAAATTCCCAAACAAAATTTATTTTTAAAACAACACGAAAAAACCGACAACTTACCCAACATTAGAGGACACGGCCCATTCAAGGAAGGCGTTATGTTTATACAAAAATATTCAAAACAAGTTTTTGTGGAAGGCCAACCTTTAACTTCTAAACACCGAACATATAAGAAATCCTCAGATATAACTTAGGCGTTGGCTTTTATCGAATTTCAACATCTCGAGACATTATAGTAGGCCTCCGAAAGACCTCAAACGCCAAACAAGAAAATTAACAAACCACCGTTAAATACGAATGGATAAAATCTATTTTTAAACGCAATTACTATAAATTATTGTACAAAGATACAAGTAAAAAAACAACAACAACGATACTCCAAATGAATAACTAAATTTTAGTCACTATCACTATCCGAACCATCTTCTTGGAATTGCTGCCGTCTACCAGATAAGGTCTACGAAAGAAAAAGAAAAAGAAAAAGATCAAAGATGAGAGGAACAAGTTTGGGTGTAAATGAATTTTAAAAACAGAATACGCTTTTATAGAAATTTGGGCTGGCGCACTCACAAACGACACATCTTAGCCCTTTCGGCGGTACCATCCTATACTTGGGGAAGTTGTGAGCAAACGTACTCGTAATAAAAGCGTACAGAAAAGATGAATAAACTACCTTAAAAGTAGTCGATACTTACCGGTAGAGTATACGGGAATGAGATGTTTTTAACTTCGCAGGCCGACTGCAACAAATTCAAACTGGATCTTATAATCAAAGACAGGGGAACTTTTTCGACCGCCTCCTCAAGATAATTCAGTGCTTCTTTTATTTCGTTACGTTGAGCTGAAATTCGAAAGGACGTCGTTATGGTTTTAAATGAGTTCTAGCCGAACGGCGACAACCATATATTAATTCTTTGGTCACTCACTCAAGGTAGAAATCAGCGTCCCATATGCGATTCCTAGAACACCGGGTGAAATATTTGTTTTCGACAGCAACATATTGAGAAACGTTTTGGCCAATTCTGAATCACTGTTACGAATTATCTGGGAACACAATCTTCCGAAACTTATATTACTCGACACCGGCTTGATTTTCTCGTCCCACAATTTTTGAGCAGCGTCTATTTGCTTAGTACTCATCAGATGTATCCACCAAAAATTATCGAAAACGGTAGAATCGAAGCCTTTTTCTTCACATTTTTTGGTGATGGCTTTCACTGTAAACAAAATAGCAAATTAATCGATTTGGCCCTCACGAGTGGAACAAACATCATAAAATTAACGCAAGTTAGTGGTGGGGAAAAAAGTACGACACTAGAAAACTATAACCACAGTACCAGGTTGAGACATACGCCATTTTTTATCATAATTTTTCCAGTCGCCGATTTTTTCGTTCCGCTGGGGCCCGTTCAGAATGAACAACCAACACAACCAACACAACCATGGTGGTTGGGATAAAGTTGAAATTTAACCCCAAGTTTACCCAGTTCAAAACGAACGATTTCTCCGAATGTCGGGGTAAATAATTAAAACACAGTGGATTGTTATCAAGTATTTCACGTTGTTATCAAAATAATGCAGAAACAACCAATCAAAATCGTTAAGGTAACTTTTTCACCAACTATTTTCTGGGATAAAACTTACATAATTATGTACGGAATAATTCACAGTCCGTACATAATTATGTTATTAGTCCTCATTACCAACCTACATCTTATTCAACTTCCAACTTTCTTACATCGAGATGCAATCTTGGGCATATGTTATCAATGTCATCATCAATCTAGTGTATTCGACGTTTGCATCGACCACTTCTTTACTCAGGTACACACAGAACATGTTCTGCTGATGCTACCACAAGGGAGTAATGTTCCGCGAATGCTGTTTCGAGTTTCTTTGCATCGTGTAGAATAAGTACAACAATTTTCAATCGGTAGAAAGTGGCGTATTGAAACGTTGAAATTCGACCCTTTTAGGCACCTATCACCACCTCCTTACACCCGTGCGATCCGGCAGAACATCATTTTTGTGTTCAGCAGCACTGGTTCAATCGTTGAGAAAAATATTAATTATTCGGACTTGTGCATTAGCTCCACTTTCTTGTCCTATTTTAATTTTTAAACGGCTGAGATACAAACGCACCGTACCTAAAGCCGTTTCCAGTATTTCTTGTACAGACTTCGCAGCCATTAAGATAAATTTTCACCAGTGACCGTTTTTGCGGATAATAACGCACTTCTAAAGATCGATCAATCTGAAAATCATTACGGTATCGCTCCAAAGAATTTGGCGAAATTCAGATTTTTACCTCTCGATATCAATTCCGGTTTTGAAGCCATAACTGCCTGTAGACCACCTTTCGGAAATGAGGCTTCAAAACTGCGGAATTCAGCCTCATTTTTGATTTGGTCCAGTTTATTTTCTAGATCGTCCAAGTACACTTCAATTTTATCAGCGGTTACATAAGCCCGTAAACGTCTGTTTTCGAATGAAGTTTTTTTTCTCAAATCCTAGAAAAAAACGTAAGAGCAATTGAATTATTTACGCACAAAAAAAAGGACTAATTGTACGGTCCGTCGGGAATAAAATTCGATAATTTGAATTCAAAATTCAAGGTTTAATAACTACTGCCAGATAATTAAAAACGTGAAAACCCAATTTTTAATATTTATTTTAGCGTAAGAGTAACAGATTTTTGTTTTAGAAACATTATTTCCGAGGAGTAATAATTTCGGTGGAGAATTTGTTAATGGGCCAAGAACATGAAATAATAAAGTCGACTTCAAAAACACTTTCGCTAAATTATAAACGGCTGAATCAAGGTTTTTCGAGAAATATGTTTTCCCTTACTGCAAGTCAAATATTCAAAAAGAAAGGACAGAAAATAAAAAGAGAAAAAAAATACACGAGTGACACTGTAGCTACACACATAAAAGACTGTAACGTGTAAACCTAAAAATACATATTTAAACAATACTAAAACAGCAAATTCTCCATTAATTTGGGTTTTTTATTTTGTTTATTTTAAAACTGCTAAAGCTGACAGAAACAATTATATGAACAGTAGATTTATGAAAATTTTATCCTTTTTTCAATGATACCAACCTCAGCTCAATAATTTAAGTGGACGAAGAGGAATCATTGAGTGAAAAAGGACAGGTTTTTAGATTCCAAAAAATGGCAAATTTTCCATTACTTTTTTTTTCTTTCATTTATTCATTTCTAAAATGATAAAAATAACTAAAAAAATAGATGAAAATTTTATAAATTTTCTCCTCTTTCTAGCAATGCCAATTCCAGCTCTCTAGCTTAAACAGAGGCCGAGTAGTTATTGAATGAAATATTGGAGGTTTGTTTCAAAATTGATATGTTGCGTTCAAGGTCAACTGACAAAGGGCACGCAACAACCACACACATAAACATCAACAAAACTTACCAACTAACGCCTGACGTTCGTAAGTTTCACAAAGTCCTCACCGAAAGATAAGATAATTAGACGTCAAAAAGCTGATTTTCAAAGAAAACAATTAAAATAATTGATTTGTGATCAGCCAATTTTGATGGGTTTTAAAAGAGATTGATATCACTGACGTAGAATAGTTCACGTCTTACATTTTGAAATTGGGCACCGCTAGTAAAAATCCGAATATCCGAAAAAGTATGTACATCTTCAAGACTGTCACAGTAATACACACATTGTTACGTATTTATTTATACTACGTAAACATATTTTATAAAATAAGAAGTACAACCAAATATCCGCTTATTCTCAAATTAAATATTCTCAGATGCTCAGCATTTATTCTAACAACTTCAAACAATATTTTCATCATTCCTAAATTCCTAGAATATATTCCTGTCTACAAAATGTAGTCATACTCCTACATTTACTTATTTATTCCATATCAGCAATTCCTTCAGTACACATTTTTGGACAATGTGTCTCTCCAAACAGTTCTCACAAAATATGTATAATTGCATATTCATCACACTCTTATTCCTTGAAGATTATTTCCTTCCTTTTCCTTCGACACAAATCACTTATCATAAAATGAAAAAATGAGCGGTGCAAAATTGGCTGCCACCACCAATTATTATAACCCCATGTTTATAAGAAAGCAACTTTTTTCTTATTTCAACATGTACTAACTAAATTTTCGATAGTGATGACCTCTCCCAAAACACACTGTATAGCTTTGCTGAAGTCCAAGGTCAGCTAACAAAACTTGTATCTTTGTTGATGATTCACTATCTACTTAGGAGTATGAAAATGTGATTTTTTGGCCGTTTTAGGTATGCAAAAAAAAAAAAGTCATCAAGTACCTAGGTATTTTAGGTATGATTAAGAAAAAAAAAAAAAAACTTCATCACCACCATCGTTGTACATAGGTATCTACCCACAATCAACCTAAGAATTTTGCAAGAGATAGGTACCAGATTTTTTCGCTCATTTATGTTCCAGCTGAATCGTCATTCGACACAATAACACGAGTAAGAAACCGCCAATTAGGCAATGGAGTATTATATTTATATACGATAATGAGAACAGACAAAAAAATAAAAGGATAGTACCTATACTGAAAAAAGGAGCAGCTAATCAACAGAAATTGATATTGTTCAGAAATTAATTAGTTCCAATGTTCCTATTTTTATGAAAACATTTAATTGGGTACGATGTTGTACGCTTTTTTTGTTGACTCAGCTGTATATATTTGGCGGGTACATGCTATTGTACGGGTGACTAGGTTCAGAAAACGGTAAAATGAATGTCACATAGTGTGATATAGGGTTATGCCAACATAATAAATAATTCGAGATTGTGAACTGACCGATTAAGAGTGCATCCACGATTTTAAACTGGGACGGTAGCAAATCAGCCACCCTTACAACTTCTTATCTATAAGACTGTAAGAGCAAAGGCTAAACCATGCAATAGAAAAATTTAAGAAGAAAACAGATCGTTAATCAATAATTATATATGGCGGTTGAGTGGTCAATTTCAAGTGTTGGATAAAATACCTGTAGTAGTTTAAATCAGACCAATATGACGGACGTTTGACTAACCTCTGGAATGCGATTTTTCCACGTGTTGAAAAACTCAATGTCTCCACTCTCCGCAGTAAAGACGAGCAGAGACTTAAAATACCTCACGTGAGGAAATTGATTAATACGTGAATATAATTCTTCCATTAAATGATGCGCATCTTTCAAGCGATTCTGGTTCACGCAGCCAAAGATCAACAACGACCAATCGGTTTTGTTCAGTTTTTCCGCGCCCAAGCTAGAACAAATAATTATTTGAATTAATTATAATAAAACTGAAGCGCAGAGGTTACTACAGGTAACAACTAATCAACACGATTAGAATTTCATTTACAATATAGAGGGACCCAACGTTTCACCTTTGGAGTAATTGAAGATTTGGCATAAACAAAAATAAGTTTAAGTTAAAAACAAATTTTCAAAAGATAAGCTTTTATTTTTTTGGCTTCAGCTTCATGGGAAATAAACATTATTTTGTTGCGGAAGGTTGGCTGTAGTATTGGTATATTTTAAAATTGTAGTAGTGAGTAGAATAAAAGCTTACAAATAAGTCTACATTAAAAACGATTTTTAAAAGATAAGCTTTCATTTTATTTTTTTGCTTTAGCTTCATGCGAAATAAATATGATTTCGTTTCGGAACGTTGGCTGCAGTACTGGTATATTTTAAAATTACAGTCGGCAGTAGCGAGTGAAACAAAAGTTTATGAAAAAAAGATAATTTTCTCCTGCGTACTGAAACTTTCAAAGTTTTTCCTAAATATCTTTCTTAAATGAAAATATAATTTAATCATTTTTACGCCAAATTAAAGAGCAGACTTCAGCGAATAAATTGAACTATAAAACAATAGGTTTGGGTTATGAGAATTAACAAAAAATGGAAGAAAAAGTTGGAGAAAACGGGAAAATGCAAGAAAAAAGCATGTCAGCTCTCTAATATGATATCAAAATTATTAAATTACTTTTTCATTCAATAAATATATGAAAGGAAAAGAAAGAAAGGACAAAAGAAGAGAAGAGCTTCAGAGTGCAACTTCACAACGTCAAACTGAAAATATAATTTTTCGTACAACGAATACAAAGCACTTGAGGGGTATGCCACTATCACAGCATTTACGTACGAGGTCTACGGTACCACTAGCACCATTCGAAGTTACCTAATCATTTCATGATAAGACCCTGCATAGATTCGACTAGAAACAGCAACAGAAAATGACAAAAAATATTTTCCGGAAGGTCTCTTTATTTTAGAGTTTTCAACGAGAAAGTACAACGTTCTTACTTCCGCTTCACTTCTAAAGCCTTGTCAACATCTCCCGAGTTCAATAATTTTCGTAAATTCTGACTAGATTTGCTAACACGGATCTTATCTCTCGATTGTACCTCAGTGGAATCTGCATAATAATTAGAAAAACATGTAAAAAAATTTAAATTATGAATACAGAAAATGCGGAGTTGGTACGAAAATACTTACTTTCAACTTCTTCTTGGCTGGGAACAGTAAACGGAACGTGTATGCGGTGACGTTTCAGTATTGAGGCTAAAAGATATAGAAATTTTGCGGAAGGTTGCACGTCGTCTTCCTGCATTTGCATCCAAAGTCCAAGCGCTTTTTGAGGATTGTCCGATCGATCTGAGGAATAGCAAAATCGATATAATTATTAAAACAAACGTGAATTAAAAGTTTCACACCTATCGGAAGCGTCGAAGGATGCCGTCAGAAAGAAAGCGAAATATTTTTACTATTTCTATTTCATTTGACAAAACATGATATCAACCACACGCCGTACAGTCACGTGTTTTGTAAGAACCACACCCCTTCGAGGGAGTTCTCCATAAATTAAATGACCTGATCCTAACGAAAATTTAACGGAACCATCTCAGGACTACCTATCCTTTTTCGAATGAATCCTCAATCATTTGAATCAGAGCAGCCGTTCCAGATTAATCAGGGTATGTATATTAAATAGACTCGTTACTGATCTGATTTCAACAAAAATATAATGGGACTACCAAAGAACTATCTTCTTTCAAATAAATCTTAAATCATCAAAATCGACAAAGCCGTTGCTGTGAATGACCAGACATTCATGTAACTACCCACCTTATTTTGGGCAAGGTCGTTGATTTTTAAGACGTTTATGTGCATTATCTGGAGTCGAAGCTAAAATGGGCATGGTTTAGCCAAGACACTAAATCCAGAGGAAGGCTCCACTTTTCAGAAAAAATTCGAAAATATTAGTTGTAAAAACAAGAAAAAAAATAATTCCCCCTATTTCTATTCGGGGAAAAGATGAGACTTTGAGCTCCCTGAAATTTTATTCTAGCTTTGTCCCTGGCGTTATCACACTTGGCCGATCATTGTCGGTTACTACAACTTGTTCTTTAGCAATTTCACAAAAAACACTGAAATAAATTTATATTATAAGACTTATTACGAGGGAGATTATGTACGATGGATTATTCAAAAAAGGCATACAAGAAACAATTTTTTTTTAATTTTTAGAAAGTAACTGCATACAGCAGAGACAATGTTACTTATAGAAAATTATCTGTTCAAATCATGTCCACGATTCACAGGGCTTCCGACGGGGAATTAAGAAATGGGTTCTCTCAGTCCCAGCTGTGGGGTTTACCTCGAAGAGGAGGTTATAATTTATAAACTGATAAAATTATTATGCGAACGTAGTGAACGAAATAAATTTTTCAAGTGTTTTTTGTATTCTAGAACATATATTTTAGCGTTCGTTTTTCAGCCTTCGGGAAATTGACACTTCAAAACCGCCGCATGAATTTATTTATTTTAAAATTTAGGCTCTCCTGGGCCCTCTGAAAAAGTCCTGACCCAGTACCTTTGGTACCCTTTCCCCTCCCTCTCTGAGGTCCTGATGATCCATAGAATTCTTTTTGCAACATTACAAATATATAATCTAAAAAAAAAAAAAAACAACAACACAACAACCCGCTTTTACCTAACCACCCACTATACATAGAGATATAAGATAAAAATTTCTTTCATGTCACGACCACATACAAGTATAAATAATTGTCCAACAAATGAGAATGACCGGACCTAACTGGTCATTTACGTAAATGCTCAATTCACATCATCACCCGTAACATATATACGTAGAAAAATGAAAATATGTATACATACCCTATATACATAGATATCCAACGGTTTTTTTTTTTTTTTTTTTTTTTTTTTTGTTAAAAAAAAGATAAATCATTCCATAAAAAACGTAGGAGAAACTTTTAAATCAATCCGGGGAATGCCAATCCCGCATAAATTTAGTTCTCTTAGCAAGTTACCGAATATACCTAATACTTTGAAAATGAGGAAAGAAACCGAATAAATTTTTCCAAACAAATTTATCACAAATTTATCAATATACTGAAGGGCTGGAAAAGATGAGAGATTTGAAAACTAAAATTTAAATAAAAATTACCACTCGACGTAACGAGTTTATCTCCTCCTTCGGTAAGATGGCGAAATAACAATACCACAAGAATAAACATTTAATTGGCACTCAAAATTTTAAAATTTGTCAAAATAAGACGCCGTCATTTAAATAAATGTAACAGAAAGCACTTTTTGAACTCGAATAATTAATTAATTTTTTCTCGTGGTTGCATAGTTTGATAGGGGAGAATGGGTCAGAGATATTATCGGACCTTTGTTCAGTGAATCATTCGAATTTTTGCAGACCAACACCCTTCCTCGTTATCAGCTCGGTTAAATCAATCAGTCGAACGTAATTCGCTCTTAATTTTTAGATTTCTATGTACGTGCAGTGGAATTAAGATTTATCCAAAAACATTAATTGAAGTAATACATACTTTTACCGACTGCGTACGAGGTTATTTGTTTCGTATGTCTATCTCCGGAACTAACGAAATTTCGTTCACTTAGAACAAGTGTCCGACTTCATGGATTTTAATAAAAATAGACTGAGAATGTTCCTGACCATCTGGATAATGTCGTAGGCTATTCACATTTGAAAATTAAAAAACTAGAAGGGTGTAACTAAAGAAAATAAAAATTTAAAGACTGAAACAATTATTGTCATAAATTTGGGCATATTCACGATTAAGAGCGACTCATTCAGATCAATGCAGTCGATTTTTTTTTTTTTTTTGAAATAAAATTTTTTTGAACTATTCGTATGATTGGAAAAGCATTGACAAACATAAAAACACGCAATGGACGCTTCCACGATTAACCTGTCTAAAAACGAGTGCCATAAACATTCACATACCATGGGCCAGCAACATGCTATAACAGAGTTCGCTTCGGTTCACCGAACTGATATCTTTGGTGAGAGCGAGCAAATTTTCTAAATGATCGACAGCGCCTTCATTCGTGTATCTGTTACAAGCGTTCTGAATTCGATCGTGTCGCACAACTAATCCAGGAGTTTCTAGAATTTTCTTCGCCTGTCGAATTCGGCCGCATTCCAGGAAGGAGAGCATCAAGTCGTACAACGAGTTTACCTCGCCATGAATCGGAGTACTGAGGTCGGTCAACTTCTGCAAATTAGTTGCATCCTCTTTTTCGATGAAAATGCGAGCCAACTCGTTCTTCCATGGCGTTGCGCGATACTTTTCGCAACATTTTTCGAAAGCTTTCATAGCCGCATCTACGTCATTTCTACAATCACAGAAAAAAGAAGTCATTTTTAAAGAATGCAACGAACGACGCACAACGGGAAAACGAAAATTTTTATAACAACACAAATACTCCGGGCTAATAGTTCCAGGGCTGTAGATACACTCAAGTCGAGCCTAACAACAAGAGGAAATGTACTCTACCCTCCAGAGTCTAGGTCTAGACAAACACAACCCTAATTTCTCTGCCTTCACATCGCCCTAGTCAAGAGATCATCAAACATTAAATTCTTACGCGTAAATTTTACGACAATACAGTTAAGGTAATTTTTCTGTAATATTTCGCAAGTAAGTAAACCACATTTTTCTTATACTCTTAATTTCTCGTAAAACTAGCACAGTTATCGTGCAATATTTTCGTTGACAATTGTTACACAAAAATATCTATATTATAAAATTCAATCCCATTTTTCGTATATTTATTCCCGTTTTTTACAACATTTACAACATTTTAATAATGAAAAAACTGCTCTTTTCTCACTTCGCCATTTTTCAGCTACTATTTAAGCTATAAAACAGATGTTTGTACCACTGAAAGAGGAGAAAATTTCCTCAAGTTCTTTAACAAAATTTATTTTCTTATCCCCATTAGTTTTTCACAAATCGGCTATAAAAAAACTGCAAATAAATGAGAAATTTTCCGTTATTTGTCATTTATTTCAAAAACTATAGCAGAAAAAAATTTTCAATGACAATCCCCTCCACTTTTCACGACAAATTCATTTTCACCATCAAATTTCACCTATAACGAATTAATCACGAGAAAAAATACAAGAACAAAACTAGGCACTATACGTATTACTATATATGTACAGGAATATATACAGGATGATTAACATTTCGACGCACCATAGGAAAATAACATTTTGGTGAGTCCAAAAATGACTCACCATGATCTTTCCACAATAAATAGCGATTCATTATTCAACGCACTAGGAAAATGCGGCGTCAGTAACAAAGTATGAACTCAATTGCTTTTCAATAAGGCAACAAATTACACTTAATCAGGTTTATTGAGACTCAAATCTTTGGTCAGAGTATCATTGGGCCTATTTTCATAAGATACTTTAAAAGGAGAGAAGTATGTGAAACTTTTGCAAGGATAAATATCTGATGTAATACATTAGATCGTAGAAATGCATGAAATTTAGTATCAATATGATCAAGGTCCTGCCCATACTTACCAGACAGCATGGGAGTACTTAAGAAATGAATTTCTCAAGTGTTTTGGGTCAAACTACTCAGGCATCAAAAAACAAAAGAACTTATATAAATTTCCTAGAATATAAAAAAATCTAAAAAAATTTTTCACTCAGTCTGCTCGTAAAATTGGGTCCCTTTTTAAAAACCTCTTCGAAAGTAAACACTGCATAAAGCCAAGCTTCGCATTTATTAATTCCCTTACGTTAATTTTTTGATACTTTCAGGCCTAGAAAAATAAAATGAATGGGAAAAAGAGGAGGAAATTAGAAGGGGAAAATAAGTGATCACAAAATTTGAGGGATTGTCTCCAAAAACCTTCATACACAAGCCTTTATTCTAGATACTACGGTTTTTTAGTATGTGATTCTGAAAATACAAAATAACATTGTAGTTGTTTCCAGCAAATTATCCAGAAATTTTCCATAGGGTGTGAAATATTTTTAAGACAATTTTATAGGATGTTTTATAAGAAAAAATTGAAGACAATGAAAATTTGGTCGTAATATTGATACTAATAAATCTGTCCAAAATAGAAAAGAAGTATAGAGCTTGGAAAACTCTAATAAAAATGATTTGTTTGATTTGGGATCAGACCTGTATGAGATATTTTTATCTAGGAGGGGTTTAACATAAAACAAAACAAATTTTTTTTGTTTTTGGCATTCTAGAACACTTACTATATGTACAGCGTTTTTTTTATTATTTGGAAGTCATGACAGGTTTTCTCTCTTTCAACTCAAAAAATTTGCAGCACCTCAAAAGCTGGGCCCATAGGCAGCCATCTGCTTTGCTGTAGCCCAGATCTGGCCCTGTTTGACTTAGATGCAAAAGCTTTGCATAAAAGTCAGGATTTTTTCAAACTGTAAAAGTAGATAACCTTTAGAAGAAAATAACAACAAAATTGACACAAAGGTAGGACAATTGCAGAACCATTAAAAATACGACATTAAAAAAAGTCTATCCAACAAAAAAGATGAGGGAAAGGAATAGGTATACCTTATTCCAGTGTATGCCAAACTGTGACTTGCGAGTTACTGGCAGCTCCCATGGACATTACGAGTAGCCTGCAGAACGATATGGTAATTGTGGCACCATGATTTTTATTACATTCAAAATTTCACATTCAGGTATAATTTGTTTCTAACTTTCATCATACGATGATAGGCCTAAGTCTTAGCATATCTAATATTTTCAAAACAATTTTTCTCCATTCAATACAAAATCTGACTTGCAGTTGCTCATGACTTACTTTTAATATTAAAAATAGCTCAGTTACTCAGGAAGTTTGGCAATGGCTGCCTTATTCACTTTAAGAATGGCATAATACCATTAAGGCAGTAACACATATCAGCACCATTGAGCATAATCAATAAATCATTTGGAACTTTCTTAGCTACATAAATGAGAATAATTATTATTTCTTTTTCCTTTTGAGAACAACCAGTGTGTGATGTCATGTTGTTCTCAAAGTGAATAGTGTATAGCATCCAAAATGGTTTTGTTTACCAGGTTTACAACGATATTTTTCGCATAGTTATTTACGTATTTTGCCTCCTTATAATTACGTACAGGGAAGCCAAAACCTGGGAAAATACTGGAAATTTTGTAGCCAGTTTTGAGAGTTTATATAGGGGATTTGGCACATGCACACAGACACACATATGTACATATACATATGTTATTATATCATCTAATTACGTTGTTTCTTATTAGTAACTGATAAGAAATGACGTAAGACATTTGCTACCATTCTGTGACATTGCCGAGATCTTTATCTACAGATTAGTCACAGTACAAACATCATATCTTACCTGTATGTATGTACAGGTAAGAACATACAAACGTACTAGTGGGTACTATTTTGTTTAACATCTCTGGGGACAAATAATAAGCCAGCCTTTTAGGGGCAAATGTTGTCAGGGGTACAAACCTGTAAACCTCATACAAGTCAATGATCCCCACACTTTCAATAAACATATTCTCTACAATGATATTAATAAGTCCATAACATTTTATATTTCTTGGTCATCTCTTTTTTAGATGTAGATTGCTAAAAAATAATAAAATTTAAGCTTAAACATACCATACTGTATGCACGGCCCAGTCAAATAAGTAGTATGAAAATTGAATGAGCAAAAAGTAAGAAAACAGAGTGAAGGAGTGAGGAATAAAAGAAAGCCATTTCATGTAAAGGGGTTGGTACGCTCAGCTAGTAGGTTGTCCTATGGAAGGTTTTAAAACTTAGTGAAAGTCTGTAGCTTCCCTCAGTACAAATTTTTAGATATTCCTCCAAGTACATCCTCACTTCTTTATTGGCAGAAAACTAAAAAACAAAAAGTGAAAAAGAAAAAAATGAAGTAAAAACAGCTATCTCTCTTTCTCTCTATGGATCTCACTTTCATACTGGAGTCATCTTTTAGGATGATTATACGTCTCAAATCAAATTGTTACAAGTAGATGTGGAGCCCACAGGTGACAACTAGTTGTAATAATTCTGTAAAGAATTACATTCAAATTAGTGTAATCCTGTTCAGATTGATAACAAACAAGATCATATAATCCTTCTAATTCCTATACACTATCCTAAATAATATGGATTTTTACTGTGTAGCATCGATTGTGCGGATTACAAGGATATTACTTTACTACGTGCGATGTATTTCACACACACTAGCACACATAAAACTGATCAAGCGTGAAGTAGGATGATATATTGTGTATTTGGCTTCCTCGGTGTGAGGTCATTTCACTCGCACTAAGAAAAGATCAAGAGTACCTAGTAACAAAGTAGTCTATACATATCTTGCTTTATCCATTAAAATATGATACCTGGCTGGAATGCTACGTTGCCAGCAGTTACACTTTTAACATCATAAATAAAATTTTATTTATTATAATAACCAAGAATTAAAAATATGCTTAGCATTCTCAATGCTGCTGCGCAGCAATAATTCACACAGATATACATAAATGTAAGGTATATGTACTACTTTATGACTAGGTACTCTCCATTATTTCATTAGTGTGTAAGTGTGAATAAAATTATGTCACACGTAGGAAGCCAAATACATAAAATATTATTCTACTTCATGTTCAATCGATTGTATGGGGGCTAGTTTGCGTGAAATACGTCACACGTAGGAAAATGAAAATCTTCGTAATAGAAACAATCGAAGCTACCTAGTAAAAGTCCATATTCCTTGCATAAATGTATCCGAATTATCAATTAACCAAATGCATTGATATGATATTACAAATAAAAAGAAAATTTAAGTTAGACTCAAATATATATATAGCCAAATACAACATATCCGTAAAAATGGTTACGTGATAGCGTTCCAGTGGCTTTTATACATAAGAAGATAGCAACTGTTTTTCAACCTAAGCCAATTTTATTGGCTGGTCGACGTTTTATTTGATGTTTGTCAGGTATTACCTTATGATGGACAGCTTAATTAGTACCCTTAATGCAGATGGAGAACGAACTTTATTGGGGAATTTCCAGTAGAATTTTAGAAAACAGCATTATAATTACAACACAAAGGACTTGAAAATTTGATTGGAAGAAGACGAACCGAATTTTGTTTCATTCTTAGCTTGAAACCTCAGAAAATAAGCAGATGATGAAATGAAGGGTGTGTTTGATCGATGCTACGATCGCCTAACAGAAATAGTTGTTTAGCACACGCCCCGCAAATAAATACCGACCTTTGTAGATGCACCTTGATGAGAGGCCCGAGCAAAATATTGTTCACCTCGGTCAGTTCACGTTTGATAAACAAGTCGAAAAATTCGTATACTCGGTCTACGTCTCCTTTCTCGGCAAACACGTTTAGTATGCGCCAGCACAATGAACTTGTCACGAATGATCCGACTTCGGCAACATCCTTAGTTTCAATTTCGAATTTCTTGTTCAAGATTTCAAACGCCTCTGAAATCAGTCATATAAAATGCTACTAGAGAATTTTCCATCAACAAGTTGATCCAAGTTAAACGGAGTATTTCACGGGAACAGCCGATTTGCAATGATGAGAACCGACCCAACAAAACATTCAATTTTTTCTGTTTTTTACTTACATGGGGACTCCGGTATTTTTGCCACTCAGGAGCTCCCATAATCGACCTAATTAAAGACAGTTTCTAATCCAAAACAAAAGAAAAGCACAAAAAGCATCGATTGAGAAAACAAAATTAATAAAAACGCAAAGTAGGATAAATAAGTTTACGTTAAAAATTAGTTTTTTAAAGATAAGCTTTTATTTATTTTTTTTTGGCTATAGCTTCATAAGAAATAAATATTATTTCGTTGCGGAAGGTTAGCTACAGTATTGGTATATTTTTAAATCGCAGTAGTGAGCAGAATAAAAACCTATAATAAATAATTAAGCGTTTCATATTCAAAACCAAGTACCATTAAGCAAAAACACGATAAAATTACCGAAACTTGAGGTAATTTTTTTTCGTGAAACTCGTCTCAAAAAATTCGACATAAAACACCTTCCGAACTTAGCACTTCACAGATCGCCAAGAAGGAGGGTTGGTGGGTGAAGTCCCCCCTGCTCCGCGTGAAACTATAGACCTTGGAAAGTAAAGGGCTTGGAGGTAGAATTTCCTGGCAGAGTACAAGAGGATCCTGCTTTCTAGTTTCCGAAAAATTATCCTCAACATGGGTATAAATGGCCGGGGCGCCGAGTTCTCTCAACAGAAACTTTTCTTGAATTAACGACCTTCTGACTGAAAGTAGGGCACAACACAAATCGACATCCCAAGGGGAAACTTAGTGGATGAAAAAAGACTAATAACAGTATAAAGCTATGCTTATTTAATAAAAAAAAAAAACAAAAAAAAAAAAACAAAAAAAAAAAACAAAAAAAAAACATGAACATAAATTTTAACACTGAAAACGTACAAGTCTTCACTTACTTTCAATTTTGTCGTTCTGTATGAGTAGCAAAGCAAAGCGCAACAATTTGACAGAGTTCAAGCTGAATTCCGGATTTTCTTTGCAAATGGAATTGTAAAGTTGCAGCGCCTCATCTACTTTATTATTTTCGACGAACGTGTTGATGAGCATAGCCTTCATGCCCAAAGTATAAACGAAATTTTCTGCATCCATTTCCTGTCAAAAATTATAACAGATAATTGCATGTCGTAATCGAAACATCGAAAAATTGCAGCCTTACGTACTTCTTTCAATTTCAACAACTTTTCCAAATTCTGATTTCGCGCGTACACAGAGAATAACTGCTTCTGCACCGCATTTAACGATTCGTTATTCGCTTTCATGGTTTCGCGTAATCTTTCAAGCGAATTTTCATCCTACGATATAAAACGCAAAATGAACTAGCAATTTGGTTTTAAAATAAATTCAGATTTTCTGATACTCTGATTGAGAACACAATTTAGTTTTTTCTCTTCATATCTTGAACACAATGCGAGTAAAAATTAAAATGGTCTGGAAGCCAACTTAAAAAAAATAATGATGGAGAGAAATTATTTCAAATAAATTTTACGTCAACCAATCAACTGTAGGACTACAGGTCACTAGACACGATTTCATAATATTGCAAAGCTGAAGAGGCGGTAATAAAGCGAATTGAATTAATGATGAAAGTTAAGTAAACTGATCTGAAAAATCTCTAACCAAAGGAAAATACTCCACCATCTCTTTCATCGAATGTTTCTTGTATTTTTCAAAACTGTCAAATTTTGTATTAGCTGCTATTTGAAAAACAACCGACCTTTTTCTACTGAAATTCATTGCCAAACTAATCCTTAATAATCTCCAACTATTATAAAAATTACAGGCAAAAACCTTTCGATTTGCTTGAGTTATCGGTATGACGATGAAGGGTCTGCAAAACTTTGAAAGCCTCTCCCATTAAAACTGCTGGATGAATTTTAGAAATTTCAACAGAAATCTGTATGTCCTATAGGCCTCTTACACCATTCCAAGTTTCATTGCCATAGGTCGAAAAGTGAGGCTCCACTGACTCCTGAGAATTTCCAAAATCAGTGAAAAGTAGAAATAAATAATTTATGTCCTTACTTATCCTCACTTGTATTATAAACGTGAAAGCGTGTTTGAATGTTGGAGACTCAATCGCAGCAACAATTGACTTGAAATTTCGCACAAATTAAGTTCACGTGCCCAATTGTAAAATAGGCTTATTTTCATCTAAAAAACTTAGCAGTTCTTCAGCGATAGGTAAAAGTTCACAGCCCGAGTATTTCATAGGTCAGTGTGTGTTCGTGTGTTACGTTCACATAACATTTCCAATGTTTACACCAGAAGTAGTGGGCAAAAACCGAACTATTCGGATCATTTTAATTGGAGGATCCGTGATCCGCATCATTTTCAGGGGAAGGATCCGGAGTATCTGTTCAGATTTTTTCTCAGGATACGTTCTTTCAAATATTCCCAAAAAAATTAAAAAACAAGGAAAAATGAAGAATATACTTGAAAATTATTCGTTCATTTTTTCAAACTTTATGAAAAAACATATGTTTTCAAATCATACACAGGACCCGTAAAAATGATCTGAACAGATCCTTTTTTGGGAAGTGGTTCGTGATTCAGACTAGAATCACTTTTTTAAAAATTGAAAAAGATCCGGGATCCGAGTCATTTTTTTAGTATCTTCCTACTTCTGTTTACATAAACTTTTACATGATATGTCTGTATTTTTACTTTCCATGTGTGTGCGCGTTTGCGCGCGCACGAGCCTGTCAGGAAAATTATTATTTTTTGTTTAATTTTGCTTCACAATGAAAGCATTAAAACTCGGGTGATGATATAGTGAGAGATTAGGACTTGAGGTGGTAATAGTTTTTTTTTATAGAGAATTAATCTTGTGCCTTTCGGTAACGTGAAATGTTAGTTGAAGTTGATTTTTTTTTTTTTTTTAAGAATTTTTATTTTTTGAGAAATTTTCTATTTGGAAAAATGACTTTTCGAGAAAAAAGATTTGGGAAATTGGTATTTGGAAAAATGACTCGGAACCATTTGCCCATGTGGAACCACTAAAAGGATGTGAAAAAATTAATTTTAGGTATTATAGAGTAATACATTGTAACATAAATGTTTCAAGCGTCTGATAGAATTTTTTTGGAATTTTTTTAGAATATTGTGAAGCACTTACCAACGCTAATTTTAGGAATCCTACAGGGAGAAAGTTATATTGTTGACATAAATATTCAAATTTCTTGAGAAAATAATTCCAAAAAATTTTTCATTAGAAAATTGAATTATTTCATATGGAGTTGGAAAATGAAGAAATGACTCAATCTTGGAACATATTTTACAATCATATTTCTGATGAATTGTTCATAAAAATTTTCTTGGTGACTGTAACGTATATTTTCGTCTATTTTTAATTATGACGAACAATATTCGTTAACACAGTTTCGAATACCAAAATTACAGGTACTCTATGTTAACCAAAACATCCCATTCTATTTTTCATAAACAATATACAATTTATCCATCTGAAACATCACAAACAGCAAAATCCCATCACCACTGTCAGCGACCTAAAAAACCTGTCCCTCAATATTATTGCGAATCAGCAAATCCCTCTTGTAACAATCCCTACTTCACTTAGTCTATTCACCATATTCAGTCACGTACACCATGTACCGTGAATGGGTATATAAACCCTGGCAACGTTACAATCGATGCTCAGTTCACTCAGTTACATTCTTTATACATTCTAGAGTATCATATATACTTACTTATCCCAATATTTGATTTTATGTGTTAAAGTGTTTAAATTCAAAGTAAAGTGTTAGAAATAATAATTGTGTTTTTATATTTTAGTCTCATACCAAGTTAAGGTCTACAATAGTCTGTGGACAACTAAATTCAATATTGTAAATAATCAAGGAATATTTAAATACTATTCCTTCTATCGTGTAACACTTCTAAATAGGTACTTTACCACCTCTTTTGGCCATTACAGTGACTTCTTATAATAGTTCCCATTTTTCTAGCCTAAAATTAGACTAATAACACTATTTTCATTTTCTTTCATTAATATCAGGACTTTTTTTGTTAATTCCACATTTTTCAGAAAAAAAAAAACATGTGAGTTAGTAAATGATGGGTCTTCTATACTCTGTTCATGCTAAAAAATGCATGATGTCATAAACTATATCCACAATTATCTGCTTGAAACACCACGTTTGTATACTCTACAAAATGATGCTCATCAATCATCATTGTGTAACAAAGGGTATCTATACCTTTTCCTCTTTCACTAACTAATCACAATGTCTATAAATGATTCTTATGTCACGCACTTTTGACAGTGAACAGAGTATAAGAAAGTCAGTTAAGATTTTCTGCAAATCCTAGCCAGTGATAGATCCATGGAGTAAATGGAAGAAATCCTCCCCCCCCCAAAAAAAAAAAAATACCAAAAAAATAAAAAAATGTAAGTTATGACCACAAAATTGAGATAAAAACTAAAAAAATTAGTGTCAGAAAAAAAAAAGGAACAACTCCAAAACACTCGTAGTTATTATCCTAGCAGAATAAGAAATAAACAGATTTTCTAAAGAAAACCTACACAAAAAATCTATCAGCAAAAAACCAGTGTAAAATTGAATTAAATCTGTATAAACACCATTACTAACTCTGTGAGACACAGGCATAAAATTATCCTACAGACTTCAAATTCCATGAACATCATTATACCCTAAGAAAATATAGGAAAATGTTGCAAGACCTGATATTAGATCTTTAAATGTTGAAAGGGGTCTACAAGGTTAGTGTGATTTCCAGAAATAGGTCTGTATATAGAGTAATTAGCCGCCTATGGAGTCAGCTTTGCTTGACAGATGCTTAGGACTTTTAACCCTAACCCTGAGCTAAGTGTTCAATAACCTAAAAGCCTGTTTTAAACTAAAGTGAAGCTACAAAAAAATATTTTGTTAAGTGAGAAATGTAGCTTCTGAGTGACAAACTGCAGCAAAACTATGTTTAAAACTGACCATTGTTGTTCAAACTTAGTGCAGGATTTGTATCAACTATGAATAACAGCTTCATAGTAGGTACTCATAGTAGCCAATAAATTTATGTATGTTATTTGATAATATTGGGTAAGGGTCAATCACAGATATCAATAGACCTTACATAGAGAAGACTGAAGACACATCCTGGAATATTCTGTCAGTTTCAGGCCCCAGTTATATCTACGAACTTAATTTTTCTATAATAGTCGCTTCACCACTTAAAAATTGACCATATGACCTTGTAAAAAATTTGTTAAAACTATTAAACTATTTTAACCCTTCTCTATTCAACTAAACATTTTTGAAGTGGAAATTCTTTAATAATTGGTGGTGAAATGGTTTTTGAATACCACAAAATCACAAATCTGTTGAGAGTTTGTGAATTTGAATGCACTCAACATACACACTCTAACAAAATAACAAAAAAGAGGTGTATGGAATACCTTGTACAAAGTTTCACTTCTACCAAGGAACCCATAATACAGCACTTTTTTTTTTCATCATAGCTGTCACTGTCTTTGAATATTAATGAAGGAAGTCAATAGATATACTTTTTCACACCTAAGTTTTTGAATTACATATACCCAGTATCAAAATGAAAAACATAATTGTAACTGTAGGGACTCACTAGTTGAGGTAAAGGGGCTTGGACCCCTCAACAACAGTCACTGCCCCAAAGGGCTGGCAAATAATCGTCCTTGCGACGTTAAACGAACATAAATTATGTTCGATCGTAATTACCTGCAAGTAATTGCAGGTAACGTACGAATACCAAATTGTGACATATCTCGACAATCCGATGATGTCACAATCCGTACACAAACTGGCCCATCATCTCTTTTCACTACAAGAGATGACGCAGCTGGGCCACTCTCACTTACGTACGTATTCCTTACATATGTGTGTATGTGTGCGTGTAATTAAGCCAGTATAAAAACCATCCAAACTGGCTCTAAAATCACCAGTGTTTGCCTTGGTTTTGGCTTACACATATGTTAAATATGGAGTGGCTGAACTTGCTTAAATTCTGTTGAAAATACTTTCTCACAAGATATTCCACAGTGGGGACCCCGACGTGATATTTTGGCTACGTCGTGTGGTGTCTAGAGGCGCTTTGCACTTCACAAAAATTTGGCGCAGTGTGCTGGCAAGAAACTCGCTTGCTTGGCAAATATAAATTTTTTTTTGCAAACTCTACACCTTTGGTTGTCAAAGTATAGTTTACTGAAGAGGGAATTTACACCCCCTTCTTAAAATATATAAACAAGTAGGAACCAGACAGTAGACCTTGAGGAAAAAGGTTGGACTCATCCCCCAACCCCTCCAACTTTGACTCGACACTCTGAAAATCCATCAGACTTACAAACAGGCCCTCAACACCCAAAGCTAGTACAACTGCTAACTGCAGTAAATAAAGAAGAATTAGCAGTAAAAATGTTGAGAAGTGGTTGAACTTTAAGCCAAAGTTCTGACCCAAAAACACCCACCCTAAAAATACAGGAGCCAGTGTTTTCAACCAGCAAGGAAGGACATAGTTCTTTGAAATATGCTTGTCACCAGAAAGACATAACAATGGTTCCACCACCTACAGGAATCAACAAACCACAACCATTGCAAGGAGGTAGTGCTCAACCCCAGCTGACACCCGAAGTCTTGGTGTAAATTATGCAACTATTGCAATTACAGCCAGGGCAGAACCTCAACTTCTTTAGACAGAGGATAGAGATCCCAGAATTTCTGCCCAATGAGGTAGATTTGTGGTTGACTCTATTGGAAGGCACGTTCAAAACTAAAAATATACAATTGAACCAGCGGTATCTCCACATCTATGGAGGTATGCCCCTCCAGATAATCTGCCACATTCCAGACATCATGAAATGCCCTTCGATAGAAGAGGACAAATATGCCTGGTTTGTCAAGATCAAGAATGTATTTGGAAAGTCTAAAAACCGAATCATTGATAATGTAATGGGAGGTATGAAGATAGGGGACGATAAACCCTCAATCTTCATGGCAAAATTATGACAGAAGGCAGACAAATCAATTTTGCAAGCAACTACCACAAAGTGTTGTGCAGTGCCTAGCCGCAGTGGGTTTAACAATAATTAATACTTCTGCAGACATGGACTTTCTTGCAAAATCCGCAGACAATTCACTGGAATATACCAGGTCAAAGCCTTTGGTAAGGGCAATGTCTACAGAGACTAGGGAGATTTCTCAACTTTGAGCTCAAATAGCTCAGTTGACGAATGAAATTAAGAAGAACAAAAGCCAGAATTCAAATAAATCTAGTGGCAACTGGCGCCAGCAATCAAAATCCAGAAACAACAACAACAATAGCAACAGCAATGGACGACAGTCCAGGTCCAAAGACCGAAGATCCAGTTCTAGAAAAAGGAGTCAGAGTTCAATTCCTCCTCAAACATCATCTCCCAACACCCAGTCTCAAACCTGGGATGATAAAAGTTGTTTCTTTCATAACAGGTTTGGCGCAGAGGCCACCAAATGCAACAACCGCTGCAAGTGGTGGGGCAAAACATATACCAAGGAGGCGTCAAACTAGAACAAGAGGCCATCTATGCGGCTGAAGACCCCTTGGAAAAATACTCATGCCGCCTGTTCTTAAAGGACAGGACAAACAGGAGAAGGTACTTAATAGACTCGGTCGCAGACCTGAATATATTGCCAGTTAATAAATATCAAGAAGAACATCCTCCAAAATACTATCTCCCTACTGTGAATGGTCAAAACCTTCCAGCTTACAGACTTGAGACCAGCAAAGTCAACATCGGACTTAGGAAAGACATGACGTGGTCCTTCATGGTTGCTGATGTTCCAAACCCAATCCTTGGTGCAGATTTTCTTGCACATTTTGGTCTGATCATTGACCTCAAAAACAGCAAATTGATCGATAGTAAAACTAAATTTTGTGTGGATGGTTAAAAGCATGCTTACAGACTGGACACAAATATATCCTGCTGTTCCAAAGTCGACAAACAATTCTTACAGATTCTGTCTGACTATCCTGAAGTCACTCAACCATCAATTCGCAGGCATCCTACCTATAAACATGATACTGTTCATTACATAGAAACTAAAGGACTGCCTTCCCATGCTAGAGCACGAAGGTTACTGCCTGACAAACTCAAAGCAGCTCAGGAATACTATGACCACATCATCGGATAAGGCGCTCATGGAGTTACCCTATCCACATGACCAAAAAAGCAAGTGGAGAGTGGCGAATTGTTGGAGACTACAGGGCTTTAAATGCCAAAACAGTTCCTGATTGCTATGCAGTCCCCAATATAATGGACTTCAACGCAAATATGAAGGGTAAAACGATGTTCACAAAAATTGACATCAACTGGGCAATCCACCAAATTCCTATGGCTGACCAGGACATAACAAATACTGCGGTAATAACCCCCTTTGGTCTATTCGAATACCTTCAAATGCCATTTGGACTTCGCAACTCAGCACAAACTTTCCAAAGATTCATCAATGGACTGTTTAGGGAATTGCCATTTTCATATGGAAAAGATCAAAGAAACACTGGCAAATGCAACGTTATTGGCTCATCCAGGCAAAAGTCTGCTGTTATGCATAAGTACTGATGCCTCAAATTTTGCTATTGGTGTAACCTTGTACCAACTGGACAAAGACAACAAAAAGTTACCGCTAGCTTTCTTCTCCAGGAAGCTCTCCAAAACTGAAAAGAATTATAGCACATATGATCAGGAATTGCTCGGAATTTTTGCTGCGTTGAAACATTTCAGGCATCAACTAGAGGTTAGATGTTTTACTGTATATACAGACCATAAACCCCTAATACATGCTTTCACACAAAAAGCAGAACTGGCATCACTGAGAAGAGCACAACAATTAGACTATATTGGTCAACTGATTACAGACATCCAGTATATAAGTGGAGAACTTAAATGCTGAAATAGCTAAAGCACAGCTTGAGGATGCAAAATTGCAAGAGTTGTTATCGAACGATGATACTACTCTCAAATTGAGACAGCAAAAAGTTCCTGGTACTGATGTTTTATTAACATGCGACATCAGTACAGGTAAGAATAGGCCGTTTCTACCGACAAAATATTGCAAATTGGCTTTCAATAATGTACATAATCTGTCACATGCTGGACCAAAATGCAGTGCAAATTTACTCTTGGCAAGGTTTGTGTGGCCACGAATGAAGTCTGACTGCAACAAATGGGCTCACAGTTGCCTGAACTGTCAAGAGTCCAAAGTAGGAAGACGCACTCACTCGCCCCTCAAATCCTTCAAACAAACAGAGTGGTTTAAAACAGTATATATAGACTTGGTAGGCCCATTGCCACCATCTCAAGGACATAGATACCTGTTAACGATAATAGACAAGACAACACAATGGCCAGAAGGAATTCCTCTCCATGAAATGACAGCTCCAACCGTAGCTGCCAGGTTATATAACACCTGCATTGCGAGGTATGGAATATCAGAAACCATAATTACGGACCAAGGTTGCCAATTTAAAAGTTCGCTCTTTCAAGAGTTATCTAATAAGCTTGGCATTCAGCACAGTCACACCACAGCTTACCATCCTGAAGCCAATGACAAAATTGAGAGATGGCACAGAGTACTTAAAGCCTCTATCATGTCACATGATACACATAGATGGGTAGAAGTACTTCCTACCATCCTCTTAGACCTTCGATCTGCCCTACAAACTAATACAGGTCATTCTGCAGCGCAATTAGAGTTTGGCAAAGAGCTGCGCCTCCCAGGGGACTTCTTCACAGAATTGAAGGAAGTTAGCCCCAAAATTATGGTGCAAAACACAAAATGACGCCAATAACTTTCTGAAACAGGCAGCTCGTCATGGCCAGCCAAAGATTTACGTCTCAAAACATTTGGCCAATACATCCCATGTATTAGTGAGAGACGAGAAAATAAGATCTGCAGTGGAAAAACCATATGCTGGTCTTTACAAAGTAGTATTACGAGATGAGAAAAACTTTGTGATACTCATCACAGGGGAACCAAAAACAATTTCAATCGACAGAGTGAAGCCTGCTTATTTGGTGAGTGATGATAAGAGAATAACGAGATTACAGACAAATAACAGAAAATACACAGACAGACTCACAAACAAACAGAAGAATCAGTCAAAAAAAGTGAAACAACAAATTCACAAACATTGAAAACACAAAAAACAAAAATTAAAAAATCTGTAAAATTTTCAGATAATGTTACAACAAAAACATTTGATCCAGAGGCCCTTATGGGCCCACAAAAAAAATGCAGGCCCTTAGGCAGTAAAAAATGCAAAAATCCCCATCCTTATCGCAAGTCTGAGAGGTTAATGCGAAGCAAATAAAGATTTACTCCCGAAAAAGTAATATCCAGTATGTAAAATAAAACCAGCTCAAAAATAGGACAAAAATTGGAATTCTGCGAGACAATAGAAACTCCGGAGATAAGCAAATGTAGGAATGCCATCAAAAAGAAAACAACACGAATAAACAAACCCACGTGCGATATGGAAAAAAACATTGCAACGTGCTTTTGTTGTCACCAAACAAAGATAATCTCAACGTTGTGACATCACAAGCAAAGATTCCTTTGTAATAAAAATTCAAAAAATATATTCTAAGTATATTTCAGGCATAACTCTGCTTAAACTGATCAGAACTTAACAGGAAAACTTGCATACGGCCGAGAATTTAAAGCGTTATCCCCTCTATAACTTGATAAGAACGCACAAAAAAGCAAAAATGGAACTGTAATTGTAAATTGAAACTTGCAGTAAATTCACCTGTTTTAGAACTGTCTCAGAACTTGGACGTGTTTTTGAAACAGTATTTTTGCTCTCTTTTCTCTCCTAAACTTATCTTAATGTCGCTATCAACCAAACCAATCTTCCACAACACTTCCCAGAACCGATCAGTTCAGAAAATTTCTGAGAAGACATCTCAGCAAATTCAAGAACAGAAGAAGGAACTGGAAAGAATTGAGGAAGAACTGCTCATGGACACGGCTCCTGCCATGGAGAATGTTCTCGTGGAGATGACAACTCCCCTTCCTCCCATCATCTCTCCTCCACAGTCACCACTGGAATCGACCCCGATTATGGAACCCCCAAAGCCAGAGCCAACTTCAAAGGAGACCAAGGAATGAAGTTTCTTTTTACTGCAGAGAGGGCAGCCAATGAAAGTTTTGATGGCCACCTCAATCTTTGGGGCTTCAATTTCCCTAATAATTAGGGGACCACAATTCAAGCATCCACTGCCTCCTCACTCCCACCATCACCCTTACGCCTACCCAAAAAACCAACCACCGAGGCATAGGGGAGAAGGTAGCCGCACAAACTACCAAGCCCGGATGGACACACGTAAGCAGTCATACAAATGTGTTGGGGCTGCTATACAAAGTGCACTGGCAAAATGGGAGATCGATCAGAAATGACACTCAACCTGCAAGTCCCCCCAGGCCTGCACAATTTGATCATTTTTGCAGCGCAAAAACTGGGGGGAGTAGCTGTGGGGACTCACTAGTATGAGGTAAAGGGGTTTGGACCCCTTGACAACAGTTGCCACCCCAAAGGGCTGGCAAATAATCATCCTTGCGACGTTAAATGAACACAAATTACGTTCGATTGTAATTACCTGCAAGTACTTGCAGGTAACGTACAAATACCAAATTGTGACATATCTTGACAATCCGATGATGTCACAATCTGTACACAAACTGGCCCATCATCTCTTATCACTAAAAGAGATGACGCAGCCGGGCCACTCTCACTTACGTACGTATTCCTTACATACGTGTGTATGTGTGTGTGTAATTAAGCCAGTATAAAAACCATCCAAACTGGCTCTAAAATCACCAGTGGTCGCCTTGTTTTTGGCTTACACATATGTTAAATATAAGTGGCTGAACACGCTTAAATTCTGTTGAATTTATCTTCTGGTGAGAATACTTTCTCACAACAAGGTATTCCACAGTAACAATAATTTGAAGTTTATTTATTCTTACTCTTCCCAGGGCCATACCTAGCTTTTTTCCCATCATGGGCATACAAATTTTTTGACGCCTTTCCATTACCTCTATAAGACAAAAACAAAATTACAGTGATAGTAGGGAGGAATGAAATTTTTCATCAACGTTGATGTATCAAATTTACAATTTTTTTTTCCAGTGAAACCAGAATGCCACCCTTGCATTTTTCCAGCATAAGGAAATACCAGAGTTGCCCATGCCTAGTTACAGACCTGACTCTTCCCCATAGCAAAGGAAACCTAGTACAATTATAATTAAAGATAACTCTATTATAATTACACAGTTCTATTTTTTGAGAATAATTATTTTATAATCTCTTCAAAATTTTAATACTACACTTTTTTCAATCAAATTTTCAGTTTTAGAAAAATGTTAACACTGTATACTTTACATTTTGTCAAATTAAACAGACCTAATGTGGGTCAATCTGTGTTCAATGCAAGTCTTCTGTTAGTTGTACCATAAAGTTTTTTAAAAGTGTCAAGTGAAAACAATGAGAAAATTAATTTCTAAAAAAAAAAATTGATGTTAGAGTAAGAATTTGGCTAATCAAAATCTAAACATCAAATTCAAGTTTGGTGCCTAAAATAACATACTCACTAGATGATATATATTTGCCAAATGAAAGACAAAAATTCAAAATTCTACCATATTTTGAGTTGGTGTAGGTCAAATAATGGGTTCAATGCAAAAATGAACAACAAATTCAAATTTAGAGACACAAAATACATTATTTGATGATATATTAGACAGTAAAATATTAAAATTTTAAATTCTCATATTTTTGGCCATATATGAGAATTGAAGAATAGGTGAAATGATGAAATGAATATCAAATTTAAATTCAGCTCCTTACAAAACATGTCCTTCAATATATTACACAATAAAATCTTGAAATAAATAATTCTCCCTTTTTTGGGCTCACTCAGGGTCGAAGAGTGGGTCTAATAATAAAATTAACATAAAATTTGATCTCTGCGCCTGAAAAAAAATGTTTGATACATATATGTGAGAATGTGACAATCATGTCTCATGTTTTTTATTTGTGTTTGTGCAGTCTATGAAAATTCTGTAAACTGTGATTTTGTATTTTGATAATATGTTTGTGATTTGATATTTTTATTCCATCATCAACCTTTGTGTTGAGTTAATAATATACTCTCGAGTCAAGTGACTCTGAATCGATAATGGTGTTCATTTATTTTGTGTTTTAATACTTTTTCAATCAGCAATCGTTTGCTCATTTGTTCACCTTGCAGTTTAATAGTGATCTATGTATTTTCTGGTGGTTTGTTGGAGATTTAACATAATAAATCTCACAATGGTCATAGGTCCAGTATCACGATTCAATGTGGCCTCCATTGTTCTCAACTGCTGAGTCTGAACCGGCATCAAATGTCTTCAACCAAGTAATAATCCTTCATTCCATTTTAACTCGTTTTGCTCTATTTTATTTTTTGATTCACCTGTACTCCGTTCACTGTGATTTGATAGTATATTTTGTGACATGGAGAGTGATCAAAAATGTAATGTCGAGCCATTTAATGACAAAAATTTACGTAGCTGGAAGTTCTGCATGGAGCTGTTACTTTGGAAGAAAGGATTATATGAAGTTGTCATGCATGTAATAGCACAAAAAGATAGCAATGATCAATAGTATAATAATAATAATTCGAAAGCGATGTTTTATATCACAAATAATGTAACTGATTCACTTCTTGAGGTTATTCAGGGGTACAAATTTGCCCGTGATATGTTTAGCACTATTTTAAATTCCTGTGTTTGAGAAGCAGATCATAAATTAGTTAAACTTCATACCGAACTGTACGCTCAATGTTTTGCTTCCAGCAGTGATATCTAGGCGTACATCATGTGTTATTGGGCGAAATGTCGACGATTGATCGAGAATGGTGATCTTACAACTACAAGACAATTTATTATTCAATTCCTGAAATCGCTACCCAGTGAATACTGTCTGTTACGAGTGATGCTGGAGGAGATTGCTAAACCCAATTGGGATCAAATCATAAGCAGAGTGTTAAATTACCACTGCGATTTTTTGATTGACAAAAAGGAAGCTGTTTCTGCTCCTTTTGAAATTGTCACACAAAAACCTTCATTAGATGTTCAGTCTAGCGAAGAGAATGCTTTTTCAGCTTATCAACGTGGTAATTATAACCGTAGTTGTAATTATAAGCGTAATTTTCACGGTAATTTGAATCGTGGATCAAATTGTGGCTGTAATTTTGGCAATAATAATGTGAATTTTCATGGCAATCGTTTTAATGACTGTAATCATAATGATTTTAATAATAATCAATCTAGTCAGAGTAGTCGGAGCCAATCTAGTCAGGGAAATAGTTGTAATTAGGATTCAGGGAATGTAGGAAACTCAAATCAAAATTCAAATCGTACCTACCAAAACGTTTGTTGCCATTTCTGTAGAAAAATCGGTCATATTGCTAAGCAGTGTTCCTCTAAAAACGGAGAGAGGTCTGGCAATCAGTCCAACTCAAATTCTAATCATGATTCTTGTAGTTTAGCGAGCAATGTTTGAATGCTCTGATACTGAGTATACATTTTTTAATGCCTGATAATTGTTTAATGTCTGAAACTTCACAACCTCTTGGTGATAGACATGTTAAGTTTGTTTTAGATTTTGGTGCTACTACTCACATGGCTAATGACTTGTCTTTATTTGACAAATATATTGTTTTAAAGAAACCTGCTCAACTCATGGTTGCTAAGAAAGATGTTGCCCCTACTGTCTCAGCTGTTGGTCATATAAAATTAATAACTGAATCTGGTATTAGAATCACACTAATGAATGTTTGATATGCCAAAGATCTACCATCAAATCTAATGTCTGTTAAATGTATGGCTGGGGTTGGTTGTTGGTCAATCTTTTAGGAATAAATAGTTAATATCGTTGATACTAATAAAAATAATAAAGTAATTATGACTGGTAAAAGCATCTCGACGGATCTATATATAATTAATATTTTGTGTAACGTAACTGATTCAGTTAATTTGACAACTGTAGAACAAAAAAATCCAATTGAGGTATGGCACAAGCATTTGGCACATTTAAACAGTAATGATGTTAAAATCTTAATTTGATGTAGACCAATACCAGATGTCAGCAATAATAAGGTTTTTTGTGAACCTTGTGTCATGGGGAAACAGCACCGGAAACCTTCTCACAGGCACAAAAAATCAACTAGTAATCCACTTGACTTGGTTCACACTGATGTATGTGAACCAATAAATCCAGTCAGTTATGACAAAAATAATTATTTTGTGACCTTTTTGGATGAGTACACCAACTTTTGTTATGTTTATTTAATGAGCAGTAAGAAGTGCTTTCTAAGTTTAAGGAATACCACGAGTTAGGATCAAATTGCTTTGGAACTAAAATAAAATGCTTTAGATGTGATCGCAGCTCTGAATACACGAATGAATTTTTTAAAGATTATTGTAAAGAAAAAGGAATTTATTTTGAGCCTTCCATAGCAAACTGCCCTCAGCAAAATGGAAAGGCAGAGAGAATAAATCGCATTCTTTGTGAACTAGCTAGAACTTTAATTTATGAAAGTAATCTTGAGAAAATTTACTGGTCTGAAGCGCTGATGTGCGCTGCGTACGTAATTAATAGATGCCCTACCAATAAAGATTTTATCCCTTTTGAGAAATGGTATCAGAAGGAATTTGATTATAAATATCTGAAGGTATTTGGCTGTGACGCCTACATACTTGATTGGAAGCATAGCTCTGATAAATTTGAAAGGAAGAGTGCTAAATTAAAGTTTGTTGGGTATGCCTCTGTTGGCTACAAAGCACTTGATATGACTAAGAAAACTGTTTACATCAGTACGGATGTTGAATTTAATGAGGATATTAACGTAACGTGTAAATATTCGGATGAAGATCCGATATTGAGGGAGGTAGATGAGTCGAACATTGGTGATATTGAAGTAGATGGTAATCTTGGGGATGTTGTTAATTTTTGTTTTCAGACAGTCATATATAAATGATAATTGCCCTCTTACAATGGCATTGAACTCATCCGAGTCTTCTGATTGGAAGAGAGCTGTCGAGAATGAAGTTGGTGCTTTGTCATCTAATCAAACGTGGAACGTGGTTGAGCGTCCTATGAATGATCCCACTATAACCTGTCATTGGTTGTTTACTAAAAAGGTTGATAGTGAGAGTAACACTGTACAAAACTCGTCTCATTGCTAGGGGATTTCAACAACAGAAGGGCTTCAACTTTGATGATATATACGCCCCAGTAGCCAAACTTTCCACTGTTTGCTCTTTACTCTCCATTTCAAATCACTTAGGTTATTATATTCACCAATTGGACATTTTTAACGCCTTTTTAAATGGTAAAGTAATGGAAAAGATTTATTTAGAGATCCCTGAAGGCATTGAGGTCAATACTGATAGAGTTCTAACATTTTACTATTAAATTGATCCTTGTACGGACTCAAACACTCCCCAAAAGTGTGGAACACTTTGTTTCACAAATTCTTGACCTCATTAAAGTTTGTTTCAAGTTGAGCTGATAATTGCCTTTATAAATATAAAAATGAAAATAATGTAGCATACTCGTTAACCTACGTTGATGACATAATTATCAGCTCCAATGATGAATAATTAATAGGAAATTTCAAAAAGATTATTAGTGAAAAATTTAAATGTAAAAATATTGGAACAATTAGTAATTATCTTGGACTGTCAATTAACTATGATCGTGAGAATGGCATTTTGAAAATGAACCAAAAGTCATTAATAGAATCTGTTGCTCGCAGGTTTAATTTAGAAAATTGTATGCCTGTTCATTCTCCAATCGAACCCAGACTACAACTTGAATATAATTTAAATTCATTGGATCGTCAAGTTAATATTAATTATCAGCAGTTGCTGGGTTGTATAATGTATTTAATGTTAGGATCCAGTCCAGATGTTTGTTACGCCATTTCATATTTTAGCCAGTTTCAGAGTGCTGCCACAAATGAACATTATAAATATTTATGTAGAGTAATGAAATATTTGATCACCACTAAAGATTCTGAGTTGACTTTTGAATGTAATTTAAATTGTAAAAATGTTATTGAAATTTTCACAGACGCAGATTGGGCTAATTGCATTGCAACTAGAAGATCTGTCTCTGGATATTGTTGTCGAATTTTTGGAAATGCTGTATCCTGGTCAAGCAGAAAACAGCAAATTGTGGCACTTTCTTCTGCAGAAAGTGAGCTTATAGCTCTGGGTGAGGGTTTGATTGAAGGACTATGGCTTAAAAAACTAATAAATGATTTTGGCTTTTCATATAAAAATAGGTCTGCTATACGAAGACAATCAGAGCTGCCTCGCTCTAATTAAATCGCATAAATGAAACTCAAGGAGGTCCAAACATATTGACACCAAGTATCACTTTGATAGTGACCTTGTCAATGTTGTATTTAATTATGTATATGTAGCTACAAATCATCAGATTGGTGACATATTTACTAAAGGGTTGTCAACCCCTATGTTTTGTCATTTTGTAGAAATGCTTAATTTAAAATAGTTCCCTTGATGTAACATAACTGTATGCTTTTAAATTTATTTAGTAAGTACCATTTTAATCGACTTTTATTTTTATATATTTTATGATTATTTTCTCATGTCAATGTCTTAGTTCAACACACATGATTGAGCAGGCGTGTGAGAATGTGACAATCGTGTCTGATGTTTTTTGTTTGTGTTTGTGCAGTCTGTGAAAATTCTGTAAACTGTGATTTTGTATTTTGATATGTTTGTGATTTGATATTTTTATTCCATCATCAACCTTTGTGTTGAGTTAATATACTCTTGAGTCAAGTGACTCTGAATCAATAATGGTGTTCATTTATTTTGTGTTTTAATACTTTTTCAATCATCAATTGTTCGCTCATTCGTTCGCCTTGCAGTTTATTGGTGGTCTACGTATTTTCTGGTGGTTTGTTGGAAATTTAATATAATAAATCTCACAATATATACCAGCTTCTTGCTCTTAGTGATGCAGGCAATTCCAGAATTGATTATTCCACTTTCTAAGAGTAGTTAGCTTCTTTATAAATATAGAATACATCCCTATTAGAATACATCTCTCTCTATCATTTGTGCCAATAAATATACATTTGAATATAGCGAAAATATTTCTGGCAAATGTTTTTAGAAAAATTTCTTTGTAATCATAGAGGAGATTAGTGTGTCTGTTTTCATAATTTTCATATATTTTTTAATGGAGGGCTTCGCACGCCAAACCCCCCTTTTTTTTCTTTTACCTCACCACCCCCTATACACCTACTATACGAAAAAAAATTTATTAAAAATTTGAAAAAAATTACATCTTATCTAGGAATCAAACCCAACACCTCTCATATGGCAAGCACACACTGAGACTACATGCTGCAGAAGCTGACGCAAGATAACAAATCATTTATGACACTACTTTGGATTGTTTCTCTCCTGCTCCCTCTCTCTCGTTCCATCGCACTCTCTCACTATATATTTCCATTTGTCTCTCTAAGAAATTAAATAACTATATTTTTGTATCTACAAAATACATATCTCATTTTTCTCACAATACAGTGGGTATTATATGTATGTAGATATTGATTCTGAACTTTGTAACATTTTGCAGCCCCATATCTCAAGAAGGGGGCATTATGAAGGCATGAAATTTTGAGGGTATACTAATATCATTAAGTACAATAAATATTTGTGAAAAAATTCTTAAAAACATTTTAAGGGTGAAGAGGTAAAAATCCACAACTTTGCCCTCAGCCCCAGGGGAGATACTGATCTCAAACTTGGCTTATAACTTTTCTAAGGACAACACAGTCCTGAAAATTTCAGCTTGATAAATTGACAGAATCTGATGTGATGAGTGCACAGATAGACAAATAGACAAACATTCACATTTATATTATATAGATGTTTATGAATATGTATTTCCTTTTTCTTCTATACTATAAATTGAAATTGCCTTTTCTGTCACATTATCACACTTTTCCCAGTAGACAGATTTTCTCAAAATTTTTCCCCAAGTAGATGCCTATCCTTAGATAGTATCTGCCAAGTTTTGTTTTAAAAGCTCTATTCTAAGAGCTATAATTAAGTTTGCAAGTTTCAGATATAGCAGTAATAAAGTTAGAAAGCTTTCACTGAATGTTAGGTTCTGGACTTATTCTTTTAAAAGTTACATTCTCATTTCTTCTTTGGAGCATATTAAATTCAAAAACTAGGAGCTGTAATCTGGTTAAAAAGTTTTCATTAAAAGTTGTAGTTTTGGATCAATCTGTTGAATGATAGCTTTTGACACCAGTCCAAAGAGCGGGTATTGCAGCTTGTTTAATACATATATGAAAATATGAAGATATAATGACACAAACTGTGAAGTGTAAATAGTTGAAAAATAAAAACTTTGAGGCAAACATAGGTTGTTTTGATAAATTTCTTAAATAAAAAATTTTCAAGTAATAAGCATAAGCCATAAATTTAAGATATAAGCTATAAGCTTAAGCCAATTACCTCATAAGCTATAAACCGCAAGCATAAGCTATATTTTCAAGGTCATAGAAAAAAACTACAAGTTTAAGCTTTACTGAATAGCTTATCATCTCTGGTCAAAAAACAGAGCTGTAATGAAGTTTGAAAGTTTTCCCTAAATGTTTCAAATCTGCACCTGTTTTTTTTTATGTTAGTTCTGTTTTACTTTAGGATTGTATTATCGATTCTGAGAAGTAAAAACTCAAAAAAATTGAAACTGTCAAGTTAAAAAGTTTGCATTGAATGTTTTGGTTCTGAACCTGTTCCTTTGAAAGTTATTTCTCAGTTCCCCTTTTGAGGTGTAGAAAACTCAAAAAACTGGGAGCTTAAATCAAATTTAGAATTTTTATTAAAAGTTATAGATTTAAATCAGTTCTGTTGAATGATAGTTCTTTATACCTACCCGAAGGGCGGATAATGCAGCTTGTACTATATAATTAATAATGGGAAAAATGTAAGAATGACTTGAGTATCGTTTTCCCTTTCGGCTCTCAGAACTGAATCATTCAAAGGGAAATCATGTATTCAATAATTCTAAGTATCAATACAAAGGGGGATAAATTAGGTTTAAATAAGACACATGGTAAAATATAGTTAAACCCTACTCATCGACGTTTAACTATTTGGTACAACTAGTACTAAGACTTGTAAAATTAACTACAATGACAATGGTTTTCAGAATTTTATTACTTACCAATGACCCAATAGAAATTTTCGAGCTTTTTGTCGTTACCACCGGCGTAGCAAATTCATCAGTGGTCAATTTCTCAAGCAGTTCCGATATCTCGGGTGTCAGTTGGTTTTGCAACATTAGCTGCGTCTGTTGGGCCGCTTTTGGAGTCAAACCAAGGCCTTGGTTCAACATTTCCTGCAGTAAGGAATGAGAGAAAGGTAAATAAAAAACAATTGAAATTTAACACGCAATCTAGGTGAACAATCAACGGGTACCTTCAACAATTGTTGCAATCGGAGGGAAGACTGAGAATCTTTTCGAAATTCACTAATCACGTCCTTGATTATCTGACTGATAGTTTCACGATGGTCAGGTACAGTTTGCACCTCCTCTTCATCTACTTTTTCGTTTTCTAATGATGCACGCCAGTGAATGCCGGAGGCTATTTCACGAAGCACAAGTACGAACGACTTAACATTATTAGAATGTAAGAACGCATTGACCAACGGACGGCGAATGATAAAAGGTGCATAATAAGCTCTGAAATTCCCGGCTGTCAATTAAAAAATAGAAACAAAAAGGCACACATTAATCAATACGAAGTGTATCTGTCATTTCGATTTTTCCAGTTCCTTTTCGAGTAAAAAAACGTCTTGGATTTATGGTTTAGCATACATTTAAGTTAATTAGAGACTATAACTTCTTTTTGAGTTTAAAAACGCGAATTTGTAAATTATTTTTCACATAAATCAAACCGTACAGCTACAGGACATTTATAGGTAAAAAAAAGTTTATGACAGAAGTTTCAATCATCAAAACTTCAAAAAATATTATATGTTCTTTTTTTTTTAGGTCGAGAGAAATATTTGATGGGAACCTTAACCGCGACGAATCTACATTCAGGCTAACGACCGCCAGTATAGTAATTTCCATGAAGTGAAAAATCATGGCCTTGTCTCAATGAAGTTGAAAATCAATAGAAATGATTACTTTTGTATTTAAAATGTTTATTTTTCTCAAAAACACTCATACTCACCGACCGAGGCAGCTTTTTCAATTTCATTATTACTCAAGTAATGATGTACGATTGAACTAACACCACCAGCTATGGTGCACCCGCACCCCTTTAAATCCATCAATAAAGATTCGATATCAGAATATTCCGAAATTAAATTAGGTACGACAAATTCGCGCATAGTTTCTGTATTCGCTGGCATGCCGAACTCTTGATGCATTGTAACAAGCACATTAAGAATGCCTGCATATGACAAAAAAGATAATAAATAGTCAAGTCACATATCTATCCGACATATAATATATTCGCCAAACTCCTCATACGAACCAGATTTATCTTTTTTCTTCCCATGCAAAGCCAGCAACGGCCAAAAGAAATGTTGTCTTAGACTGACCCCATTTTCTTTCGCTATTTTAAACAGAAATAAAGCAATTTCTTGTTTCTGAAAACGTAAACTGTTTTCCATAGCTACATTAAACGCAAACTGATTGATATTTTCTTTCATTAACTCTTGACAAAACTTCGCCACAGTTTCTGGCGGCTGAAACAAATATTAACATAATCAGAAATCAGGTTAGAAACGAAAGAAGAGTGATATCGACATAAACTTACATAATCTGAACGAATCAGGTACGCAATAAAGAAACCGCCGACTGGTAACACGGTTCCATCAGATTTGGTGCTACGCACCATAGTTTTGAGAACTTTGAAGCTCGTCTCTATTTTTCCAATAGCGAGTAGGCGGTAAATCGAGTTCATGGCTTCTTGATTGTAACCCGGTATTCGTCTTAGTTTGGGTAAAAGCTGTAGAAGTAACGAATAAATCGTTGATTATTGCTACTTCATTAACATACATTCGGATGATCCGAAATTACTAATTTCCGAATTTAAAAGACCAAAGACGAAATACCAAAAATTTCGCATATCGAAGGATGAAATTACGCTTGAAGTAGTTTTAAATTGATCAAAATTTAAATACTATCATGTAGGAAATAAAATGAATCTTTCATTTCACAACACAGTTAATAAAGTTTATTATTTCATGAGAGCTACAAGCACAAAAAGTTGAAAAATTTGAACTCCACAAGCTCGTAATCATACTGGTATCTAAATATCAAGCTATTAACCATTCAAACGGAACTAACGAAATAGCAAACATCGAAAAGCCTGGCTACTAGCTTAAAATTTACCAGATGTGAACAACCTTTGAGAAAAAACCATCAAAATACTTTTTACGTATACGGACGTAAAGTGTATAAAAGCAAATAAGATCATTTAGGCATTCTCGTTCAGTAAATCATGAATTCGAACAGATCACTCTACAAATTATTTGGTAAACAGGAATACATTCTGAGTTTAGACTGAAAAATACAGAAAAATTATACGCATTTTCGATCATTTCTTTTCCCTCCTGCCCTTGAAAAAGTTACTTTTTTTATTAGTTCGAATTGGAAAATAAAAAATGAACATGAATAACTCACCACTGAATAACGTCTCTGGTTATTCCACTAATAAAGAACCAATTCGAATTCGAAACCAGTTCTTTTTCAAATTTTCCTTTAAAGAAGGCTCATTTAGGAGGGGAGAGAATGAATTCGAAATAGAATATGCTCGAACTTTTGAGCTGAACCTTGAAGAGTAAGATTCAAAAATGTTTTTAGTTTTAAATACTTGATCCAATAGAACGCGAATCACCTGATCAACTTCATCTTCGTAACCAAATTTAGCCAACGAATATACAACATCGAAATACTCTTTGTCAGCAAACAGAGTCTCACGAGCTTCGCAAGTGTGTAGAATATTTTTGGCTTTTTCCAAGTCACCTTGCTTAACGTAGCCACAAATTAGCAGAGAGTACGTTTCTCCGGTGGGTTCAATGTTTGCTTGCTTCATAACATTTAATATTCCTTCAGCGCTGGCCATGTCACTACGGAATAAGATCGTTAATATTTGTATATATAATTAGGACCGACACTAAAAGGGTGAAAAAGAAATTTACTTTGATTGTGAATGTCCCATGATTAACGCATTAAATACGGTCACATTAACTGGCATTTCTTTTTCACGCATGAATTCCAAAATGCGTGTAGCACCGGTAATGTCACCTTTCTGACAATATCTTGTGATCAGTCGCTGATAGGTAACTCGGTTAGGCTCTAGACCTCGCTTTTCAAGATCAGCCAACACATCACTTGGCATGAAATCATACTCATTCTCAAGGTAAACACGCAGTAAGGCGTTATAATGACTAATATCCAAACTTATACCTGGGCAAAACACAATAATCAGAATCTCGTTACTCCAACATTCGTTTGTTAAAGCCGATCAAAAAATAGGTTAACGAGAAAAACAAAAAATTAACTGAGCATCGAAACTGAAACTAATGTTTTTCCCAATTCAAAACATACCTGAATTTCACCTTCTTTTTTTTTTTTACGACAAAACACGTAAGGGTGATATTTCGGGAAAAAAAGTCGACTTAGCATGTTGATAATTTACTGAAGAAAATTTGAATAGTTTCAGTGAAGACACGTAGAGGAATTTTTTTCCAAAAATGAAGTTTCAGCTGCCAACTTCTAAAAAACGTTGTAATAGACAGAAATAATAAGTGAAGCCCCACAACAATTGATGATAACAGCAAAAGTTTAATTTGGAAACCAATGTACTTCCACTCACTAATAGATACACAACTTCAGGCATGCACAAATGAAATTATACTCATTTTAATCATTATACTCATATAAACTTAAACACCTACCAGAAGCACTAATATAAGCATGACAAGTTATCAAACTTTTGTGAATTTTCATCAAATTTAATCAACGAAGAGGGAAACAAAAATGATATGATTGAACTCTATAATACAATCAAGTAATATATCCCCTGAGATTTCTCCAAACAAAAAAAAAAACTTATTTTTTCACAGTAGGGATGGGCTGCTCCGGAGCAGTCTGGTTTGAAGAACCAGATTTTTAAAAAGAACTGGTTCCTAAAACTGCTCCAGTGTGATAAAGTCTGATCCCTGCTCCTTTCTGCTTCGATGCTTCAAAGACCAAAACAAATTTTTCTGTTTTTTCTGACTCTGGTTTTTGTTATCAGCAGCTAAATTGAGTTCAGTTCATATCATTTGTCATTAACATAACGAGAGGAATAACGAGAGAAATTTTAGATGTGGAGAGCTGAAATTTTTATGAATTGTAATATATTGGTTTAAAATTATGTGAAAATTTCAGCTTAATCGCACATTTCATTTTCGAAATATAGCTGATATTCCGCTAACTCCTCAATTAAACTGAATCCTCATCATTTTAATCACTCAATCTGAACAGAATTTCAGCAATATCTCGGAAACCGAAGGTAAGATTGAGCTGCAATTTTTCAGAGATATCGAAATTACGTTAACTAAGTATCCGGAGAAAATTTGGTTAAAATCATACCCTTGGTTCTCAAAATATCGCTGAAATCTGCAACTAGATTTAGGTCATATCATTTGCATAGGTATTCCATAAAATGAAAGATATCGAGAGGTTCGTTGTAAAGAATTGAAATTTTCACAGAACTTTCAGCTAACAAACTACAATATCTCATAAAAATTTCAGCTTTTTGCTACTATCAGTTGTCTCATAATTTCTCTCGATAACGTTCATTGCATGGAATTCAAAATGATGGAATTTCAGCAATATTTTGAAAACAAAATGTACGAATTGAGCCAAATTTTCATGGAATCGTTTGTCAACATATTACATACCTCGATATCTCTATTCTCACCCAATTTCTCTTGACTACTTTGATTGTATTAAAGGGAATAAGGGATTCTACTTCTTCACAGCATAAATATTGATGACAGATACTGCTCAATCCAACATGGATAGGATTACACTCAATATTGGTTCAATGATTTTTTTTTAAATATAATCGGAGCAGTTTGGGAGTAGGGAGCAGATTGAAAAACCAGGAGCAGATGAACCAGGATCCATAATTGAACAATTTTGCCCATCATTGTTTCACAGTTGACACGAAAAAATTTGGGAATAAAACATACCAAGCGATTCTAGAGTTTTCCACATTTCTTGTACTAACTTCGTTCGCTTTTCTGGTGGTTCTTCAATCAACAAAGTACCACAGCAACGAATAATCATGAGTGACTGAGTGACGGATGCGGAACCTGAAAGTTAACACCTATAAGCAGGCGCCAGAACAGCAAAGACAAACGAAATAAAGCGTCTTACGTGTTGCTTTGATCACTTCGAAAACACTTTTAACATCGTTGTAAGATAATCGACCTAACCTTCTGGCATCATAATCCAACTTTTTGATAGATTGATCGATAGCAGTAACTCCCCTTTGTTTAGCCTGTATTTGATTATTGCAACTAAGCAGAGATGTACAGAATTTTTAAAGCGAAAACGAAATAATATAATTGAAAACTGAAATATATTAATAAAGGTAAAATACTTACGAAGCAAGGTATGCGACATTGAGGTTATTTCTCAGCAGCAGATTGGTCGTACATCTAAACGAACCGCAATTTAGTTTAGCCACATTATGAGCTAAACAACTGAGTAAATAAGACATTATCACTCAAACTTCTAAATTTTAGGACAAACTTGATCAAGTCCAAATGAAACATAAAACTAAAAATGAAACAAGAAACGCCGTCTTCATCACACACGCCGCATGAGAAACTTCAAAATTTCATCATTGATTTCAATGGGGAATGGAATTCTCCCTGAAAGATCGACTGTGGCGTTTGCGACATTATATATAACTATGTAGATCTTTGGGAATATATAAAATATGATGGAGACGACATGCTCTGTTGTTTTACAATGTGTTGTTGAAAATCCCACCTCATCTCCATCTTCATCATCATCATCATCACTACATTTTATATATATATGTCATACGTTCCACTCTGTTCACGAATCGCTTCCCCTACTTTTGGTTATCGATAATGCTGTGCTTCGCCATTTCGTATTTTACTGTTGAAATATATTTTCAGTCTACAAATAAATGTTGTAGTAAAATAAAGTCTCGAGTTCTTATTCGATCCTCGTTCTGCATGCCTCACATCATGGTAGTCATCGCTGCAGTAGAACTTTGAAAAGAGACTTGAAAAATTTTGAAATTAAATGCAGACTTAATATTTTTTGAATTTATTTGCTGTTGTGCGAAAATTTTAATATTTTTTTGGTGAAAAGTAGACGAATATATTCATCGTGTTTTTTGAGAAATTGATGTGAGGCGTACAGAACAAGGATCGAAAGAACTTGAGACTTTTTACTTT
>WOFM01000255.1:123355-362319 GCA_011428145.1 Ericerus pela
GTGATGTGAAAGTGGATGAATTGCAAAATATTAGATTTCTACAAATAAATGATAAACCCCTCACAATAAAAGTTGCAAATTATAAGTGTGGGGACTCACTGGTATGAGGTAAAGGGGCTTGGACACCTTGACAATAGTTGCCGCCCCAAAGGGCAGGCAAATAATCGTCCTTGTGACGTTAAACTACACAAAATATGTTCGATTGTAATTACCTGCAAGTACATGCAGGTAATGTACGAGTACCAAATCGTGACATCACTAAACAATGTCACAATCCGTACACAAACAGGCCAGCCATCTCTTATCATGATAGGGGATGATGCGACCTGGCTGTCCTCACCAACGTACGTATTATCTTACGTACGTGTGTTTGTGTGTGTGCAAATAAGCCGTATATAAACCACCCAAACCGGCTCTAAAATCACCAGTGTTTGCCTTGGTTTTGGCTTACCCGTACTTATGTACGAAGTGGCTGAACACGCTTAAATTCTGTTGAATTTCCTTCTGGTGAGAATATCTCTCACAACAAGGTATTCCACAGTGGTGACCTCGATGTGATTTTTGGCTACGTCGTGAGGTGTCTTGAGGCGCGGTGTGCTGGCAAGACACTTGCTTGCTCGGCAAATAAAATTTTTTTTGCAGACTAAGACACCTTTTAGGTTGTCAAAGTAGAGTCTGCTGAAGTGGGAATTTATACCCCTCTCCTTAAAACATACAAACAAGGAGAAACAAGACAGTAGACCTGGAGGAAGAAGGTTGGACTCATCCCCCAACCCCCCCGACTTCGACTCGACACTCTACGAATTTAGCAAATCTGGAAGAAGGCCCTCAACACCCAGAATTAGCACAACTGGGAACTGCAATAAATAAAGAACAACTAGCAGTTAAAACATTGAGAAGTGGTCGAACTTTAAGCCAAAGTTCTGACCCAAAAACACCTGTCCTACAAACACAGGAGCCAGTGTTTTCAACCAGCAAGGAAGGAAGTAGTTCTGTGGAATACGCTTGTCATCAGAAAGACATAGCAATGGTTCCACCACCAACCAAAAACCCACAACCATCGCAGGGAGGAAGTAGTCAGCCACAGCTGACACCCGAAGTCTTGGCGCAGATTATGCAACTTTTGCAATTGCAGCCAGGGCAAAACCCCAACTTCTACAGACGAAGAATAGAGATCCCGGAATTTCTACCCAATGAGGTAGACTTATGGTTGACTCTATTAGAAGGCAGGTTCAAGACAGAAAACATTAAATCCGCCACATTCCGGACATCACGGAATGCCCTTTGACAGAAGATGACAAATATGCCTGGTTTGTTAAGAAGATCAAAAACGTATTCTGAAAAATAAAGAATGAAATCATTGATGATGTGATGGGTGGTATGAAGATGGGGGACGATAAACCCTTAATCTTCATGGCGAAATTAAGGCAGAAGGCAGATAATATAGTAGCCCCTTCTGTCATAGGCAATCAATTTTGCAAACAACTTCCACAAAGTGTTGTGCAATGCCTAGCCGCCATAGGTTCGACCATGATCAATACATCCACAGACTTGGACTTCCTTGCGAAATCTGCAGATAATGCACTCGAATACACCAGGTCAAAGCCCGTGGTCAGTGCAGTGTCTGCAGAGACTGGAGAACTTGCTCAACTTCGAGCCCAGATAGCTCAGTTGACCGATGAGGAAAACGGAACAAAAGCCAAAGCTAGACGAAACCCAATAGTAGCTGGCAACAACGATCTAACTGAAGAAGCAACAACAACAACGGCAACAGCAGAGGACAACAGTCCCGGTCCAGAGACTGCAGATCTAGTTCCAGTAACAGGGGTCAGAGTTCAACTCCCCCTAGAACATCATCTCCCAAAACCCAGTCTCAAAATTTGGATGATAAAAGTTGTTTCTTCCACAACAGGTTTGGCCCAGAGGCCACCAAATGCAACAACAGATGCAAATGGTGGTGTAAATCCTACAACAAGGAAGCGTCAAACTAGAACAAAGGGCCATCTATGCGGCCTAAGACCCCTCGGAAAAACACTCATGCCGCCTGTTCGTAAAGGACAGGACTAATAGGAGATAGTACTTGATAGACTCAGGTGCAGACTTGAGTATATTGCCAGTAAATAAAAACCAAAAAGTACTTCCTCCGAAATACTATCTCCGTACTGTGAATGGTCAAAACCTTCCAGCTTACGGACTTGAGACCAGCAAAGTTGACATCGGACTTAAGGAAAAAATGACGTGGTCCTTCACGGTTGCTGATATCCCAAACATAATCCTGGGTGCAGATTTCCTTGCACATTTTGGCCTGATCATTGACCTCAAAAACGACAAACTGATCAATAGTGAAACTAAAAATTGTGTGAATGGCAAAACGCATGCTTACAGACTGGACACAAATATATCCAGCTGTAAAAAAGTCGACGGACAACTCTTACGGATCCTGTCTGACTATCCTGGAGTCACTAAACCATCAATTTGCAGGCATCCTACATACAAACACGATACGGTTCATTACATAGAAACCAAAGGACAGCCTTGCCATAGTAGAGCACGAAGGTTACTGCCTGACAAACTCAAAGCGGCTCGGGAGTACTTTCATCGCATCATTGTGGAGGGCGTATGTCACCCCTCAAAAAGCTCATGAAGCTTCCCTATCCACATGACCAAAAAAGCAAGTGGAGAGTGGCAAATTGTTGGAGACTATAGGGCCTTAAATGCCATATCAGTTCCTGATCGCTACCCAGTCCCAATATAATGGACTTCAATGCAAACATGAAGGGTAAAACGATGTTCACCAAAATTGACATCAACTGGGCATTCCACCAAATTCCTATGGCTCACCAGGACGTACCAAAGACAGAGATTATAACCTTCTTTGGACTATTCGAATACCTTCAAATGCCGTTTGGACTTCGCAACTCAGCACAAACTTTCCAGAGATTTATCAACAGACTGTTTAGGGAATTGCTGCTAGCATATGCATATTTGGATGATATCTGCATTTGCTCTGAAGGTGGTGAGCAACAGCACGAGGAGAATGTAAGAGCCATCGTACAGCGTATACACGCTGCCAAGCTTACTATCAACGTAGGCAAAAGCTTATATGCACAGATTGAAATTGACTTCCTTGGCTACAAAGTCTCGACCGAAGGCATTTCCCCCTTGAAGACCAAAGTAGAGCCAATACTGAACTTCCCAAAACCCTCAAATGTCGCTGAACTCAGGCGTTTCTTGGGGATGGTGAACTTCTATAGACGTTGCATGAAGAATGCAGCAGCCGAACAAAGTAAGCTGTTTGCACTAATAAAGACAAGTAAAAAGAAAGATAAAACTCCACTCGAATGGAATGAAGAAGCCGAACAGGCCTTTGAGAAAATCAAAGATATACTGGCAAATGCAACTCTATTGGCTCATCCAGACGAAAGTCTGCCGTTATGCGTGAGTACTGATGCATCAGATTTTGCTATTGGTGCAACCCTGTACCAACTTGACAAAGACAACAAGAAGTTACCGCTAGCTTTCTTCTCGAGGAAGCTCTCAAAAACAGAAAAGAACTATAGCACATATGATAGGGAATTGCTCGGAATTTTTGCTGCGTTGAAGCATTTCAGGCACTAATTAGAGGGTAGATGATTTTCTGTGTATACTGATTATAAACCCCTAACATATGCCTTCACACAAAAAGCAGAACCGGCATTGCCGAGAAGAGTACGACAATTAGACTATATTGGTCAATTGACTACCGACATCCAGTATATAAGTGGAGAACTTAACACTCCAGCTAATGCCTTGAGTAGAATCGAAGTTATCTCGGCTCCTGCCCAATTGCCTTATGCTGAAATAGCTAAAGCACAGCTTAAGGATGCAGAATTGCAAGAGTTGTTATCGAACGATGATACTACTCTCAAATTGAGACAGCAAAAAATTCCCGGTACTGATGTTTTATTAACATGTGACATCAGTACAGGTAAGAATAGGCCATTTCTACCGGTAAAATATCGCAGGTTGGCTTTCAACAGTGTACATAATCTGTCACATGCTGGGCCAAAATGTAGTGCTAATTTAATTTTGGCAAGATTTGTATGGCCACGAATGAAGTCTGACTGCAACAAATGGGCTCGCAGTTGCCTGAACTGTCAAGAATCCAAAGTAGGAAGACACACTTGCTTGCCCCTCAAATCCTTCAAACAAACAGAGCGGTTTAAAACTGTACATATGAACTTGGTAGGCCCATTGCCACCATCTCAAGGACACAGATACCTGTTGACGATAATAGACAGGGCAACACGATGGCCAGAAGCAATCCCTCTACACGAGATGTCAGCTCCTACAGTAGCTGCAAGGTTATACGATACCTGGATTGCGAGGTTTGGCGTACCATAAGTCATAATTACGGATCAAGGTCGCCAATTCGAGAGTTCGCTCTTTAAAGAGCTGTCTAATAAGCTTGGTGTTCAACACAGTCATACCACAGCTTACCATCCTCAAGGCAATGGCAAAATAGAGAGATGGCATAGAGCTCTCAAAGCTTCTATCATGTCTCATGATACCAAGAGATGGGTAGAAGTACTTCCTACCATCCTGTTAGGCCTTCGATCTGCCCTTCAAACTGATACAGGTCACTCTGCAGCGCAATTAGCATTTGGCGAAGAGCTACGCCTTCCAGGGGACTTCTTCACTGAATCGAAGGAAGTTAGCCCCAAAATCATGGTACAAAACATAAGAAATGATGCCAACAATTTCCTAAAACAGGCAGCTCGCCATGGCCAGCCCAAGATTTACATCTCTAAACAATTGGCCAATACCTCACACGTATTTGTTAGAGACAAAAAAATGAGATCTGCGCTGGAGAAACCATACGCCGGTCCTTACAAAGTAGTATCACGAGATGAGAAAAACTTTGTGATACTCATTGCAGGCAAACCTCGAACAATTTCAATCGACAGATTGAAGCCTGCATACATGGTAAGTGACAACAAAAGAATAAAAAGGTTGCAAAGGGAGAACCTAGAAAATATCCAGACAGATTCCCAAACAAATACGGAAGAATCTGTCGAAAAAAGTAAAACAAATAATTCACAACAGAAAACATTAAAAAAGTCGGTAAGATTTTCGGATGATGTTACCACCAAAACATTCGATCCTGAGGCCCCCTTATGTCCACAAAAAAGAGGCAGGCCCCCTGGCAGTAAAAAACGTAAAAATTCCCACCTTTCTTGCATGTCTGAGAGGTTAATGCGAAGAAAATAAAATTTACTCTCGAAAAAGTAATATCCGCTACGTAAGTTGAAACCCGCTAAAAAATATGCGAGGAAAATTGGAACTCCGTGAGACAAAAGAAACTCCGGAGATAAGCAAACAAGGAATGCCAACAAAAAGAAAACGACAGGAATAAACAAATCCACATGCGATACGGAAATAAACATCGCAACGTGCGTGCGTTTACCGTTAAAAATACATAGATAATCTCAACGTTGTGACGTCACAAGTGGAGATTCCTTTGTACAAAAATTCGAAAAATATATTCTATGAGTTTATTTCAGGCATAACTTTGCTTAAACCGATCAGAACTTAACCGGAAAACTTGCATACAGCCAAGAATTTTAAGCGCTATCCCCTCTACATGTCGATAAGAAGATACGAAAATAATAAAACATAACTGTAATGGTAAATCAAAAATCGAAGTAAAATCACCCACTTCAGAACCGCCAGAGATCTTGGACGTGTTTTCTGATATATTTTTTGGTTCCTTTTCCTCAAACAACCCATTCTAATGTCACTGTCAACCAATACCATCCTAAAGTCCGCCACCTCCCAATTTGCCTGGAAAACTGCTGAGTCTTTACAAACTCAGCAGAAAATGAGCAGAAAAGGGAGCTGGACTGGATAGAGGAGGAGCTTCTCATGGATACAGCTCCTCCCGTTGATGAAGTCCTAGCAGAGATGACGACTCCGCTTCCCCCGATAGTCTCTCCTCCCCGGTCACCAACGGAATCGACCCCGATTCGGGAGTCCTCGAGATCGGAGCCAAAACCCGCAGAGACCAGGGAGCCAATGAAGTTCCTCTTCACGACTGAGCGGGCAGCAAACGAAAAGGCGAAGATGGCCGCCTTAGCATCAGAGACGTCAAACTCCATGCGGAGCTTCAAAAATCCTTTACAATCACAATAATAAATGACCCGAGATTCTTTGTGGGCTTAGAAATTAAAAGAAATATAGAAGATAAGACGATAATTCTGTCCCAAAATAAGCATATAGATAAAATGATAAAGAAATTTGGTATTTCAGAAATGAAAAATACTAACACTGCAATGGAAACAGGATTAAAAATAGATAAAATAGAAAATGGTAGAGATGATACTGAATACAGGTCAATGATAGGAGGGCTGTTATATTTAGCCAGGCTCACAAGACCTGATATATTATTTCCTGTAAATTTCTTTTCCCATTTTCAAAATAATTCCAATGAAACCCTTAAAAATTATGTAAGATGAATATTTAGATATGTAAATACTACCAAAAATTATAATTTAACATACAAATTGGAAGGGGATGGTATACAAGCTTATATAGATGTTTCGTATGCACCCCAAGGAGATGACACAAACATAAATATTAATAATTTGGAAAAGGGTAAGTCAATAACTGGTTTTATGATATTTGCTAATGGAGACTTAGTGGAGTGGAATTGTTCCAAGCAAACAATCTATGCTTCTTCAAGTACAGCAGCAAAAATCATTGCAGTTTTTGACACCCTAGATACCATAAAAGTAATACAATTTATGAATTACAAAATTTATAGAGAAAAATTAGTTGTAGATATAATAGAGGACAATATTTCAACCCAAAAAATTTGCTCGGGGAAGTCAGAAGAAATTGAGAGCCCTTATGATTAAATGCTACTCGATTTTGGAGGCTCTTGAGGAGAAAATAATATATTTTAGAGCCGTAAGTTCGGAGAATTAATTGGCCGATATTCTGACCAAATCTTTGGATCGTACCAAATTTGAAAATATCGTTGCAAAATATTGAGTGACACAAATATATACATATAATACATTAAAATTTGTTTATTTCAAACAATATAAGTTAAAAAAATTATTTCCTTCCAAAATACAAGTCGTCCCAAGTCCATATAGAAGTCGAAACACGAAATATTTTGCCAAAAAAATTACCCCATAATTATCACAAATAAGTACTTAACAAAAGCCATTTACTAGAATTTTCTTGCTGAAAATAAATGCTCGATCTTTCAAAAAATCCAACAATGAAAACCGCATTAGAATCGAGCAAATTAAAATACTATAATAAGAATAATAAAAACCTCATACAACTTAGAACCAGTGTGAGAGAAAAATACAAAAAATTCCCACACGACTGACAAAAGGCAAAATCTTAACAATACATCCAATAAAGATAAAAAGTCATTACGCGACCTCAATAAAGATTAGCCCAACAACCTGCCTTATAGTAAAATAAACATGTTAGATGCCACCTCGAACACAACAGTTGCACACAAAAGATAAAATGAGCGAGCAACGTATATTAATCCTTCAAATCGTTACCTGTTATACAATTTAGATAAGATAATAAAACGTAACGTTTCAAATGTATCAATATCTCAAACACAAATACCTTTATTTTTTTTCTTTTTATTCTTTTTCTTTTTCGTATTTTCCATTTGTGAATTCTTTTTCAGCACACGATCAAATTAATCATATGTTACCTATATATATATATATATATATATAAAATTCCTTTATTGGCATATTACTCATATTATCTACCATTTTTTTTTTGCATGTTACCATTTTTATACCTATATATTTTTCGAAACTTATTATGCATGTTATTTAATTATTTATTGTATTCTTTTAATTATTTTCGAAGCGCAGCAAAACAAATTTTTTTTGAAATCTAAGTTACCAAAATAATTTTTTTTTTAAATATCATATTATCGTAATAATTTTTAATTTTTTTTACATTGTTGATATAAATTAAAAATACGTTTACTTTCAGCAATCGAGATGATGAAAAACTCGAACGGTAAAATTTCAGGGGGTGTTGTAATGGAAATCCCACCTTATCTCCTTCTTCATCATCATCATCATCACTACATTATATATATATATATGTCATACGTTCCTGTGAAGAAATAGGAATTATCAACGGATCGAACTGAACGAAAATACCGACAAAAGAATTTAATTGATCGTAGACATCGAATGAAGATCAGACACACATATTACAAACACATAAATAAAACAGAAAATATTCACTTTCACAAACTTTTATTTCCACATAAAAATGGTGGAGATGTTAATTCATCAACATTTGATGAGTGACAAGAGGCACACAAAATATATTATCACAGTTGGGTTTCAAACATAAAATCACAGATTACAAATAATACTAAAAATAGTGTTACCACAACAAATGATATGTGAGAATAATAGGCTAGCGTATAATATAATTTGCTATCATTCTCACACGCCTCCTCAAATTATAATTATACGATTTTTCAATGTAAAACAAATTATTAAATTAATGACATAAAACAATAAATTGGTCATTACACGAAAATGACAAAAGTCAACAACAACAAAAATTAAAACGTGAAAAAATATTAACATATATGTTAAACGTATTCAAAAAGTTACAACAATTTTAACATCTCACAAAACATAACAAATTTAGGCCTCTGGCAGCCCTTCGTGAAAACGTCACCCAACTGTCGCAAAGTTGGTGCGTACAAATATTTAAAGTCTAAATTTACATGATTGCATACAAAACAGTATTTTACGTCAATGTGCTTGGACCTGCGAGTATTCCATTTACCCGAATGCAGGAGTGCCAAACAACTCTGATTATCTTCATAAATCTTGGCCTTGTCTTTAATTTAAATGCAAAAATCAGTTAACAAATATTTAAACCAAATAGATTCAGTAGTGGCATCACATGTGGCGATAAGCTCACTCTCAGTGCTAGATAATGCTACAGTTGACTGCTTTTTGCTGGACCAGGACACCAGCGAGCCATAGACAAAGACACAATATCCAGAGATTGACCGTCTTGTAGTTACACAATTACCCCAATTGGCATCAGAATATGTTTCTAAAATATTATTATTATTATGTTCGTTTTTAAATGTTAGTTTTTTATCTTTTGTGGTTACTAAATATTTAAGAACCCAGAGTAAATACCTAAAATGTTCACCAGTAGCATAACTGGAAAATTGGCTAAAATACGATATTGCAAAGCAAATATCAGGCTATGATCCTAGCATTAGGTACATTAGACATCCCACAAGCTGTTGGTAGTCATTAATCAATACACTATTACACGCATTGAGATTCCTGTCCAATTGGAGTTTAGGGTCAATAGGTGTGTAGGTAGGTGCACAATTTTCAACACCAAAACCCTTCACAATAGTCACAATGAGATCTGTCTGCTCAATTTCCAGAATGCTTTCATCACGATTGTGACTAATGTTTAATCCTAGATATTTATTAATTTTTCCCAGGTCTTTACATTTAAATCTTTTATTAATTTCCTTTTTTTTAAATGTGATTAGTGTTTCATTATTAGAACTTATTATGATGTCATCAACGTATGTGAGTAAATATACTATAGAATTATTATTTTTATTTGTGAATGTGTATAAGCAGTCATCAGCCTGACTTTGCACAAAACCAAGAGAGACAAGGAATTTGTTGAACAATCTGTTCCACACCTTAGGCGACTGCTTCAGACCATAAATTGACCCATTCAATTTTAGTACATTATTGTGTTTATTTATTTGTGTTTCTATACCTTCTGGTATGTCAAGATATAGATCTTCCGACAGAATACCATTCAGAAAGGCACTACATATGTCTATCTGTTCAATATAAAATTTTAATTTATTGCTAACCCCCAACAATGTCTTAACAGTCGAAAGTTTCGCCACTGGCGCATAAACTTCATCAAAGTTGAAGCCTTTCTTCTGCTGACACCCTCTGACAACTAGTCTGGCCTTATACAGGACTTTATTATCATTATCATATTTTTTATTAAATATCCAGCGACATGTGATGGTGGGGGCGCCCTTTGGACATTTGGTCACCTGCCAAGTCTGATTGGAATCTAGAGCTTTAATTTCTTCTGAAATAGCTTCTTTTCACATCATACTGTCAGGTGCAGCTATCGCCTCGTCAAACGTCAAAGGGATGCCATCCTCAGCAACATATATATAATTTGCAGTACCATCACGATCAGTCGCCTCCTGTGGTAAACAATCCAAATTTAAATCCCCATCTACTTCTATATTCTCTAAGTTAGATTCTGTGACTTCCTTAAAAATATCATCATCCTTCGTGTATTTATTATTGTTATTTCCTATTTTATTTTCAAAAAATTCAACATCCCTTGATAGACGTACTTCCTTTGCATTTGTGTCTAATAATTTATATCCACAAGGAGAGTACCCTACCATAACCAATTTCTCACTTTTATTTTTAAATTTATTAGAATCATGTTTGAATGACAACATATATGCGTCGCATCCAAAAGTCTTTAATTTTGTATAATCATATTTTTCATCAAACCACCTCTCAAAGGGTACAAAGTCCTTATTTGTCCGACATCTATTCACTATGTAGGCAGAGCACAATATGGCTTCTGACCAATAGATCTTGTCAAGACAACTCTCGAATAACATTGTTCTCGCCTTCTCACAAAGTGTCCTGTTCATCCTCTCAGCCTTCCCATTCTGCTGGGGACAGCCACCAACTGTAGGTTCAAAAATTATTCCCTTCTCAGCACAATATGACTGAAAGGTTGAGTTTGTGTATTCTGTCCCACGATCACAGCGTAGTCTTTTTACATTATATCCAAATTTATTTGAAACCATTTCATGATATTCCCTAAATTTTGTAAATGCTTCCGTCTTACTTGTCAGGAGGTACACACAACAAAAATTGGAATAATCATCTATAAATGTCATAAAATATTTTGCTCCTTTATATGAAGGAGGGTTTATAGGACCACAGAGGTCAGTATGCACCAATTCAAGAGGCCTTTTAGTTTTTCTTTCATGTCTCAGGAACGATTTTTGTCTCTGTTTTCCCATAACACAGGGTTCGCACAACAATCTGCGGTTGGAGTCAATGTTCGGTATTAAACCTCTGTTTGACAACAACTTAACATCATTAATGTTCAAATGAGCAAGACACCTATGCCACACAGTCAGTGGGCTTGATTCATCCTCCAACGTCAGATTGCCCAATTGACTTGACATTTTCAAAAAATCAATCGTGTACAAATCTGAGTCCACGCTAATACCAGTTGTTACAATTTTTCCACTGCAGCGTTGGATGACCTTAACTGATTCCTCTCTAAAAAGAGTATCAAAACCCAACTTGCTCATTCGTTTTACCAAAAGCAGATTTTGTAGCAGCTCCCGAGCATACCTTACATTTTTTAATTCGATTATAGTTCCATTTAAAAGTTTTAATTTTACCGTACCAACAGAAGTGATGGAAATCGAGACTCCCTTTTTCGCAACACAAATATTATGAGGTTTAATTAATTCAATGTATTCACTGAACAGGTTAATATCATTTATAATATGAATTGTGCATCCACTATCGACAACAAATGTGGTTCGAGGGATTAAATTATCATCTTTATTATTATCAAAATCATTAATTTTATTATTATTATTAACTGTGAAACTAAAGCCCACTTCAGAGCATTCGTCATTAACATTATTATTATCATTGCACATCTGTGCAGAATTCCTAATATTATTACTACGATCATCAGATCTATTAAAATTATTGTGATTGTGATTTTCTTGATTATTATTCCTGTTTTTAACGGAGCACTAATTACTCGTGGGAGTTCATCGAGAATTTTCTCGATAGGCATAACCGGTTGTCCGCTGGGTGGAACCATCTCGTATCCCTCCGAAAGCTGGTCTTCTCTAGGACTTATTGTACGTTGATCTAAGATATATCTCTCCCATGGATACTTAACTTCCCAGTTTTGAAGTGGTGTGGGTGGCCAGATCGGACTGATTGTTTTCGACAGTCGGTGGCTGATGGTCGTCTGGAACAGCCTCGTTATTGTCATGTTTTTGTTTAGGATCGTTGCCACGTCTTTCAATGTAGCCAGTTTTTTCAATTGGTCCTGAAGGCCACTGGTTCCAGCTTCATAATTTATTCAATCACTTTTGGCCAGGGAAGGTGTTTTTGATTTTTCGGCTTCCTCCCTCTGCCATTTCTCAATTTGCGGGTCAACCAGTTTCTCGCTCTTGAGGGGCCTAATCTGCAAATTGGGTTTTAGATCCTCGTTAAATTTTGTTGCTTTTGTCGAAATCCTCTCCATCGGATCGTTAATGATTCCCTTCCTTTTCCTACTCTTTTGTTGGGAAATAAATAAAGCAGACCTCGGGATTATCTGGATCTTTACAATGCAATTCTCTGGAAATGCTATGCGGATTCATATCTGATCGCTCAAGCTCTCTCCCAAGTAATAGTGTCGCATTTAAATCTTGACAAATTCTGAAAATACCCGTATATGTGGCTTTTCTTCCATCTTTGGTTATGAATGTGAAGGGAAGGTCTATGCTGCCTGAGATTTAAATTTTCGGATGACCTGCAGCAAAGCTCACATTTTGATACGGCACTTTTAATCTTTTTAATTTTAGATCTGGGTTATCTTTTATCAGCGTTTTTAGAAAAGATAAAGTCACGAAGGAATATGGTGATCCTTGATCTATATAAATATCATACGTGTTTCTGCTTTCACCTATTATTGCGGGGACGAGATAGGCATGGATAAATGAGTGTTTCTCGATGCAGGCATTCACTTCTGTGTTTTCGTCTACTGATTCTACATCATCTATAATACAGAGACATGCTGTGCCTAGGTTCATTTCAAATTCACTCTCTACATTTTTCTCGCCCCCTAAATCAAAATCCAGCACCAGATAGTCATCGGGTAGATCAGCAGTCATAAAGTGGACACTAACTTTTTCCTTATCCGGGGCTTCAATAATTGTTGTTACTAAGTGAGACATTACTCAATCGATATCGATCACTTCCTCTCTTGAGTAATGATAGTTCTATCAAATTGGACCCCATTAGGTTGATCTTTTGTCGATACTAGTCTTTTCTTTTGGTGTTTCTGTATGAACATTTTCTCCAAGTTCAATACGAAGATATCCGTAAAGCATTTCACAAAATCCCAAATCTTGTTGTTTACCCTCTTTAATCAGAGTGTTGGCATTCTGGCTGGATCCGGTGGTATCGTCGCAAACATCGCTATTAATATTTGTTGACCATTCAACAAATATGCAGCAAGGTCTTGTAGAGTCCTTGTGAAGGTTTGGATCTCAAAACTCCCATTTATCACCAATTATTCGCCAAAACCGATTATGATTTTGTCATTTTCAAACAAGTTCTTTTTAACTATCTCGATCAACTGGTTCAGGTTCGTTAACTTTTCCATTGGTGCCAATTTCTCAGGTGGAAGATTATGGGCATTTGATAGCGGAGTCTTTTTCAGCCAACTCATGATTGTCGAATCTCCGAATACTTTGTAGTCTTTCCATTTGGGGATAATGTATTCGCTTCTTAATGCGAATTGGAGTTGGAAGTTCGTGGCTTTCAGCGCCATCTGCTCTTCATGCCTTTTATTTTCTGGCTGACGGTCAATGTGACCTACCATCTCCGTCACCACTCATTTCCCAAATGATCGTTCGTCTGCCTAGCATACTCTGACACATCCTCTTGCGATAGTTGGCTTTCTATCGGTGGTGATGGTGTAGATGTGTTTTGCATCTGGATTGGTGTTATGTTCAATACAGGAGGTGTCTGTTGTCATTGAGGATAGCTCATCGGGGGACCTCTTCTTTGTAACGGATCAGGAAGCGGTGTTGTAACTGGGAAATCAAACTGATTTTCTATTTCCTCGAGTTTTGCTAGTAGCGTTTTGAAATTTTTGAAATGTTTTTGTTTCAGCTGAGTCAAATACTTCTCGGGTATCTTTCTGCTCAGGGTATGGAAGATGCGTTGTGTGGTCTCCTCACATTCTAGTAGTCAACTGTACGCTTGTAATATATAAGTTAACACGTGTTCGTATTTAGCAGGATCATAACAGCCATTTAGTATTGCCCAGATCTCTGCTTGTTTTCTGGAATCAGTCTGGTATAGCTGAAGGAAATGATTTTTACATTTTGAGTAAGACCATCCTCTAGAGTAGATTTTGGAGTTTGGAAAGGAGGCTAGATCAAAGCACTCTCCAAAAATACTACCTTTTCGATTATCATCGTAAATGTTAGCTGTGCACCTTTCGATGGCTCTTATGAATCCTATCGGGGATCGGTAGTCACTTTTCCCAGTATACTTCGGAAGTTTTGTGGGATCAAAGATCCTATCTCCGGCTTTCTCTTGTACCACTACTCGAGATTCTTTTAAAATCGGCGGAGGTCTGGATATATCTATGTTGGAGACATCGGGATTGTTTCTCTCATCCGTGAAAAACGAGGGTTTCGATTTATCATTTAATTTTTCTAGAATTATTTGAGACTCAGATAGTGACCTTCTTATTTGTACCGATCTTACTGAGGTTTGATCACAAGCAATTTGAGGGTTAGCTAAATAACAGTTGCTTATTATTTCTTCTATACGAGAGATTACCTCACGGATTATCTCGTCTTTATCACTTCTAGAGTTCTCTAGTGTGATTATTCTACTGGTTAAGTCAATCTCAGTTGGTTCATTCTGTTGTATAGTGTGGTCAGAAGGGAATGATTGAGCGTTTTGAGTCATTGACGGTCTAATTGTGGAGCTCACTGGTCTTAAGTATTCACTCCTTCCTGTTTGATCTCTAAATATCCCACCAGATTTATTTTGATCCATCGTGTGTTGTACTTTCGTAAATCTTTTTCATCGACCTACACTACTATGGGAAGCATCGGAATTTGGGTGTTCAGATTCTGAATTCCTAACTCTAACTTCTTGTATTAATTTACTCTTTTGCAGTTCCAAATTCATAATTTTCTGTTCCAGTTCAAATTGGCGTTCGAGACTTATATCTGCTAATCCTTTGTAAAATACTAAAGGGTTAATACCTTCGGGAACTTCACTTACTAACGTTTCTATTTTATTTTTAGTAGGGGTATCTTTCTCTTCATCTTCTCCCAATGACTCTCCTTTCAGGTTCAAAAGAAGTTGATCTTGTTCTCTTTCCTGCTTCTTCCTTCTTGTTAGCAGTCTCTCGTCTCTCTTTTTCTAATTGCTCCTCTAATTCTTCTGGAGTTTTATTCTCTTTCTTTTCCTGATTTGGAGGATCTACAAAATACGTGATGTTTAATTTTATAAAGTTTGATAATTTAGAATGTTCCTCACGATCTCTTACCACTTTTTTGTGGGAATTTATCTTTGTTCCTATCCGTGGTTACTCGTAATTATGGTGGAGAATCCCTATGAATAATTTCAAACAAATTTTATTAATTCTCATTTTGTTCGAAATGTTTTAACTTATTAGATTATTTTATACTAACCACCTCTATGGGTATCGAAGAAAATATTGTTTGTTTTGGTTCTACTTGATTCGAAATTATCTCTTTTTGAGGATAACAGTGGGATTTCTATAATCAAAAAATTTACATATATGTAGCCACTGAAATTATTAGTACATCTCAATTATTTGAAAAGATCGTTCCTTTGAATCAATTTTGAATAATCAATAAACCGTTTCCATATGCAAGATCAAACCGGGACCAGAGTTTGACTTTAACATTAGGATTTTACTTTAATCTTTTTACTTCTTTTAAATTTATCGTATGCGTTACGTTATTGAGAGAGGATAGGTAAAAATTAATTATTACTTTATTTATTTTATTCTTCTATCATTCTCATTTAATTGTGAGTGGAATTTAAGATCTTTAATTTGGGCTTTGTCTCTTATTATTAAATTCCCACTCACGATGTTGACATTCTAACTTCTATTTTTTTGGTTTTTCATAGTTTTATTAAAAAGGAGTGGTGATCAGCCATACTGAGTTTAAAATACATACATGTTATATGGCCGAAATTAATAAATGCACAAAAATACATAATGAGAAAATACAGAAAAATACATAATGTATATAAAGAAAGAAAGTATTTTTTTGTTGCTCAATGGGCGGGTGAAAATAATTGCTCTGAGGGCTTATGCAGACTGTAGATTGAGGTTGGAGATACATTTAGCAAGTTCATAATTTTATGGTAGGGTTAGGTTTTGCTACGTTTACTAGGTTGGGGGGAAAGGGAAAATCAAAACATCTAGGATATGATGGATGTGAGGGAAACGACCTGTCACATTTTAAATAGGGCCACGAGCCCAAATAATAACAGATCGGCAATGCTGTACACTGCCTGAGAACGGTCTCCAGGTTCTTATTTTTCTGGTTGCGGATAAAAAGAACCAAAAACCAAAATAAGTTTTTGAAGGGGGAAAAAGGAATTAGGATTAGCTAGATCCTTCCTTGCTTAGTGAACTCTGGATCTAACCAGGAACAGAGTGCCAACCAATCAGATGGGTTGTAATATGCTCATCAAAAAAAAAGTACTTCCTACTAATCTACTACTCAGGATGTCCGAAAGCTGGGTCTGGAAAATTTCAGAATAATAGAAAATTTTAATATTTTGAAAAGTTTTTATTTTAATCACTATTGAATTTTGATGGTTAAGGAGTCTATTGTAATTTCACAAGTGGTTCTAAATTTTACCACTACTGGTTTCTAAAAAGGTTTTTCGTATTTTATTTTATTGATATTTTACTATCATTTTCTAATTTTAATAAAAAAGGTTTTATTTGCCGTGTGGATAAAGCTATTGATTGCAGGCTATGTCACAGAACATAATGACAAGGCTCTATGTCCTGTCACGGTTGCCATATTAAATATGTGACGTCCTAAAATGACAGTCACATGTTTGTTGAAAGTTGATCAAAAATTAGAAATGATAAAAGGGTTAGAATTTTGAAGAAACAACCCAAGATCGCAGATCGCAAGAAATACTAATATCCTAGATCAGAAGGGGAGAAACGACGTGAAACGAGCTAGCCTACATACTACATAAAACCATGAGGTCTTGCCTCATGGTACCTCACACAACTCCCCATAATTTATTATCAAAGGGCTTTAGTTCAGAAGAAACGATCATTTTTACATTTCGGGTATTAATTAAATTGAACACCATAGTTACCGAATGTTATAACTAAGTATTTGAAGGTTCTTATCCTTGATATTGAAGATCCGTTGATAGAGTGACTCTGGATTCCTTGGTGGATCAAAGTTATTAGAAAAAGATGTTTTGCCGTTTTATCTTTCAGATTTTGTGACGCGATTATTATGAATGATATTAGTAAAAGCAAGAAGTAAAACAAATCTCTGAATTAAGAAGCACCTTTAATTGTTTTCATATCATTTCATTATTACATCGATAGCGTGATTGAAAAACGTATCTATCACTTAGTGGTAGAAAAACGGAGTACAGAATGTGTAGCATATGGGTTCTCATCACGCCATCAGTTTCTTATCTTATAGATCTGACTTACCTCCACGTCATTATTCTCGTTTAATATTCATCGTTGAGTTCCGTCTATATTATATTCTATATTCTGTAATTTTATTTGACAAACATAGTTAAACATGGGAGAACATGGGAATATTTTTAAGGAAACAAATTTTAACTATTGATGACGGAACTCAACTTATCGTAATTATTATCATGTGATGAGTTTTTTATTATACGGTTGGTGACTAAAAATAGACTCCACAGATATACGTATTAAAAAATTAAAAAATTAAAAAACATATACATTGTTTAAAAAGGTCAGGTTAAAAAGCAAAAGCAAATTCACAACATAAATATCAGTTAAAAAATACCAGACAAAAATCAAATTTTTATGACTATAAATAAGTTATTCTAGATTTAGGTACTGAACAAAAATTTTGTGAATCACAGTAGGAAGACTCTTAGTCAAAACATCACTAACTTGATGATTGGTGTCAACATAACTAAAATGGAATAATTTGTTACAAAAAGATCACACACAAAGCGATACTTCGTATCTATATGTTTGTTTTGTTTGGTATTCCATTTGGAGGTTTTGACTATTGACAAACAGCTTTGGTTGTTGTGGAATACCTTGTTGTGAGAGATATTCTCACCAGAAGGAAATTCAACAGAATTTAAGCGTGTTCAACCACTTTGTACATAAGTACGGGTAAGCCAAAACCAAGGCGAACACTGGCGATTTTAGAGCCTGTTTGGGTGGTTTATATACAGCTTATTTTCACACACACAAACACACATAGATAATACGTACATTGGTGAGAATGGCCAGGTCGCATCATCCCCTATCGAGATAAGAGATGGCTGGCCGGTTCGTGTACAAATCGTGACATCATCTTATTGTGTCACGATTTGGTACTCGTACATTACCTGCAAGTACATACAGGTAATTACGATCGAACGTATTTTGTGTATTTGATGTCACAAGGACGATTGTTTGCCTGCCCTTTGGGGTGGCAACTGTTGTCAAGGGGTCCAAGCCCCTATACCTCATATGGGAGAGTCCCCACAGTTATCTTCGAATATAACACATTTATTTATAAAGTCTATACGAAAATCAGACAAAAGACGTTGTAACCACAACCCCTCAAGTGAAGATTCACAAATCGCAATCAATTCACTTTCTGTACTTGATAAAGCTACAGTGGGTTGTTTTTTAATGCTCCACAAAATTAAATTGTCATATATAAAAGAGCAATATCCAGAAATGGATCGTCTGGTTGTTATACAATTTTCCCAATCAATGTCTGAGTAAATTTTTAAAACATCATCACAGTTTACTTTACGGTTATACGTTAACGTTAAATCCTTCGTTGTCACTAAATACTTTAAAACCCTAAAAAGATATGCAAAGTGTTCATTGGTTGACGCTCCCTGAAACTGAGAGAAATATGAAATTGAAAAACAAATATCGGGACAAGACCCTATCATGATATACATTAAACAGCCGATTAACTGTTGATAATTTTTATTTTATTTATTATTTGGTGCATTTAAAGTTCTCTCTAATTGAAGACGAGGTTCAATCAGTGAGTATACCGGTTTGCAATTTATTGCATTAAAACGTCTAGCAACTGATTCAATTAATTTTGTTTGGTCTAGTTTTAAGATTCCTTTTTTCTTTATTATAAGTTACATTTATCGCTAAATAGTTGCTGACATCAGACATATCCTTGCATTTAAAATTATTACAGATCACCTGTTTAAAATGTTTTACTAGTTTTAGATTATCGGAAGCAATTAGAATGTCATCTACCTATGTAATTAAATATACAAGCGCATTATTTTGTGAATAAAAATAGAGACATTCATCGGCTTTGGAAGCCTTAAAATTTTGAGAAATTAAAAAATTACTGAACATAGTGTTCCAGACCTTAGGCGCTTGCTTTGGACCATATAAAGAACAATTTAATTTTAATACATTATCATTACGTTTTATATTAAAATGAGTCCCGTCTGGAATTTTTAAAAATATAGATTCATCAATTTTACAATTAAGAAAAGCATTACATATATCAAGTTGATGAATGTGGAAGTTGAGTCTGTTACATATCGAAAGAAAGGCACGAACAGTAGACAATTTTGCTACAGGAGAAAAAACTTCATCAAAGTTGAAACCTCTCTCTTGTTGAAAGCTGCGAGCAATAATGCGAGCTTTATATAAAATATTACCATTACTATCTACCTTTTTTGTAAAAATCCACCGGCATGTTATTGTAGGTGTTTGCGACGGACGTTTTACTACGTTCCATGTTTGGTTTGATGACAAAGCAGCAATCTCAAGTTCGATTGCCTTCTTCCATTTATCAGCTTCGGGCGATTGCACAGCTTGTTTATACGTTTGTGGATTCTCACATACAGAATTAGCCACAAGAAAACATGAGTTAAGACTCGAAAAACATGAATTTACAAAACCATCAACTTCAATATCGCCAAAATTTTTGTCAGTTACCTCATTAAAGATCACATCATCTTTAGTATATTTACTTTTACTCATATCAGACTCGTTAAACTCCACATCCCTTGAGAGATGAATTTTTTTGTTTCTAGGTCTAACAATTTGTAGCATGCGTTAGCGTAACCAATGAACACAAACTTTTTGCTTTTACGTTCGAATTTATCTGAAGAATGTTTATAATCTAGCATGTACGCATCACATCCAAAAACTCGGAGTTTACTGTTATCAAAACGTTTATTATACCACTTTCAAAAGGAATAAAATTACTAGTGGTGGGGCATCTGTTAATAATAAATAAAGCGCACATTAAAGCCTCTGTCCAGTAGACTTTGTCAATATTACTTTCATAAATGAGTGTACGAGCTCTTTTAACCAGCGTTCTATTTATACGTTTGGCTTTGCCATTAGATTGAGGACAGTCTCTTACAGTGGGTTCTGAATTGATGCCTTTTTCAAAACAAAATTCCTTAAATGGAGCATTTAAAAATTTGGTGCCACGGTCACAGCGAAGTCTCAGCACATTTCAGTCAAAGCGATTTGCAACGAGTTCATGGAACTCTTTGAACTTAGATAGAACCTCTGATTTATTTTCTAATAAATACACAAAACAAAAATTTGAAAAATCATTAAGGAAAGTGACAAAGTAGCGTTTCAGGATTTATAAAACTGCAAACATCAGAATGTACTAACTCAAGTGGAAAAGTGGTCTTCTTTTCTTGTCTATAAAACGGTTTCCTGTGTTGTTTGCCCATAATACAAGGCTCGCAAAAAACTTTATTATTCGATTTATTATTATTGTGGGGTACAAGACCCTCTTTTTCTAAAAAATTCATATCATAAGTATTTAAATGGGCCAGCCATCGGTGCCACAAATCTTTCGGATATTTTGATTTATTTGTTGTTAAATTACAAAAAGTATCTACATTTTTTAATCGAAAAAATGTTATTTGATATAAATCCGAAAGTTCATTTTTACCTGTTAAAACAATTTTTGAATTACCATGTTCATTTCTGTTATCCACTATGTTAACATACTCATCATAAAAGAAAGAATGAAAACCATTTTGGTGTGACATAGGACTGCATGGTACCATATTTCCCCGTAGCTGCTCTGCCTCTCTTATTGGTATTCAGTATCCCTTTATTTTTCCATCGAGTCCAACAATAGTCTATATCCTATAACTCAATCCTATCCCCACACGAATAACTATATATATATATTTTTAATTTAAGATGAATAATCATAGATTCTCTCCGACCATATTACGGTAAAAATGCCGACATTGATACATAACTATTTTTATATTATACATGTTTAAATAAATAAATGCACACACCATAATAAATTGAAATTACCTACGAGTACACACATCTAGTCTATACTACAAATGTTATTTTATTTTTTATATATTCATATGTGAACCATTTAAATTGACGACCATTATATGTGTAATTGTTGCTTACTAATAATCCTTTTGTTATATAACACTATATGTTTTATTTTTTTTATATTTGTGATTCATCTATATAGCTCTGTTTGATAGGATTACACTAACTTACACTAACCTACACCAGTAGGGATATTCCACAAATATTCAAGTAAAACTTGGTGCAAAGTCACATAACATTCCTATATTTGCGGAATCGCCCTCCTGGTGTAGGTTGGTGTAAGTTAGTGTAATCCTATCAAACAGAGCCTATGTTTACCATTTTTTCATTTTTTTTAACAAATATATTCGGTTATGTGGAATTGCAGGGGAGTGTTGGGATACAATTCCCACACAACCTCATAATATGACTTAACGCGTTTATAACTTTACTCAAACTGTAAAGGAATATATTATAAAATTTTATGCTTTGCCATGTGGCAGCACTGATTCCTGGCTGGGGAATAATTCGTTCAACAAACTTCTAGTCTTCTGCTGACATCTTTGTACCTTATCAAAATACATTCGTAACAGTTCTTTTTCTGTGTTTCATTTTTCAATCTGATCTTCAACTTTATTCCAACAATTTCAAAAGAAAAAGGTTGAGTGATAATTTTAACAAGAAATTTGATTTTGTAGGAGATAGTAAAGACAATTTGAATAAGTTTGACTTAGCAACTTGTAAGTGCTATAAATGCAATAGGCGTGGCCATCTAGTGGCAGAATGTAAAGCCACCACTAGATGGGAGCCTATTTGTGATTCTCCTGGTCAGTCCAAACCACATAAAATTTCCAGTCAGTTCCACAACAACAAAGGTGAATGCAAAGAGAAATGACATAAGTCGTATCATAAATCAAAGTGCTCACATAAGTAACAAAAGAAAGTAAACATCATGGCGCTTGATCAACAAGAAGACGTTTGTTGTCATCTTCCTCAAGATCAAGTTCTGGTTTATCCAACTCATCAAGTTCATCTGGGAGTCAGTCTCCAAATCCAAAAGGTAAAGCGATGGTTTTAAAAACCAAATCTAAATTTACTAAGTGCATGTAGATTAATGAACAGCTGAGAAATGAAATTTGTTTTCTTAGTGATACAGGAGCTACAAATTATTTTGTATCCGATCTTAAATTTATGAAAAATGTTCAAGAACTTAAGAAACCAAAAGTCATTTCTTGTGCCAATAAAACTGAAGTTGCAAACATTCATGTAACACATAAAGGTCCAATCTTTGTGAAAGTTCTTTGTGGTAATACATTTGAGTTGAAAAATGTTAATTATTCAAAAGAAATGAGTGACAATTTATTTTCGTTACATAAAATAACAAAAATTGGCTACAATGCAGTATTTACAAATACTGATTGTAAAATAATAAATAAGAAAACTAGTGAAATTATACTGTGTGGACATAAATTTCAAAATTATTGGATATTAGATTTAAAAATTTGTATAAATGATGAAAAAGTCTATGTGACAAAATAAAAAGAAACTGTCAGTCAACAACCGATAAATAATAAACATATGTATGCTCAAATTAATGATGTATGGTCAGAATAAGAAAATGAAATTGTTAGTCAAGATAATGACCATGATCATGATTACAATTCAACTCAAGGGTATACTAATATTCAAAAACTTGATGATGAAGGTCTAGAAGAATTTCTATATATTGGTGCTAATATTACAATCGAAGGATTAAAGAAAGTAAATGGGTTCAATAATGAAAGTGCCGTAACTTGGGGTAATAAGGAACAATATTTACAGTTTTTACTGGCTACACTTGTAGTTTTAAGTTTAAAAAATCTGAAAAAATAATGAAGCTGGATGCATCCTCCTTCCTACACCAGATGGTGTTGGTATCAAATCTGTTCAGTAATTTCTGAAGTTTACAATGCGTGATTGTTTTGTTCCATAATACCCCAATCATCAGGGGTAATAAGGAACAGTTCTACATTTCTTACAATAATTTTACAAATAACGGATTTCTGAAAAAATTTAATGAATACTACTTTGTAGAAAATTAATCAACACATAACTTTTGTTTCAATTTTTGTTTGATTAGAGCTTTATTTACTGAGTTATAAAGTGGTAAATGTGATTTTTTTTTTAATTAAAATTTCATACACGAAAGTTATAATATTTTACTGTAAAAAAAAAAAAAAGATGTTTTCATTCTTAAAAATAGTAAATTAATATTTTAACAATAACTTTCACACCTAAATAAAAAAATTACAATAAAATTACTCAAGATTAGATGTGTCAAACTCAAGAAACATGATCCTTCCTCTTCTATCTTCTTGAAAAGTGCCAGATGGCACAATTTTAAGCAATACTCCACAATTTTCTCCTGAAATAGTTTGAATGTCTGGAATATTGGGAAAAACAAAATATAACAATTCATCTACAGAATTGATTTTTTTCCTCAAAAATGAAATTTCAGTTTCATTAGGAAGAACTTTACCAACAAAAAAACATGGATTTTCATTTGTTAAAAACTTTATAACTGAACAATCACCCATTTTGAATTCATTATTCTCAGTAGTTAAAGAAATTGAGTCATGGGAAAAGTTTCTGATGACTGTGGTATCTTCTACTTCTTCAACAGTCTCTGAAACATCAACAATTGTATTGTCATCTGAACTAGGATCATCAACTACATCTTCTTCAGATTCAGTGCCAGTAGTTTCTCCTAAATTTTCAGGCACAATTCCTTTTCCACGCATAAGAGTTAATCTATTACTTGGTTATGGTCTAGAACTTAGGCCAGCACCAACAGTATCTTGCCCATTTGTATACTTTTTTCGAGCATTTTGTAAATAAGATATCAAAACATTATTCAGTAATTCTGGGCTATTATCAGGCAGATACTTTTTTACTTTCTTCAACGCTTCATTATGATCAAGTGGGATAATACCTGATGCTCTAAACCCAGACCTCACATTCAATAATCCACGTGAATTAATTGTACGACATGAAATAAGTTTTCTGTTACCTTCTTTTATCATCTCAAATTTTTGAAAGGCAGAAAGTAACATACTTGGAAAATCAATTTTTGGAAGAACACCTTAGTTCTTTTTCTTCCAATCTGTAAAAATATTTCTCCAGACAGTTTTCAACGGTTTAAACAATGAAATGTCGAGAGGTGGGATTTAAAACCTCGTATGAGTTACTTCGGAATAAAGTTCCTACAATAAAGTATATTCATCAATTTGGCTGTGTGGCATACTAAAAAATACCTTACAAAAAACAAAATGTTAAAAAGTTAGAAGGCCGTGGAGTCGGATGTAATGCTGAATTGTGGCAACTTTTAAATCCAACAACAGGTAAATTACATAGAAGTAGTGATGTTGAATTTTCAGAATCTGTAATGTTTAAAGATAAATTTCTGTTAGATTATTTAAAAAAAAAAATGATTTTCTTACTTCTGACACTAATACTTCGGATGAAAATGAACAAGTCCCTGAAGTTGAATTTGCAGGAGGTATTTCGGACAATTATATAAAAAATGAAAATAGCTCAAATAAACGTAATTTAGAAGAAAAAATTATTTATTTGTCCAAAAGTAAGAAAGTCAAATTCAGTGACACAACTTTCAGTAAGTCTAAAATTGAATTAAATTAGAAATAATCAATCCTAAAGATAAACCCGAAGTAATTGAAAAGAAGTATTTTTCTATGATGTGCAAATTAAATGAAGTACCTGAAAATTTAGAAGATGTGTTCAAATGTAAAAATAAATCTGAGTGGTTAAAAGCTACTGATAAAGAAATAAAATCTTTAAAAGATAGTGGTACTTAGGATTACGTAGAAAGACCTAAGTATACTAAAAAAATTGATTCTAGGTGAATTTTTGTTAGAAAAGTTGAAGGGAATGGTAATATTCTTTTCAAAGAACGCTTAGTAAGTCGTAGTTACAAAGATAAAAATGTATACGATTACTCCAAAATATATGCTCCAACTCTAGGTATCACTGAAGTTAGAGCTATATTGGCAATTGAAAATAAATTAAAGTGGGATGTTATACAAACATATGTAGATGTAGCATTCCTTAATGGTGAACTTGAAAAAGATATCTATATGGAAATTTCTGATGATGTTAACAAATCCGATGAGTTCAAACATACCCATGTATGTAAGTTAAAGAAATCATTATATGGTCTCCAGGTTTGTCCCAAACGATGGCATGTCTGTTTCAAGAAAGCTATGTCTGAAATGAGATTTTTCATCCATGAAGGTCAAGCTAATATTTATTATTGGGAAAAGAATTCTACCTTTGTGATAATTGTTGCGTATGTCGATGATATTTTTATTACAGGAAATAATAAAGACAAAATTTTAGAAACTCAATGTCATCTAAATAAAGAATTTAAACTTAAAATTATGGGTAAACCTAAAAAGTATTTAGGAATTGAAATTAATTGTAATAAGTGTTGGGATACGATTCCCTCACTACCTCACGAACACGTAACCGTACATTAATCAACACTGCATGTAACACATTATTACATTTATTCTTTCTACATGTGGCGACACTGATTGCCAACATAATATTCTTGCCGCCACTGCTCGACGGAGAATGTTCTCCGTTTGTCAGTCGTTGTACTAACGTTATCAATAAACCTTTTTTAAAGATGAACGTCCGTGCTTAATTTTTCTTGGATGAAACGATCGAAACTCACCTCAACATGGTAGCCAGAGCTGCGTACCAACAAAAATAAGTGCGGAAATCGAAATGTGTTCGTGTTAATTGTGTAATTTGTTGAATGTAAAAAAAGTTTGTGTTTCACAAAAAGTGAAAAACTTAGTGTTGTGCGATACCTCCACGCAAAGTGGAAGAATAGTTAAAAGTTTGTGAACGTAAAGTTCGGTTCCAGTGATCAAGTAATTATCCTGGAAAAGTTGAAAAAATCTCAAACCAAGCAAATCAAAAGTAAAAGTTAAATTTAATGAAAACATCAGTGAAATCTTGGGCACCGGTGAAAACGTCGAAATCGAGAGTTTGGTGTAAGCAGATCAGGTATGAGAGAATCCTGTGGTTTGGAAAACCAGCTTGCAGAGTCAAAAACGGCTGGCAGTTGTTCGTACTGTGTTCCGAAAAGGAAATCGAAGTCAAAAAGTCGAAAGTCTGAAAGTTGCAGCGTCGAAAGTCCAAGTCAACTTTGCAGAGAAGCAGTAGAAGAACAAAAAATACGAAAAGGAAATCAAGATAAGTAAAAATTTAAAATAATTAGTAAATAATTGGTGTGATTTTATTCAAAATTAATAGTAAAAGTCTGAAATTTCAGTGAAATAAAGTAAAACGTTCGAAATATTTTCATGTTAACACTCAACCAAAATTAGAGGAAAGTCGAAACTTGAAAGGTATCAGTAGTAACCTTTCAAACTTTATCTTGTTGGTCGAGAGTGGTTGAAAAAGGGAAATATTTGTTGAATGAGATACATCTTGTATAACAAAAGAAAAATAATTGTATAACTATTGACTTGAGTGACAGATTTTTCCTGCTCACGATCTGCAAAGAGTATTTTCAATTGATAAAAGATAATGAATTATATTCCTTTCAGCATTAACCTTTTGTATTTCTGTTGAATAATTTTTACCTTGAGATTTAATTTATGTTTTAACGTGTTCAACAGAATCATTTTTGTTCTGGAACAAGATCAAAAGCTTCGACCAATTCGATTCAAAATCATTTTGGCGATAAAGTATTAGAAATTCGATCAACCGAAAAGAAGTAGAAACAACAACGGAGAGATCAAATCATCATCAGCGGCAGTTTCGTGAGATCTAATTAAAACGTTAATTAATTATTAAGAATTATAATATAATATTTGACTTGCATTCCCGATCGAGTGGCTAAGACCGTGTTGTGCATAATCGTGCGGTTGAGACCGTGTTACCCCCTAGAATTAAGTTCTCGTGTTTCTGAGGTAGGACTAATAAGCCCCCGATAGAAAAAAATTTTAATAATATGTCACGATTTGACACTAAGAAGGTATTTGATGGGAGAAATTATGACGCCTGGAGGACCATGATGGTCTCCACACTTTATGCAGAGGGATTATACCCGATTATGCAGGATACAGAAACGGAGATATTATTTTTGGGATTAGATTTAAACAATTTTTTGAACCCTGAGTCTAGTAAAGCCAACCCAGCGACACGAATGACATATTTCCAAAATCAGGAAAAGGGGAAGGCACTTATATATCAGGGATTGAATAACGAACTAATCGAAAGAGTTAAAGACCTCAAAACCATAAACCAAATTTTAAAAGTACTGGATGAGAGATATAAAAGCTGTACACAGGTCACGTACATTAATGCAAAACAGGCATTCCAAAGGTTGAAATTCAACAGTGAAGGGAATATGAGGAGTTACTTAGATGTCTTCTCAAGGTTGGCCCAGAAAATAAGGGACTGTGGGAAAAATTTGGACAAGCAGGAGGAGATAGAACAGCTCCTAATCTCATTAAACATGGACTACGATATGTCTAGGCTGGAGTTTAATACTTTAAGTCAGGACCAGAAAACAATTGAAACACTCCATGCCATGTTAATCGAAAGATCGGATAGGTTATATGACGAGAAAAAGTCAAGAACTAATAATAATAATAGATTTCGTAATTTCACCAATAATAAAAATCAGAGATTTCAATATGGAGGAAATTACAATAGATATAACTATATAAATAGAAATCAAAATCATAGCCAAAACCTAGATCAGGGGAAAACAAAATACGATAATAAGCAACAAACAGAGATGCCTCAGTATAATAATAATAGCTATGAAAATAAAAAATATGATAACAACCAAAATCAAAATACTTTGCCAAGTTCGAATACACTAGTTTGTTTTAAGTGCCATGGCAAAGGGCACATAGCAAAGGTGTGTCCGTCAAATAAAGAGGGTGCAAGACCCCAGAATAAAGTAGATGGTCCTGCACAAAATATGAGATACGGACGAAACAATACTAATAATAACAATAATAAAAACAAAAAAGAAAATGACGTTCAGTGGTCAATGATGATCAGATATAGGGATCAAAGACCGAATAATAATACACACAATAAATTAATAAACCTAATAACTGCGAAAGATACAAAACAGGAGTTAGATCCTAATTATATCCCCCTAACTAAAAAAATTATGTTAGATGGTGGAGCTGTTGCCCACGTCATATCAGACCTGTCGAAATTGTCCAATCCAATAATGTTAGAAAAACCTATTGAACTGGAATGCGCCATTCAAGACACACTCCTGATAGCGACCCAAATTGGTACAATGTTTATTAGAGTGGAAAACTCAGAACGTAACCAGAAAGTCATAAGACTAAAAAACGTACACTATGTACTGTCCCTCAACGTAGACCTGATGTCAGGAATTAAAATAACAGAAAATAGGGCACTAGGTATAGATCAAAATTTCTCTGTAGCACATATATATGTCAGAGGAACGAATGAAGTGGTTTTCTCAGCCCCAAAAATAAGGGGGGTATACATGGTCAAATACGAGATTGTGCCGGAATCCACAGTCAATATAATAGAAGATGAAGATGAATTAAACAAAATATGTCCTTATAAAAATGAATCGAATAAATTGGCATGCATGCCTAACGTAAATTCCCAAGACGAATGGATGGAATATGAAATAGAAGAGAAAATTGTTGAGGACAGTCAGGAGGAAAGTGAAGATAATAGAGAGAACACAATTAACAATAATGAAAATGACAATATAATAATAAGTCATAATGACGAACAAAATAATAACCAAACCCAAAATAGGGAAACCAGCGAAGATGGTAAAGAAACAAATGAGGATGTAGGTACAAACACTAATAATAACACAATAGATAATGACATAATAAACAATAATCAAGAAACTAATGAAAATATAGGGGAGTTAAAAATAGACAAAAAAATGATATGGCACAGAAGACTAGGACACTTATCTGGAAAGAATTTAAGATTCTTAACTAAAGTCTCAAGAGGTATTCCTAATGGAATAATATTCCGAGATGATGAGTTTAGTTTGTGCGAGATATGTGTGAAAGCTAATTCAAAAAGGTTAGGGCACAATAGCACCAGGACCAGACCTGAAAGGAAACTAGAACTCGTTTCATCGGATACAATGGGCCCCTTTTCACCGGGTATATATGGTGAGAAGTACGTGTTAATATTTGTTGACCACGCCACGAAATACACCTTCGTCTCCACCATAGAAAAAAAGTCAATGGTGTGTGAAGAGTTTAAAAAACTTTATATGAAACTAAAATCAAAATTTCCGGATCATCCCATTGCCACACTGAGGTGTGACAATGCTAAAGAATATTTAGATTCACACATGAGGACATTTTGTGAGGAAAACGGCGTAAGTCTCAAGCCTGTCGTTCCATATTCACCAGAATTGAATGCGATGGCCGAAAGGCAAAATCAAACGATTATGGCTAGAACTAGAGCTATGCTGTTTGACTCCGATTTGGACTTCAAGTTTTGGTCATTGGCCATTCTGACGGCGGTTTATGTCATAAATAGGAGCCCAACCAGGGCAAACAAAGATAATAAAACCCCTTTTGAAATGTTTTACGGCATAAAGCCGGATTTATCGAATATGAGAGTTTTTGGGTCTCTCGCTTATAGACATATTCCTATGGAAGTTCGCCAACAACAGGCCACAAAAAATAAAAAAAAGAAAACAAATAGTGAACACCCGAAACTGACACAGCGAGCGGACAGGGGAGTATTTGTGGGTTACACAAATAGTGGGTACTGCATAAGGGACCCATTAATTGACAAATCACACGTTACTTGTGATGTCAGATTCGATGAAACGAAGAACATAATAAATATAGATAACATTGATAATAAAAATAAAAATAGACATAATGATAATAATATAATAGAAACCCCCTTAATACTAAACGTATGTAAACAAAGATATAAAAGTTACATAGAGGACCACATCCCTCAAAAATGGGAGGATGTTGAAAACAACCCTTTTAGGACAGAATGGCAACAAGCCATTACCGACAAATTGAAGTCATTGTCTGATATGGGTGTGTGGGAGGTCATTCCCAGAGAAAGAAATGTGAGGTTGGTAGATACCAAGTGATGTTTTACCACAAAACCCGACAACCAAGGCATTCACATACCGAAAGCCAGGTTGGTTGCAAGGGGTTTTAAGGACCTTACCCACTATTCTCTAACCAAAACGTATGCCCTGGTGGTCCAGTATTGGCTTATAAGATGGATACTGTCAATCACAAATAAATATAATTTAAATATAATACAATTTGACATAAAAACAGCCTTCCTTAATTCAGAAATAAGATACCCTATTTATATATCAAATCCCAGGGGATGCCAACTAGGCGAAAATAATTGCCTGAGACTAATTAAGTCAATATATGGACTGAAAACGTCTTCTAAAAGTTGGTACGACTTGTTAAACTCGACAATAATTCAAGCTGGATTTGTTCAATCAAAAATAGATAGATGCTTATATACAAAACAAAATAATAATGGTGCAATGGCACTTCTAATAGTCTATGTGGATGACATGTTGTTGGCTAGCAACCACGACGAGTGGACACAAGACCTAATAAATACATTTAATAAGAACTTCACATTGAAGATAGAAAAAGATCCAACTTTCTTTGTCGGTTTTGAAATAAGTCGGGACATCCCGAGGAAACAAATAATATTGACACAGAATAGGTACATAGATAAAAACCTACGTAAGTTTGGTATGACGGAATGTAATCCGACAACCACGCCTACGGAAACGGGACTTAAAATAAGAAAGCCAGCTAATGGAATAGACGACACTGAATATAGGGCCATGATTGGGAATCTGCTATATGTGGCAAGACTGACCCGCCCGGACATTGCCTTCGCCGTCAATTACCTATCACGGTTTCAGGCATCCTCAAATAGCGAAATTAAGAACTATGTTCGTCGCATTATTAGGTACCTCAAAACAACAAGGGACTTCTCTCTTGTATTTCACTCTGACCAGACTCAGATTAAAGCATTTGTCGATGCGTCGTATGCACCCGACGTAGACGATTCACCCATAGAAATAGAAAATTTGGAGAAAGGGTGCTCCACAACAGGCTATATGATTTTCGTTAACGGAGACTTGTTAAATTGGGCCGTTCACCGGCAGAACTCGGTTGCAACATCGTCAACTGCAGCCGAATTAATTGCGTTGAATGACACACTGGACGATATATACGTGATCTGGAGACTCACTGAGAGCGTTTTCTCTGTAACCGACTCAGTGCAGGTGTATGAGGATAATATATCCGCGTCACGCATTGCATCTGGGGGAGGCCAGAAACGCTCCAGGTCTCTAGCGATCAAATGTTATGCAGTTTTGGAAGCTTTTCAAAATAAACTAATTATGTTTAACGATATTAGGTCTTCCGATCAAGTTGCTGATATTTCAACAAAAGCCCTTGATCGAAAAATGTACCAAAATATTGTTATGAGAATACTCCGAACAAGTCAACCTTTCGGCCAATAGTCTTAAATGACTCAACCCGCAAAATTTTTTGATATTTGGTATTGGACTGCGGATGGGCATCTGTCTTTTAGCGCCTATCGTAAACCGAGCGGTCCATATGTCGTTTCACAATTCATTTCACAAAGTTCAATAGGTTCCCCGTCGCTGCTCTACCTCTCTTATTGGTATCAGCATTCCCTAATATATACCATTGATTCCCACAATAGCAAATTTAGATTGAAAACACACACGATTAATTATAAGGATATATATACATATAATAATATTATCTCTCTACAGCTGACAATGAGGAGATATTGATCTCTCCGACGGGTTTTTTTTATATATGTTAAATTAAAAATCACACAATATTTATAAGACGTGACACTAAAACATAAGGTTAAATATATACCTCATGTTAACACTTACAGGATATATTTAAGATAAAACAATATGTCAATATATGAACTCATACACATTTTATTATATAACATTATACTAGTCAACGACATACCTAATTTTTTATTTTACTATTTTTTATATATATATAGCAATTTTATATGACACCTATATGTAATAATTTTTGACTGCTATTGCTTATTTCTTGTTTATATGTTTGTTTTAAATACATGCGATATGTGATACATTTTTACTTATATGTTCGTTCGTCCGTTTTGAATCGCAGGGGGGTGTTGGGATACGATTCCCTCACTACCTCACGAACACGTAACCGTACATTAATCAACACTGCATGTAACACATTATTACATTTATTCTTTCTACATGTGGCGACACTGATCGCCAACATAATATTCTTGCCGCCACTGCTCGACGGAGAATGTTCTCCGTTTGTCAGTCGTTGTACTAACGTTATCAATAAACCTTTTTTAAAGATGAACGTCCGTGCTTAATTTTTTTTGGATGAAACGATCGAAACTCACCTCAACAATAAGAAACAAAGTAAAATGTGTTTGTCACAAAAACATTTCATCGAATCTATATTATCTAAGTATGGTATGAAAGACTGTAAAGAGTGTGTCACGTCCCAACTCAATTGAAACAGCATAAAAAAAAAGGTTTTGTCGAAGTCTAATTTCAACTTCGACTTTTTATTTATTTTGAATTAATATTACATATGATATAGCGACCAAATATGTCGTAAAAAATGGTATCGCACCAAATTTATCATAAGTTTATATAGGCTGATCTATGATGGATTTGGTGCATTTAAAATAAAGGAGAAAAACAAGATAATTGATTTATAATTAGTTATTTCTACATAATATATAATTTCCATTGATATGGAAGAATTCATTGTTAATTGACGTTGGTCAAGATTCCATGTGGTTTTAGGCTGACATTCACGGTGATTAACTGGTAATTAGCATTTAATAATTTTTTGTATAAGTTGAAAATAGACTGGGGCCGTGACAAGTGCGATACTCCTATGGTCACTAATCAAGCAGATCAAAAAGCTAAATATAGTGTCAGTACAATAGATGGCACTGCCAGCAAACATTTGTATATCCACACGTATTTGTTTACATATATTGGCATTTGAAATACCCCATTGATAATAGTAATTATTTAATTTAATTGTACTTCGTATTTCTTATTACTGAGAATGAATTAAAAAAATTTTAATGGATTAGTTTTTTGTTTTTTTATCATAATATCACTTTATTAATCTTGAATTGTATTCCTGTTCCTTATTAATCTGGTACGTCAATTTTATATTAAATTAATTAGGATTCAGGTACGAATCAAAGAGAATTCATCTACGAATTCTTTTCGATTCGTCGCTGTTAAATTAATTAGGATTCGTCACCCTCAAGAAAATTCACCTACAAATTCTCTTTGATTCGTCGCTGAATCCTGATTAATTTAAGGGCGACGAATCAAAGAGAATTCAATCCTAGTTAATTTAAACGAATTGAAAAGAATTTGTAGATGAATTCTGTGAAAAGTAGAGTTTGATAAGGGAAAAAACTTTTGAATGGATTATGTATATGGTCGAAGATTTTGCTCACCTTCTTTTATCAACTCATAGTGATTTAAAACAAGATAAAAATCTAACCACGAATAACAGCTGGCTTGTAGAACAAGCTACTTTAACTCAGTTGAACAAAGTGTCAGATTACGTTGATATTTATGTGAAGTCTATCAATCACTGAATCCAGATGACTCAAATTCTATGACATTGAAATCAGCATTCAAAACGAAAGCCACTAAATTTATGAAAAAATTTCACGAACAATGCTTAAAAAGATCAATATTATTTTGGAAATTGAAACGTGGAAACAAACCCAAGTACTTACCTCTTGAATTTCAGTTCCTCGTTAATGAGATCACCACCTCAGGTAATTCTTTAACAGAATAGGCAGTATAATTTTTGAGGGCAAAGGTGGATTTGAAGCTGGTTTTGAAGATTTTGTCTGGTTTTTGCTCCTTTGAGTTACTTTTACGACAAAATATATTATTTCTTTTTATAACTGGCCTGTAAGACAATGAGTTCAGTCCTGAATTTTGCTTTGAAAAATTACAAATAGTTCCATTTTTTCACACTTCAACGATATAAAATTGACATAGATTAATAAGGAACAGGAATACAATTCAAGATTAATAAAGCGATATTATAATTAAAAAACAAAAAACTAATCCATTAAAATTTTTTTAATTCATTCTCAGTAAGAAATACGAAGTACAATTAAATAGTTACTATTATCAATGGGGTATTTCGAACGCCAATGTATGTAAGCAAATGCACATGGCTTAATAAATGTGGTTATAATCAGTGCTGTCTATGGCTGGACACCTAACCCTATAGAAAACTGGCTTCTTGTCACCTCCATCATATATATATCTTCAAAGGTTTCCTCAAATATTAGCAATGGGTGTTGTTATTTCTACCAGCTTGGGTGAGGTGTTTGTATTCAAATGATTCAGTGAATCATGTAAAGTGGTATGGAAATACAAGTCTCAGTTATTGGATTTTTTTATCATTAGAGTTAATGGAGACTGGAGAGTGGGAATTTTTCATTTTTAATGTGATACACAATTCTACTTTCACTCTGCTGAATTCAAAGTAAATTCGGAAAAAATTATTTTGGTTAAATTTTCATTAAAAAAGGGTGCTACAGCCAATCACAGAAAGAATACAAATTCCTACAGCCAATCACAGAAAGAATACAAATTCCTACAGCCAATCACAATTTCCCCACTAGTCGAAATGAGGGAATATCAATTAAATTAATATTGATATGTAATGTTTTATCATGAGAGTATGAAGGAATTGGTGTTGATCGATATATCGATATGATATCGATATGTGTTTCATTTATATTGTGTTATCATTTTTTCAAACTTCAATTTTCATTAACAAATTTATGAAATGTGTACCACATTAAATTTTCTAGTTTGTTGACACCCTAGAGCGCGTTTTTTTTCAATTTACATTTACCAAAAAATTAAGTACCCTAATTTATTTTGTAGATTATCGATGTAATGTCGAATTTAAGTTGAATATTTTATGCTTTGACTATATACATACTGGACTGCTAATACTGATAAGAATAACACAGAGTCTAATGAACAACCGGTGAAGTTGAGTCAGACACCCAAATCCCCGTTCAAAATGTTAGTTTACTGGTTTGCTGTTTAAAAACATAGAGTTACTGATCCGCATTTAACCGAATTAATTACAAATTTCTATGTAAAAATTAGAATTATACATATTTGTAAAAATATTTCGCAAGTAGATAAAAACATTCATCATACGGCAACAAAAAATATTATTTTTATGCATCAATAGCTGTGTTTGACAGGATTACACTAACTTACACCAGCCTACACCAGTAGAGATATTCCACAAATATTCAAGTAAAACTCGGTGTAAAGTCATATAACATTCTGAAATTTGTGGAATCGCTCCCCTGGTGTAGGTTGGTGTAAGTTGGTGTAGTCCTATCAAACAGAGCTAATAAATCAAATTTTAAATTGATTTAACTGTAATTTTTGAACATCTGAGTTTTATAAAACTACAACATTACCGATTTAATTCGTAATTAAAAGCAATAATTGTGGTAAGAAGAGACCTAGTCGAAGGAAAAGACAATAAGTATTAATAAATTTGATAATGAACTAACATTTTGAACAGGGATACGCCTGTTTGTTTTGAACACAGCTTTTCATCAGTATTAGCAGTCCAGTATGTATATAGTCAAAGATTTTATGAAAACAATATTAGCTTATGGTGTTCAAAAAAACTTCGTCATATTTAAAATAGCCCAAGTACCTGTTTAACTCGTAGCTTAGTTGATGTGTTTGACAGGTCTGAAGTTAATTGGGTAGGTAAGAAGATACCTTTTCAGAATTCACTGACATACTTTTAGTATTTGATGAACGGATTGAAAATGAAATGCCGGCTTCTTTCAGCTTTTGTGAAAATTTTTCAAAACTTTCTTCACTTTTAATAACACATTCAATATTTTTATCATCTTCATCAAAACTGATACTATTTTTTTTATGTCAAGATGAAATCTTTGTACGAAAACATTGTGAATATTATAAAGTATTAATATTAAAAAAGAAATGAAAAGCCGACTTTTTATTTTCTAGTATCAGCTTTGCTAAATTTTCATATATTTTTCCTCACTATAATGATATAGAGATGTGCGTTTTAGTTCATTTGGGGGATTTAGTTTAACAGGTCTCCGTCTTTTGAATGAACTAGTTCAGTGAACTAGTTCAAAATGAACAAAATGAGTTGCATGAATCAAACCTTTGAGTATGTATTATTTCATATGGGGAGCAATTTGTATACATTTTCTATACGTAGTTACTTTCAGAATAGAAAGGGCTTTTATTCCCCAAAAACGTTTACTATTTTGTTTCATTTTTTGTTGATTGATAAGAAATTCCACTCATCCAGTGATTAACAACAATGCTGTGACGTATAAGAGTGAACTAGTTTGTAGGTCTATACAATATAACTTTGATTTGATAATATCTTTTAGTTCAAAATGAACTAGTTCAACCTCATCTTTCGGTCTTGTTCATTTAGGTCTTTCAAAAGATTAGTTCAAATGAATTAGTTCTTGGTCAACCGACACATCTCCACAATGATAACATCGAAAAATAAAGGAACACCCGGGGAGTACGAGCAATCTCGTTCATATTTAGTACAGATCTGAGCATCTCCTCACACAAGCTGGTAGAAATAACCTTTGACTATATAGCTTATGGACTGCTAATACTGATAAAAAGCTGTGTTCAAAAATATAAAATTCAGATATTCTACCTCATACAAATTCAGTTTTTACACGAAGTACCTTTTTCGAAAAGTAACGCCTGCAGTGTTCGGCTTCAAGATTTTATCAGTTCTAGCAGTCCATAAGCTATATAGTCAAAGGAAATAACAACACCCACTAGCAATATGCACAGTGAATGATAAGAGATGAATCGCCCTTATGTGTTTTTATATATATAGTAGTAATAAACCATGTAAAATTCACGAAAAATTGAATTACACAAGATGGCGGCTCATCTTTTATCACCCTCATGCGCATACCCGTTAATAAAGAGCCTTTGTTTAGCCTTCCCTTTCCCACGACCCACATGTTCCCATCCAAGAGCTTTCCAGACCCAAAGACGGCCTATTCGTGTTGATTTGTGTTGGTGAGTGTTGGATTTTTTCTAGCGATCAGCTGACTTTCTCTCCTGAAAAGTTTTCTTTGGTCTGTTTTGGAAAGAAAACATTTTAATTTTTAAATTAGCTCTCGCTTAAGGCCAACTCGAGGGAAAGCATTATTATAATTTTTGGAGAAATGGCCGTGTTTAAGTTAAATATTTGCAAATTTAAAAATTGCGATATGATTTTTAACAATCTTGAAAACCTTGTGAGGCACATAGAGACAAATCACATAAGTGAGTAATATTCTCTTGTTTTTTGATAGTAAGGTCAGCCAAGTTTGATCGAGTGGTTGACTCAAATTAAAAAAATTCGTTATCTGATTCCAATACCATAACAACTAAACCATTAATTCTATTTGCAGATTTCGATCCAAAAATCATCGAGCAATTCGAAACTCAGCAGCCGACATGTCTTCCTTTGAGTTACGTGCTGCGCTTTTTCGCGGATCCTCTATCCGAGGAAAACGATTCGAATCATTCGAAACTGAAGCAAACTTTGCTCTCACCGAAACCAATTCAGCAGAAAGTAAATTCCAACGGTAACCGTATATTTTAGTTTGAAATTTTCGGATTGGTTCACGATATTGAAATCTCTTCTAATTTTTCTGACCTAATTATATGTAAAGGCGACAATAACAACCAAAATGCCTCGACGAACAATAAATCTACCGTTCAATCAGAAAAAAAGGGTAATAGTTGGGTCAAAGTAAAAACCAACAATCGTATGATGAAGAATTTTTGCAAGTAAGTTCGATATTTTCCTTGAAAAAGGGTACATTGTAATGTTGTGTTAATAGAATATCTTTACCATACTCACAGCGAGCTTGTATATATTATTACGTAGAATGAAAAAAACGTTTAAATGCCATTGTGGCAAAGCGTACGGCTCTAGTACTAGCTTGAAGAAACATGCGATGCTGTGTCCTAATGCGGCGATTATCACAGCTCAGGTCAAAGAGATACTCCAGCAAGGAACTGACGGTAGTACCTTGAATAAACTTATTCAGCCGTACCAATCGATTTCGCTGAAACAACTTTCAGCGGCCACAACTCCTTTGAAAACATTTATTGTTTCGACGAAAACGAATAATTCCTCGTCAGCGACTCCGTCGCAGTCTACCCAGCAACCGCAGCGCTTGATGATTCAGTTGTCCGGCCTAAATGCAGCATTATCCACTTGAGGATATTTCCATCAAATTCCAAATAATCTGTAACTATAGAACAATTTAATATTTTTCTCAAAATTTATTTAATTTTTCTCAAATTAAAGTGATACACTTACGTATTTAAACGTCCCTACTTAATCGCGTAAGATAATTATACAATATGTAAATTAATTTATTTGTTAAGACGTGTTATTCGTTTAACGATCAAATTCTCGTCCTTGTAGGTTCTTAATTGTGACACGTGGAAACTGATGGGCTGTTCGTTATTCACGTTACGTATGCGCGAAATTTCTCCTATAATTTATACTTTAGAATGTACGAAAAGGTACCCGACCATAATGTTTGGTCCAACTCGTCTGTTACCTTTCTGAAAAGTCAGTTTTCTTCAGTTTCGAAATTCTTCTACGTTCATCGATTTCACTCGTACTACAATTCGTTGGAAAATGGCTGCATAACAAATTAGGCGTATCTTCGAACTTGGTGACGGCCACGACTCTTCTTTGGTTAGCATTATTTAAGAGGGGCCGGGTTGCCCAGCTGCACAAATCTATGGGTCAAAGAAACGTTAACGCTCGTCGACGGATCACCGTGGAAGCTCCAACAAGTCTCGAGGATAACCGAAGCTGAAATTATAGATGTGGGGCAAGACGAATAATGTACCCCTGGAAAACGACTTTCTACACACTTCAGTGGGATGAACGAGCCATGCATTTTGTATTTCAGAATTTCGACAGTTTACCGACGAGTGCTCGAGATTATTTTCATATTCCGTCAGATGTATTACCTACGTACGCTTTTGGTCGTTAAATCGAACAAATTTACGGCACAAAACGTAACCAAAATTTGTCAGTCGACGTTATAATTACGAACGCCCCGCTCGAGGCTCATTTTGAATTTTTCACTTCGTCAGGCTGTCTGTATAAATAATTATCTGTGATATAAATTTGTTTTCGTCGAAAAGAAAAGAAATAAGAATTCGTGCACTTCCATCAAACGCGTGCAACATATCAAACACACCTCGAGTAAGCGAAATTTAAAACCAGTAAAGGTATGTATAGGTGCGTACCTTTTCGGTTGTTTTTCATCCTCCATGTAGTCTCCTATATTTCACCTTATTTGTTTCTCGTTATTTAATCACTGCCTATTCCAGGTGTTTCTGCTTTTTATATTTTTACCATTTAGTTATTGGCGTCGAATTCTTTCGGTTAATGTTGTCACCACTTCGCGCGTGCATCTCGTAATTATTAATCGCGTTTTTGTAACAATAATTGGTTGTTCGTTATTTATTTCACATTCCTCCGCACTGTTGTTGGAATATTATTATTCTTTTTGATTCTTCGTCGATGAGACCTGCAAACAAATTTCGTCTCTAGTCTTTTTTTCTCTTTCCGTCTTTTTCTTTTTCCTATTTTTATTTTCTTCTTTTTTCTCTTTTTTTTTCTTTTTTTTTTTTTTTTTTTTCTATTCGAATTTATTTTTTGCTTCGTATAAATTATTATTAAATTGTTTGTAAATTTTACTCAAACGAAGTTCTTGCGAGTCTTTGTACGGGCATTATCTGCTCAAAATAATTTCCTTTGTTCGTTCTTATCGTACTTCTTTCTTTCGAAACAATAACGATACCTACCTACGTAATATTGTTACTTTACTGCGCGAGTGCGTTGTAATTTGATTATAGTTACGTACCATTCGCAGAAGTCGTTGACCGTCTTCACTGTAGACTGGGTTGTCAGGTGGACTAATCAAATTTCGTTGTACCTATTTAATATAAGAATTTATGAAACCGATTGTTTAAATATTTCAAAATGAACCCGCCGCCCGATAATCGGCGATATTCTCAACATGGCGACAGATTCAAGATTTTTGAGGTCGGAAAGGGGTGCGTTGTCTCAGGGCTCAGGGCCGTAGCCACAGATTGGCCGGAGGGGAGGCCACAGTCTCCAAAGAACATTCAGTCGCCGCTTCCCCCTCAAACAAACACAAAAGAAAAAAAGAAAGTGGTGCCCCGATTGAAACAATTTTAAAATGCTTCTCACATAAAATGGCAAGAAAATTTAGCTAATTTTATTCCTTCTATTCTGTCCGAAACTGTGGAACTGAGTCAGATAGGAAAGAAAAGTAAAGAAACTTTTTTCGACATTTTTTCTACACCGTTGAACGTTCTTTTGGCGTCAGTCAGCCAACGTGATTAGTAATTATGTAATTTATTCAACTACCCCCTCTCCACGCAACCGGCAGCCCGAAACAGGGCAATTAGAAAGGATGAGACCGCAGTATGAACAATACTACAGGCCGAATTAATAAGGTCGGTTATTTCCAATCGACTGTATAAGGATGAAAAAAATGTGGGAAGAAGGAGAAATGTGAGAAAACTGACGATAGGTCAGCATGCCTCGTCGCAGAACCCGAGAAGAGCAGAAACGGACAGAAGCCACCATTGTAATTTGATCCTCCTGATTTCAGTTTGCGCGTTAGATGTAAGTGAATGCTCATCGAATTTGGGTACCTGCTAATACGAAATAATAATTATTCTCTCGTTTGAGAGAGTCAAGGATGGAAACTTGCGAGATTTTGTTGTACGATTGAGGGGAGAACACTGAACAATAATTCGTCCACATTACGGGACAGTAGGCCGTCATCATACGTCGCAGGTACTTAGTCTAGCGATCCACAGTGAGTACAATACTTTAGAATTTGACCGTTCATTTGGGAAACGCCCGGTGTGTTTCAATTTTTGTACAACTACTGGAACAACGTCGATAAGTTTAGCCCAACACACGTACGTTTACCCAATCTTACTCGGCGAAAAAGTAGGTATGGAAGATTTTTGTTTTTTTGAATGTTTCAATATTAATATCATCGCACGGTCTACGATTTGCATTTAAGGATGTAGTTCGGCGACTAGAGAAAAAGGACTTCCTACCTCCCATTTACACTCATTCAATTCGGCTCCGATTCATTCTGTAGTTCTCGGCATTCATTTCACCGGAGTTGTATTCGTATCTGTCATTCTTTCAGAATTCTCAAAAATAAATTCAATTTTTGGCAATGCCATTATGAAAATTGTCGATTTTTAATTAAGTATGGTTGCTTCTGTAATCATCATCTCAAAATTTTGCCAAATGACGGACATGAAGGTAACCTTTGAGAATGATATGCAAAACTTTGAAATAATTTCAATCAAAATTTGCGAGTAAAACCAGGCATTTGAGAGGTACTTTTCGAGGAAAATAAGCGGAAATTTGTCGCAATTTTCGTCATAATAGTTCAGTTACATGTCACCCAGCTAGGGCTTGTAATCGCAACTATAACCAGAACAATAACCACTAAAAATCTAAACAAACTGACAGCACTGATTTGGGAACTGATAGCCAAAACAAAAAAATTTCATCTAATCCAAAACCAATAACCAATTCCCATAAAATGTCGAAACCATTAACCGGAACAAATTACCAGTTCTTTCCTGGAAAATTATCAATTATTGATTATTTGATTTTGAGAAAAACTTTTTTATTTACCACGAATTTTGTCTGAACCAATAACCAGAAAAGTTGTTTTAGCTAACCAGAACAATAACAAGTAATCAAAAACGTACATTTCTAACCAATAACTAGTAACCAGTAACCGATATAGATTTTTATTGGTTCCCAGTAACCAATAACCCTGAAAACGTTTTGATTACAAGCCACAGTACATAGTCAACTTATTTTCTTCTCAAAGAAGACAACATGCCATGCCTATACACAACATCCAAACTACATATATATGACATTCAGGATCACGTATCAGTACAGTCGATCAAGAAATGAAACAAACAACGCCAATTAACCTTAAAACTAAATGTATTAAAATTAAATTACAAACAAAAAAAAAAAAAGGACTGACAAAAAAAAATAAATAATACAACAAACATTAAAAATACGTAGTAATAAAAATAAAATGATTATCCAAGACAAATGATATTAAGAAGGATGAAAATATAGTCTTAAACATAAAACAAATGTAAAAAGGCCACGATTTCAAACAAAGAAATGCGTCGCTAGTTCATAATAAAACTTTTACAAAAAAAAGATAAAAATAAAAACAAATGGGGTTCACATTGAAAACATGCGCAAATCAAATTCTAAAAATTAGCGAACAAAACAAGAAAACAAATGGTTTTGGTGACTAAATGAAAACAAGAAAAACAAAAAAAAAAGGGAAAAAAGAAAATAGAAAAAAACGTAGTTATCGAATAAATACAGCCCAGCCGGTAGCTTCGAGAGAAGAAAATTCTTTCGAACAAAATGTAGTAGGTACCTACCTACCTACCTACTTATGTACGTATGTATTATGTAAAATAAAGTGTAGGTATAGTGTAAATAGGTATGTATATTACGACGTATATTATAGCGCTACAAAACGACAAAGATAATGAGAGGTGGAACTGGGAACAAAACAACATCCAATTAAGTTGTGTGCGTGCGGTAGGGAGGGGAAGAGGCAAGCCACCTGGGGGTTCACCTCCCTTCACCCCATTCACCCACTCGCCCACTTATTCGCTGGCTGGCTGGTTGGCTGGATGGCTGGATGGCTGGCTGCAACAGCACATTCTCGACTAGCAGCTTCGTTTGAGGACGAGCTGCATCAGACAGTTTCGCAGTCGTTTCACCAGCTTCTCCATCTCTTCGGCCTTGAACTTGAGTCGCCGATTTTCGGCGTCCAGCTTGGACGCGTGGTCGCGCATCTCGACTTCGCGACTTTTGCGATTGGCGCGGCTGCGTCGCGACGCCTCGTTGTTCTTATTGCGCAGCTCGCGATACTTCTCCGACTCAAGCTGCGTCAGATCCTCGCTGCTGCAGTTGGAATAACGGCGAGATCGTTTCAGCTTGCTGGCGCTGGTGATGCTGCTGCTGGCGCTGCTGCAGCTGCCGGCCGCCTCCTCGTCGTCGTCGTGCAGCGCCAGCGATTTGCGCTTGAGACGACGGTGGCGCGAAAAGAGGTCGGCCATTAGGCCACCGCCACCGCCACCACCAGCCTCTTCGGCGGCAGTCGCCGCCGACGCCAGCGACTCCTCTTTGGGTTCGGTTTTTATGGTGACGGCGTGTGCGGCCGCGGCCTTGGCGGACGCGCCGCACCCGCTCGCCGGCTCATCGTTGCGAGCGCGCGACGGCACATTCGAAATATCGAACGAGATCGAAGCTTTACTGTCCTGCAACACAGACAAAAGCAAAATAGGTACCGCATTAGTCACATCATATGCTTAATGACACCGTCAAATTCGAACGTCGTATCATTTAGCGGTCATATGACAAGCGTCAGGCGCCAGCTTGATCAAATTGGCATTCGTGAATTTTTTTTTTACCCTTTCTCACGTGCGTTAGTGAGCATAGCAGACGCCAACACAGTACTGGCGGAAGGAATTTTTGGATGATGCGGGCGACCTTGGCCAAGGCATGCCACTTCGTATGTTGACAATGGCAGGGTGAACTAAATAAAAAGACTAGATTAAAGCCAGATTTTTCAAAAATTTTGCCTTTCCATGCAAGAATTAATAGGCATAGGTACTCGTTAATAAATTGTGCTAACTTCGTTCTGGAATGATTGGTAAATAAAATCCTTATTAAACTAACAAGTGTCTATTAGAATCTCGCATATGAAATTGGTTGCCCCTTAATTTTGTAAACAGGTAATTTTTAAAGGAGTTCTTTTCAGCTGATCTTTTCCTGTTACATTATTGTAACTTACATATCCACGTCATATTGGTATTGAACATGAAAAGTGATCAAACCGAAAAAACTGACTCGATGTCTTTTTATTTAAAAATATAAGTCACACAATGAGAAAAAAATTAGCTACTTCATACCAACTTACCCACAAATGCGGGTTAGCAGCTTTTTATTTAAATAAAATTTACAAAATTCAGTAATTAGGTGAAAAACTGTCGAAAATGAGTAGTTATTCCAACTTTTGGGTAATTAATAATTTTTTATTATAGGTAAGCCTACAATATTATACGAGCTTTTATTCTATTCGCTGGCAATTTCAATTAAACCAAGTATTTGAGGCAACCACCGAAAGCGCTAAGATCGCGATTACTCGCCACTGTTCAAAATGTACGGTTACAATCTCAGATCATTCAGTACTGGATACCCATCACCCAGCAGCCCTATCTCACCAATGTTAACGAAACGTGCCATGATTGTAAAACCGTACAACGGACATGGGTTAATGGCACATGCGCAGTTACTCTTTTTTCGTCCGTTTTCGAAGCCGTCACAGATCCACAATACCGACACAGAATGAAAACAGTGGCAAAAAAGACCTGCTGCGCAGTCATGTGCAGTAAACCTATGCCCCCTGAGATGTTGGCACGGATTTTCGTGTTTACCCGGGCATTCAGTACCAAATGATCGAAGGTTACGATAATTATTACGGCGTGTTTATACCTGCGCATAGACAATTTAGACAAAGTTTAGTACAATATGCACTGCGATAAGAAATAAATTACTATAAAATTTCAAACCCACCACGTATTCGTATTTAGGTCTGGTCTGCCGTAATCCACACGTAACGAATCGGGCTTACGACGATAAATCTATCTTTCCGTTCGGACTAACTTCAGTCTGTCTTATCTCCACTTATCACGACTTATGAGACACAGGCGTATTTCACATTTGGAGATGGTAAACGATTTTATTAAATTATCTCTTAATACGAGCGAACGTAAAATTTTGGATTATTTTATAAAATGTATTTTTACTTAGACCAAAAAAAAAAAAAAAAAAAAAAAAAAAAAAAAAAAAAAAAAAAAATACGCTAACCTCAAGTTTATTATACTTGTATTTAATTTCTATCGTCATGTAGCTTTTTTTTTTTTTTTGTTTTTTTGAAAGCGTATTATTTTACAAAAGGCGCCGTCGTTGAAGGAAGCAAATTAATTTTTTCAATCAGCCTGCGATGATTTCAGGGCTAATTGCGACCGCTTTGTAACTAATCTATCAGTGGGTTTGGGCGCATAACATTAGGCTGGGTGGAAACTCACATCTCTAGTCTGCAATCTCTAATCTGTAAACTGCAACGTTGGGAAATTTCAACTTTTAGCGAATAAATCAGGAGAAACAGTACAAACCGTAACTCACAGTTTCCCTTTGGTGAACTTTTCACATATCGGATGGATCACAGAGAGAGTGAATCGACGAGTATAAACCATCCTTTAGCCAGATTAGTACTGCGTCGACTGTCGGCTAATAATTTTCGAATTTCCAACTTTTAGCCCAAAGACTCGTTTGGGCTCATCCGAAAAAAAATGACTAAAATTTTACGGCTAATTGGAACATTCTTTTTAGTCGTTTTCTCGATCGCCGGCTCCGGCTTAAAATGACGAAGAAGGCTTGCAAAACGACGGATTGCCCGAAGCGCCTACGACATTATAATTTTCGGAAAAGGACGGAGGACGGCAGAAAAAGGAAGGAGGAATAAGGAATCACGAGCAGGTTGACGACTGTCGCTGGTTTTCACGGTTCTTTGCCCACACTCCAGTTACGCAGTTTTGGGAATGATTCGTTAATTTTTGATCGAATCACGAATCGTAATAAGATTAGGCTCGGGTATACATTCGAATCGTCGGTCGAATCAAACCGTTTGCTAAGATAGTGAGTTACTAGGCCGACATGCCTGCGGTTAGGCGCCACAGACAGACAGACAGATAAGCAGGCAGGCAGGCAGGCAGGCAGGCAGGCAGGCAGGGTAGGAGGAACGACGGCTACCACTGCGGTGGGTAGGCGCACTTTGCTAAAGGGAAAGAAAACGGACGGTGACTCTGAAGCGAAGAGATTGGTGGATCACTCACCTCGAACACGTAGGAAACCAAATCGAAATCGGTATTTTTGCTGACGAGAGGATTGATCATGTCGGGTGTGTCGGCGGGGGTCGCAGCTTCGGCCGCCGACTGACGGCCGTCCGTCTCGTCCGGCTTTAATCTGTGGCGGCGACGTATCGGCGAGGGAGCCGTCGTCAAGCGGTGATGCGTCGTCGGTTCGTCGGTCTGGCCGCCGGAGTGCATCGAAAAGCTGGCCGAAGACTGCGTGATGGAGGGCGACTGCACGCTGCATGGAAACGTAACGTTGGCGGCGGCGCCGCCGCCGCCGCCGACGTTGACTGCGAGGCGACCGAGGCCGCCGGATCCGGTGACTCGTGTTTCACCTTCGAGGAACTGATTACTATGACTGGACGAGTGCCGCGGCTGCTGGAACGCGCCGCTCGAGTCGCACTGCGGAAGTGGCTGCGGCTGCGGCGGCTGCGTCGACGCTGTCGTCGTCGTTGTCGACGAGTTGGCCACAGCCGACGTCGGCACACAGGCTGAGATCGAGGCCGAGCACGTCGTAGAGGTGAGTGTCGAGATGGAAGGAAGCAGCGGTGGTGGCGGCGGCTGCGGAGGCGGCGACGACGAAGACGACGACTGTTTCTCCTTGAACAGCGAATCCGCGGGAGGCAGACGTTTGATGGAGCGACCGTCCACGCACTCGGCCAGAAAATTGTCGTTTAGGATGGCTGCCGTGGAGGAGCAACGCTGTGGCTGGTGGAGGCGATGCAGCTGCGGATGGTGCGGCCGACGGTGGTCGGCGTGGTCGGTCGCCGTCGCCGCATCCGAGTTGGAATGGAAAAAGGTGGTGTCCGGCTGCAGCGGCGGCGTCAACGAGTCGTCCGAACAAAAGGCCATCGGCTTGCGGTCGTACAGCGGCGGTGGCGGAGCGTTAGGAACTGGCGTCAGTCTCGGATTCAGAATATCTGCTAAATTATACGATATTTCGGTACGTGAGGAAGGAAGCAGATTATTGTCGTTACAACTGCTGCTGTTGCTGCTGCTATTTATTGTTTCTTTGGTCGATGCCAGCCAATCGGATATCGGATCGCACAGTTCTTCTTGTATGGTGTTGGGAGACGGCAAATACCATAGCGTTTCCTCCAGACTCGGGTCCAACCCCTCGTTACCATCTAATCCGTAATCGAAGCCGTGGTTGCGAACTGTAACAAACACCATAAAGCTTCCGTTAGGTACGAATACCACAAGGCGCTTCACACCAATCCAGGGCCGTAAGTAGGTACGCGCGATCTGCGCATTCGCACAGGGCAGCACAGTGCGAGGGCGCCATACTAACCAAAAAAAAAAATCTCTACCGCGCATCAACCCCAGTAAGTGTGTATTTTCCGAACGTGTCAAATTTTGTAATGGCTGCCATTCAAAAACCAGCAGACCGAATTCGCTCAAATTCAAAACCAAACCAATTCCTAATAGTCTCCAACTACCATAAAAATTCCGAGCCAAAATATTTTAATTTATGGGAATTATCGTGAAGACAACGTGGTGGGTTTGCAAAACTTTGAACCCCTTCCTCCGAAACTACCGAATGAATTTCAACAATTTTAACACGAATGTGTTGCCCATGAAAGCGTTCAACACTACCTCAAGTTTAATTGCCATAAGTCAAAAGTCGGAGGCTCCACAGACTCGCAAAAAATGCTAAAATCAGTAAAAAAAAGTGTCAAATTTGTAATGGCTGCCATTCGAAAACCAATCGACCGATTTCGCTCAAATTCAATACCAAACCAGTCCCAAATAGTTTGAAACTACCATAACAATTTCAAGCCAAAATATACAAATTTACGGGAGTTATGGTGATGACAATATGCTGGGTTTGCAACACTTGGAATGCCTCTTCACACTACCCCAAGTTTCATTGTCATAGGTCGAACAGCGGCGGGTTCACAGACTTCCAAAAAGTTCTAAAATGAGCAAAAAGTAGAAATATAAATATCGCGTACAGAAGAATTTGAGTGACCTATATATTCGTGATCTATGACTCAGGATCGGCGCTTTTTCACAGGTCCCACCCCCAGGTCCCGTCATTGCACCGAATGCAATAGTTGTATTTTCCAAAAAACTTAACATAATACATTGTCGTTGTCCGATACATTGTCTGGACAACAACAAAGAATATCATTCCGATTTGGGTAATGGGAGGGCGGCAAAAAAGCCAGGTACGGCCCTGCACGAATCGACCACCTCCCATCATACAGTATGGGTACCGACGTCTACAGGTTCTCGACGTTTTTCTCGTCGAAAATGATTAAGAAGCGCGCTACCACCAGAATTAGGTGGACCAACATTTTGGCCACACACGCCCAGAGAAACGGAAAATAAAGCCAGGTTCGCACTTGGCGAGTTTTTACGCTGCTGGCCAGCTACTTGGGGGGTACTGTTCTGTCAACAGTTGAATTCTTGGGCTAGACCTTCGAATCGTTTAAAATCAATTCGAACTTGCCAGTTGGTCGTACGAGATTCTTCATAAAAGTAGCCGCCAAACTAAAGTTCCTCAACTCGAATGGCTGTAACAGCAAACTCGATTCAACGGTCAACGGAGTAGTAGTACCTACAAAACTAGCCAAGTGCGAACCACGGGTTAGAAGAGGAGACGGTAACACAACGTTACGAGAAGACTATCCACCCATAGACGTGGCGACGAAGACCTCAACGGTCAATCATCCGCATCGAAACGCGTCTCGTTACATTTTTGGTTCTGCGCGCAGTGCGCACGACGCGAAGCGTTCAAATCGAATTATTCGCCATAACAGGTATGGGCGGCAGCCAATCGGCGAAGCAGACAGAGCGCCCGCACACGCGTAGCTATCGGCACCGAGGTGCTGCACCGCTTTTGCACCACACGCTCATCGACTCGCTTCTCGCATCTTTCTCAATCTCACCTCTGCACATCGTTGCTCTCTATTCGTGCTTCACCTTTCTCACGTCCTGTATCCTGCGCTCTCTCCTGTCGCCCTGGGAATCCTTTTTCACCAGCGACCTTGAACCGCCAACGAAACCCTTCACTTTGATGCAGAAACGTGTCACGTAGATATCCGCCGGTCGAGCAGCACTTCGGCGCTTCGCGAACCACATACAGTTGGTGGTACCACCAATTTAGGTTCGGACTTACGTTTCATCCGAAAAATTTTTTCATTCTAATCAGAGTCGAGATTAATTACGGACTAGGTAAATGTCAACGAGCATTTCAAGTAAGGTACCTACAATTTTAAATATACCTACTTCTAGTAGGTGTCTACTTTTTTTTTTTTTTTTTCTTCGCCATAGTTGCGGAACACGCAGCGCTCTAGGTACAATAATTTGATGCGTCTACACTGAGAAAACAACCGCAAGTTGAAAATGTAAATTTATAAATTTTTCATAAAACTGTTTCGAAAATAGTCTACAATTATACCTATTAACTCGGGCTGTTTTGCATAAATCAACTTTTTCTTTCTTTTTTTCCCCCCCCCCCCTAAAGGAAGAGAAGAATAATTCCTATAATGCTGACGGTTTTTGAGTAAGCTGCGTTAATAAGTAGGTCTGAAGGTGCTTTGCACGACCATATTGTCCGTATATAGATAACGCAAAACTTTACTACCGTTGCAAGGACGCAATAAGAACGTCCAATTTCAAATGTTGTGAAGTAGTCCGCAGCAAAGGGTAAAAAATGTAGCATAATACGCAACGAGATAGATTCAAAAGTGAGTGTTCACAAGTAAGGGAAAGTTTGCAAAACAAAGGCCAGCGAGTAATACCCGAGTCATGTAAACTCGCTATTAAAACTCGCTGAGGAATTATTATAACCATCAGAAAGCGACCGAAGGTTAATTAACTGTCTCATAAATAGTGTTAATGATGGGTCAAGTACCTACCTACTTTCACAATGATAAAATACGGTGAACAGGGACGGCGCTTTCAGCATCAGCAACTGTCGTGCTTCGTGTAAAGAGTTAATCTGCGACGTAGGAGGTCGTAGGTTCGAATCCCATTTAGGGTATTTGCGGGGACCACGACTCTCTTTTCCCCTCCTTAAACGGGCTCAGTCCCGTCGTCGACAGACAAGGTCGTGGACCATTTCCACGGTCTAACTAATCAGCGCTTCGCACTTGCAAACACACTCATCGTCTATTATGTGAACATATAAACAATGGCGGTTACGTCCTCTACATATATGTAGGTTCCCTCCTCTGACGACTGCGAACACGTATGTATTTGCATACTCGCCGACAACGTGTGTGATACGAGCACTGCCGAGCTCGCAGGGAAACTTACGCTTCTAATTATTATTGAAACGAATTCAACAGCATTACCAGTAACCTACCTACGTTAAAAGGCGGTCATCCTGATAGCAAGTCTCGAAGATTAAAGAAAGCGGACCTTACGCAAGAATTTTTACACGAAGGCAAAATTACTGTTTACATCGAGGTTACAATTCGATCAATGAAAAGCGTTACTTTCGGCTAACAATGTAACGGTATAAACATACCGCCTTTCCGATAACGTAGTATTATAAAAACAATACAATATTATTATTACGCTATAGCGACGCTTTTGCCACCCAGCAGCATTGTAAATACGATAATTATAGTACCTACGCGTAACGATCTGATCTGTAGCCCATAGAACATTATTTGCGGATTTATGGTTGAAATGATAGGTAAATAAAAATAAAAAAAAAATGTAATTTTGTCTCAAGTCTGTACGTATATAGTATTGGACCAGTTAAGAACGATGATTTTTGAACAGACACGCCACGCCGGTGCTGAATGGGCAACCACCGCGCGTACCGCTTGACGTACTTTACATTACGTTCGTGTTCGCAATCTTCGTGAATTTAAGGGATGATTTTGTCAAACGTATTCCAAACGGTCAACTCGAGCAGAACGTCGAAGAGGTTGGCGACTCTGTCGACGCGAAAATAGTACACTGGTCTTACGGAGCTTTACTCGTCCAGTACTACCACGGGTGGGTATAGTCGAAGAATTTTGTACAGGTTTTTCCCAGCCACCCGAAAAAATGGGCTGCATGTTGGGACCCTGGGTGAGCCATGCCCCATACCGGTCGAGCGATAGCGGCGAATTTAGAGATGACCGAATGAACGACCGACTGGCCACCCAAACGCTGAAATCAGCCGTTCTATCGACGCAAAGGTCGACAGGCACGCAACACGTAGGCTACCCACGTCGTGCAAATACCTGCACAGGCGCAATACGGCGAGTGGCGGCTTACGGCACCACTGCGCACCACTGCGCACCACTGCGCACAGCCGCAGAAGAGATGCTGCCTAAGCGGCGCGTAAAAGTAAGGTCGGTATTTACCTGCGCTGCCGATTGGCGAATTGACACGTTCATCCACGGAGTCCTCCATTCTGGTGGGTATAGTTGATGGTTGACAAAATTCGGACAAATCGATGAAGTCCTCCGCCCATGAAGGCTCTCGAGTGCTGTAAGTTCTCGCCGCGGTGGAGGAATTTGGCATCGATGACATATTGCTGGTTGCTTTCTCTCCGGGACATAAATCTAACTTCCGCAACACTCGAGCGCATTTTGCGAACTACAACAACACGCAAAGACAGTGAATTAGCACTCGAGTCGATCCGAGGCCGTGTGAGGGCTCACTACGGGTTCGACGGTCACAATAATAGGATGGGGCGTGGTGGCAACTTTTGGCCGGCTACATAATGTAATAGCTACATAGGGGTAGTATCTTACAAGGTAACATGTCTCAAGGCTGATCTCGCATTGAAACGGACTGTAGGAGGTACCGCAGGTACAAAAAAGTACGTATCACAGAGGGGAACGACGTCTGTATACTTTGGCTGGCGTTCGGTTCGCAATAACTTTCGAACAATGTGTAAACATTCGCACGATACCTATGTGACAGGTAAGGCTGCCGAATCACGTCTGCCAATTGCATCGCTGCGACTAGACGGAACCGAACAGCGCCACAGACTCGACGAGAGTCGCTAAACAACGAATTGTCAAACCCAAAATGTCGAACGCGTAATCTTTCCGAACGAGTTTCGGTAAGTAGCCGATATTATAAGCGGACGAATAATAAAGAACGATATATTGATACTTGCGAGAGTGCGAAACTACACGGGACAGAGGTAGCAATATAATTCGACCAACTATAGGCGTGTGGGTGTGTGTACGTGTACGTGTATATATATATATATATATATATGTAAGCTCTTCAGAAAATAATGAAGAATCATGTAGACACATCTTTCATCTTTCCATACTTAAAATCCATCAATAGATGAATATAATACAAATCTAATATATATATGAAAGATCTCTGCAACTCACTATATCAGCAAGTGCGAAACACAGACAGAAACTGTGGTTATTTTTAAGAATGTGAATACATATTCTTACATATATATATATATATATATTAGGAAAAGCCTGTATTTACGTGTTTCTCCACACGGTAGCATAGCGTGCTTTTCATCCAATGCCTACACACACGGAAAAATTACACCGCAAAAATACTCGAGCCACGGCGTCAAGTATCAGCGGATAGCCGAACATCAGCACCGATCATTTCAATTTCACACCACCTTCCTTCATTCGTCAATAATTTTTTAGAAACTTTCTCCTTGAATCCGCACCTGGGTACCACACTGTGGCGTGACACACCCCAACTTTCGTAAATGCCGTATCTAAATGGTGTCTAAATTTAAACACGTTGCTGACGCTTAGAATGAGGTCATCAAAATTATTCGGCTGACGCAGGCGGGTACTCGTAGTAAGCCAACCGAACGGCCAAATTGAACGGAGGCGCAGAACCGCAGCCACCGTCATCGAATAGGTGCGGCCACTGCCGCCAAACAAATGACAGCTCTCATCTCGAATTGCTAGGTATGCCCCTACCCCGGCAGTAGTTTGTAAAAATGCCGCGAGTGAAAACCAGCCAACAACTTTCCTCAGTCAGGGTGGTGAGTTGAATGCGCACGTGTCCGGTATTCGTCATTCAACGATTGACAATCATTTAGGTAAATAGAATAAAAGCAAATTATTCGAAAAATGGAAAATGATCTATCTGTTCGCCAGTATCGTTCGTTACACCGTTTGTTAGTCGGCAGCCACACTTTACCAATAACTTATCGCAATAATGGAGAAACTAATTCGCTATACCTACGTAGGTACGTTATTTACCGCATTTCAGTGGAGTGGAAAGTTCCCCACTCTTCGTAACGCACAATCAAATCAATGATTGCTTTCTCATTATCGTCTGGCAAAAAGCACAGCCGAACAAGAATGAAGTTGAAAGCTAATTTTTCGTTCACAAAAATTGACGTAAACACCACACCGGGACGTTCCGGACTCGCGTTTCACAAAAGTCGACTAAGCGAACAAAAAAAATGGGTATAATCCTGGCGTAGGCAGCAATACGCAGGTAGGCTCTGTACCAATGCAAGAATTACTTTCATAGGTAGGTACGCTGAAACAATTCCACAGGCCTTCTATGCAATATGAATGCAGAATGCTTGAAAAAGCCATGCGGGCCGTATTATACATCCCAGTCTGGCATTTCAGGGTGCGAATCTGCATTCCAACGATACTTTTATCGAATGAGCGTCACTGCCACCGATACGGTCAAACGAAAAAGAATTAATTGTAAAATATATACCGAGCGTGAAAATACCTGCAAGATATCACTTTGACGACCTCAGTCCTCATTAAAAAAAGGGACACTCGTAGAAAGAAATAGACAGATGGATGGGCTGTTTTTTTTTTTTTTTTTTTTTTTTTTTCTCTTTTCGTGATTCGGTTCACAAACGATAAAGAAGTAAGGGACACTTGGAGAAAAATCTAAAAATCTGCCTTCAAAGAGGCTACAGACTTACACTAAGGCTTGAAACCTTTCCTGGGCCAACTCACTGGCTGAGAGTGGCCAACTCGTTTTATAAAATGACTCTGTTCTCTCTCACACTTGCCTCCTCCGCGTTTTTCCTTCTCCCATTCTCTTTCCCTGTCATTCTCATTCTCTTTCTCTCTCTCTCTCTCTCTCTCTCTCTCTCTCTCTCTCTCTCTCTCTCTCTCTCTCTCTCTCTCTCACTCTCTCCTCATTCCCCTTCCTGCTCAATACTTCTCACCCAAAGAACTTTGTTATGCGCACCGACGGATCGAATCACTCGATAAAGTATATACGAGAAGAATATCGGCTCGAATTAAACACAAAATGCTTCAAATAAAATCCATCTCCTCGGCTGTGTGTTTATTTTTCAGAGTCGAACAACGAAAATCTCCTCCGCGATCTGCGCAATACGGGGTAAGTGAATTTTATATACCTTAAGTGGTCATTAGTGCGAGCGATTACTTGTCTACAAATTAATATTATAGATTTTTAAAAATATTTTCATAATTTTGCACACGCCTAAATTTACGGCGAACGCTTCGATTTCGAACATAAAACGACTCGCGACTTTCGCAATGAAACGACTCAAATTTTTGTTTATCAACCGCGTGAAGCACATCGGTAATCGTAAGGCGCTTTCAACATCGAGCAGAGCAAATTCAGATACGGTATCTGCGGCAGAGAAAAGAAGAAAAGAAAAAAAGAAAAAAAGAAAAAAGAAAAAAGAAAAAAGATAAGACGGACCACAAATCGACGCGAATAGATGGTTTTTAGGCGAGTGGGTTCAGATTCACCTACAGCGAAGAAGAAAGTGAGAAAGAACTCACCCATAAACAAGAAATAATTTTATTTTTCATTTTTACATCCGTATATTACACGTAGGTACGTCAGTAGGCTGTACCTACTGTTAGTTGGTCCACTTCTGGGCATTAGCCACGCCAGTCCTTTCCGGCAGCGCCTCTGGGAGCCAGAAGGAAAGTAAGTACACCAAAGGCAGTAGGCCCGGACTTTTTCAGAGAGCTCGGAAGGGCTCGGATTTTGAAAAAAATAATCTCAAGTAAATGTTTGAAGAGGGCGTCAAGGCCGATCTATTAAACCAAAACCCTAAAATACATGTTCCAGAAAACAAAAAAGTTGTAAAATTTATTTTAACTCGCTCTGCTCACGAAATTGTTCTCTCATTTTATAACCACTTTAAAATGTGAGATATTTCTCTCATTCGGATGACAGACAGATAATAGGAAAACAGAAATTACTGGAATTTTCACTCATTTCATAATTTCAAATTGCACTCGTCTTAGCGAACAATTGACTTCTTTTTTTTATCTGGTAATGGGAATTTTTATATTATTGCAGATATTTGGCCATCCTAAAGCAGTAATGTTGTATAAAAATTCTTGTTAATGTTATCGATATTTTTGTTATATTCTTCAACTCTAACTTTCCTCGAAGGTCTATCAACAATATCATATTAGAATTTTTGAAATTACCCTGCGTCCAGGAACATTTATATAGGCTTTCAACCCGAATCATTTCCTAACAGAGTATTTAAACATTTGATAGTCACTTCTTTCTTTCACAGTTTTTCTTCAATTTCATGGAAAATTTTTCAATATCAGAATGTTTTCGATTTTATATCATGAAAAAAATCATCCGAGTATTCGAGTCTTGATTTTGAAAACAGAAAAAAAAACTATTTTCCTCCTATTTTATAGGTAGTAACTATAAATTTTTAGGTTTAAATAATTCTGAGGTAGAAAATTCCAGCACATTTCCTCATGTACTATCCGGAGTATTTGGTTTCCCTAGCTTTGCTCCGATGTGGGAAAAGAGAAAATTTAGTTTATTTTAATCAAGCTGAAGAATTTCAGCAATATACTTATGAAGTATATTCTTCGGTATTATCATCTTATATCGCATTGACTATATAGTAGTGGATCAGTAAATCTCCGAAGACCAATGTACTTTTCAATGTTAAGATATTCCGGTGAAAAAGTAGGCAACATCAGCGTATCTTCTGCGTATTTTCGACGTTTTGCTTCAATCCACCAAATTAGAATTACATCTGATAAAAACATCCCTTAAATTTGCAAGTATAGTGTACATAAACACAAAGCAAAATACGTCAAAAGGTACACTTTGGTTACTCATTAAGCGCCAGCATGTCTAACCAGAAGTCATCTTTCTTTACTTGTCCATTACTATACAGTCAAAGGTATATTCATATATCTCGAAAATTAAGATAGCAATATTTAACTCATACTTCATTGGTCATAAATCATAATAGTCGTACGCCGTTTAGGCGTAAAAAAATTCGCTAATAAAACCTTTCTTATTCGTTACTTACACGTTACTTACACGGTCAATTAATTTTTCATCTTTCCTTGTTATCACTTGCTGCTGGATGGATAGATTGAGATGCTCATATATCCGATCAACAAATTTTTCTCAAACTTGAGACCTATGTAGATTCGTAATTCTCAGCAACATTGTCATTTTAGTTATTCATAAGCATTTACATACACACATACAATTATGGCTCTTATTATAGTATAAGATAAATTTCAAGAAATTTCTGAACAGCTTTAATATAAAAATGTGAAAATTTGAAAATATTTCACAATTTGAGATTTACAGGTTAATTATAGGTAGTTCAATTTCCTATTTGGTTTTTGGAGAATTTTCTATATTTAAAAGGGTTTCGCATGAGTAGCAAGAGTAAGTACCTAATTGCACACACCAATTTAACAGGTTTTTGACTTTTACTAGCGCAAGTATTAAATGTGATAAAAGGGTTGAGCTCTTCGCCATTGCACACCGTGCCCTGAACATTTCTTGGGTTTGCACTTTCAATAAGGACCACAACAACAACCAGCACTGATGATGTAAACGTTTCCAAGAATTTTATTCTTCATTTCAAACTAATTTTCCTCTTGAACATGGTTTTTAAGAACCGATAGTTTTTCCAGGCTCGGATTTTTTATTTGTGTATTTCTTTTTCCACTTCAATTTTGAAAAATACTTTCTGTCAAAGAAGCACAAGTATGTATTTCTGAACTTTTCAAAATTATATGCCCGTCAATTTCTACTGCAAATGCTCTTTCCAGATTACCCAATATTTTTCTTTCTTTCACATTCATGCGCATAACTGCTTCCTTACTTTTCTGTTAAAATTCCCAAATCATCTCCTAAATAGCAATTAAAACAACATCGATTGTAAAATACGCATAATTAAGTTGTGATGTCTAAAAACAACATGCATCCCGAGTATTGGGGTTTGAAATCACGAAGTGAAGTATATCAAGGAGTCTCGAGGAACTGTAGAGTCAAAACCACAAGTCAGCTCAAACAGTTAGGCCACCAGCGTACTAGTGAAAGCTCCCAAGGCCTATGTAATATGTTGGGCAATTTCGTATAGGCAAGTTAAATAAGTAGGCCAACCCATCAGTATAATTTACATTTAATACAGTAAAGCATCTCTAGTTTTACCAAAGTGAAGTAAACCAACATTTTTCCTCCACAAAAGTCTGAAAACCACAAAATGTCTACTGTTGAACCAATTGTTGCTCAACGATAGGCGTTTTGTGGTTTTTGGACTTTCTTTGAGGAAAAATGTCAGTTTACTTCATTTTGGTAAAACTAGAGATGCTTTAAATACAGTAAAAGTTACTTACAGTCGAATAACGTGTATATCTGGTCATGCAGTTGTTAAAATTCGCATTGCCACATAGTCTTTCGATGTCCGACAAACCAACAGATTCTAACTCAGTACACTCGTTGTTGGAATCAAAAACAGTTATTACTTGAACAGAAAACAATTTGGCTAACAATGTTCACTTTTCAAGTTAATTTTGATAAAAACAGTTTACAAAAAAGAACTTGAATATCGTGAATATAAAAAGTATTCACGACGAACGTAAAACATTGATGTCTAAAACAAAACTAACTGTTCATGGTATAATTGAATTAGTGAACAGTTAAGAAGATAAAGTGTTGGTTCATCGGTGATCAAATCACAATGACACATCACCACAAAAGTATATAAAAGTCCTCGGTTAACATGTCGTCGATATTTCACAGAATGGGAATTTTATCTTGTGTAGGATTCGATGTGTTTTTCTGTGGTCTTACAATAGTATAATCTTATAACTCGTGAGCTGTTCTCTATAGTAAGTATACATGTAATGTTTGAATTTGGTGGTGACATGAAGGGAAGGCCGTAGGGTTTCAGATGTCTCAAAGTCATTTGAATACGTGCACCTCTAATCAACTTTTATACTCAAATCATCTTGGTCAAACCCTATTCATTTCTATATTCCAAAAAAATTTCTCCATCATAAAATCAAACAAATTGGTTGACAATGGGTACTATCTTTTATTCGGTCAGCCATTTCTTCATCCTTGAATTCTGATTCTTTTTCATCTACTCTTACAAACACCTTGTGGTCCTCGCTGAAGTTCTGCACCACGTACCGACTTACTTTTCGTTGCAATTTTCATCGATTAGCCAACTTAAAACAGCGAGCCTTCCAGCAATGACTGAAAACAAATTCGGTTCTAAACAATGAAGCCAATAGGCACCTACACCACAGCGAATGAAAAATTCGACGGTTGAAAAACTGCCGGCATTTGTTCGCGTTTTCGGAAATTCGAAAATCCTACTTTTTCAATCAGCGAAAAATTCAAATTTCCAAATAGGCGACGTTTCAACTTGGCATTTTCTCACTTGCAACTCTATACCTGTAAGTAGAGCTACCTATCGGCATCAGTGATTACTATTTCATTGATGGTCAACGTCGCGTATCATAGCTGGATACGGCCAGCAGCTACCGGATGCCGAATGATAGCCTAATGTGCACATTTCCCACTCGACAGAAATGAGAGTACCTATAGCCCTATAGGCTAAAGTACCATTCGATCAGATTTGGCCATTTGCTAAAAGAAAACGTAAAATCTCCCAGCTACGCGGTTTTACCATCGAGTGAGTCCATATAAATGAAATTAATACTTTTTCAGACAGTAATTACAGAGTCACTAGGCTTTCTCATCGGCCCCTGCTGCTGTAGCAAACAAACAGCTGCTACTCCAATGCCGCACCGCCATCCCAACAGATATAAGTAGACACAAATAACGGTCAACGGAAATTTACTATCTCGCGCGCAGTTCAACAGATAAATAAATAAAGGTACATCGATTTGTGCACAAATTACGCACAAATTACGCTGTTTTATTTTTTTCTCTCACAATATCGCACCCAACCGCTACGTCAACGATCAATTTACCAATTCAAAAAATCGATTTAACACTTCAACAGGAAGGTTACCTACTGTCTCGCCCATGTCTTTCAAGACGGCCATCGGTAGTGAGGTACCTACAGCAACACTAACGAACACCTTCTGCGGTATTTTTAGCTGCTGATAGCAACACTTTGACTATACATAACCATATGGACTGAGGACACTGATAAGATAAGCATAATTGGAATGTAAAAACAGTATATTTCGATTCGAGAGCGTAAAGTGAGCAATCTTCAACAAGTTACAATTTACAACACTCACCAGCAGTTCGTAACTCGTTGAAGATTGCTCACTTTGCGCTCGAGTTGCAAACGCTATTTTCAGCAATACATACGCATGCGCGATAACTGAAAGTGTCCGATTGGTTGGAAGGAATCAAACATTTTTGTTGCGGGAGCAAATACTTGTTTTGCTCCTGATATTGACACTTCGACTATATAGTACTGGACCAGTAAAGGTCCGTAAGACCAACGTACTTTTTAATGTAAAGACATGCCGGCAAAAAAGTAAAAAACACTAGCGTACCTTTTATGTATTTTCTTCATTTTGCTTGAATTCACCAATTTAGAAAACATCTGATAAATACATCCCTTAAATTCACAAGTATAGTGTACATAAACACAAAGCAAAATACATCAAAAGGTACATTCTGAATGCCTATTTAGCACCGGTATGTCTAATCAGAAATCATCTTTCTTTACCTACTGGTCCAGTACTATATAGTCAAAGTATTGACATTTGCTACTTATAAAAAATTGTTGCTTCCTGGTCAGAAATTTCATGTTTTAGGTCTTGAAAATGAACACCTAACTGCGCAATTTGCGACATATTTTAATAAATATTTTTTTTTATACCCAGTTAAAAAGGCTACCAATCTCACGCATTATGAAATGTGTGTATACAGACAAATTTTTCACTATCCTCTTTCACTTCTTACATAATTAAAACCACTTTTGTTGTATCTAAAACGTAAAAAAGGTTAGAAATTGGGATAGCAGAGTTTTAATGTCCTGTTTGAAAGGTATTACGGTGCATTGTTATAAAGATGTTTTTCTTTACTGTTGGAAAGTGGTGGTTGACAAAAACGTACACCCCAGATAAACAGCGAATCATGTGTGCATTGATTTTGCTATAATTTGTACTATTTTATCATCATCAGTATTTCGTTTTCCCTTATTACCTAACTAATATTAACTTGTCTGTGAGTCAAGTGTGCTTGTCTAATATTTTAAATTTATGTTTCTGCCATTGAGTAAATACTATTTGGGTGAGTTGAATTCTATATTGAGTTTTGTTCACAGGGTACTAATTAGTTAGTACTTTTGTTGTTGTTTCTATGCATGAATGCATTTCTATTATCTTTTCATATGCTTCTTGAAATATTAATTTTAATTGATAGGTAATGAGTAATTGATCCTCAGCTGTCTTGCTGGATAGATGGGTTGCTATGCAGAACCTCTTGCCTCATTTTCCGTTGGCTCAGACAAGAATGCAATTTTATCAACCAGACCTACCATAGCAAGTTATATTGGTGAGGAGTACACTGCGCGTTATCCATCTTGTACTCATTACACCCCCATGTATGACTTCAGCTATCAATAGTGTTTGGTGTTATGTTAAGCAAATTCCTTAACCACTGTGTCGCAGTTATAATATATAAATGGCGAGTACATCGCACACCAACCTTCCCCCCCTTGTACTCATTGCACCCATGTATAATCTGAGCTGTTGATAGCACTTTGGTACGATATATTGCTCACTGTTCAGTCCAGCACTGTAGTGGGTTTTGAGTGTAGTATTTACTCACACTACAGTATGATGCAAGTGCAGTTAAACACTCCATCTTGGGATAAGCAAGTGGGTAAAATGTATCCACATGTCTTTATTCTTCTCTTACCTGATTATTTTCTAAATTTGGTTAATGTCTACAAGTTATAGATTAAGTTAGGAAATTAGGTGTTGACGTAGTACTGATAAGTATCTCTATTTTCAGTTTTTAGGTGCTTCCAGTATTGACAGCTGTCATGAATACCACTTTTGTATCAACCATACAAATCCTGGCAATTGTTTATGTTCCATCAATCTCATATAAATTTAAGCATCATTATTAATATTGTCATTAAGTATACAAGAAGTTTTTCTCTTCCATAATCTTCTTATCATTTCTACCTTTTTATTGAAAATTTCCTTACGAGAGGAATAAGGTTCTTCCAAACCGGATTTTTATCAATGATTTTTGACATCGTTCCTGCTTAAAAGATCTTTAATAAGTGAGCAGTAAAGTAAATCTAACCAAAATAAGATATTTTTAGAATTCACTTTTTGTAACAAATCACCTTTCACAAATTATACTTGGTATGTTGCTTTCACCTGAACTGTACCACCACTCCAATTAATTTCATTCCATACAGTTATATGTATAATATATTCAGAGGTGGAAGATTCAAAAAAATTACAGCGTGACCAATTGATGAAAATTGAAATTTCTCCCCTTTTCACTCACATATGGACAATTTGGTATAGGAGATAGAGGGAATACATCGTAATAACTGTTTTTGCTGCAGATAATTAGCTGAATGAAATTCCACTGTTGAAAATTCATTTACTGGAAAGGAGAAAAACGATGTATTTTGATACCACCTACGTACGTATCCTCGAATAAATAATTTATTATTTTCTACGGCTGCATCAACGCTGGTTGCTTTTGCTCACCGACTGTCAACTCGTATCATCTGAACTAGGGCTTATAACCAAAACATTTTTGGGGTTATTGGTTACTAGAGACCAATTAAAATCTATATTGATTTTTGGTTACTGGTTATTGGTTAAAAATGTAATTGTTTGGTTACTGGTTATTGTTCTGGTTAACCAAAACAACTTTTCTGGTTATTAGTTGTGGTTACTGGTTATTGGTTAAGACAAAATTTGGGGTAAAATAGACAAAAGAAATTTTCTTCAGGTCAAATTATCTATAATTAATAATTTTCCAGGAAATGATTAGTAATTTTTGAAAAAAATAATCTAAAATATTGATATTTCATAAAAACCAATAGAAACAGATTCTTTCTTGTTATCATTCTGGTTAATGGTTCCAGAATTTTATGTGAATTGTTAATTGGTTATTAGTTAGGGGAAATTTTTTTGTTTTGGTTATTGGTTCCCAAATCAATGTCTTCAATTTGTTTCAGTTTTTAGTGGTTATTGTTCTGGTTATGGTTGTGTTTACAAGTCCTAATCTAAACACGGGAATGTTATTCTGGCTGAATTGCACTTTGGACTGAATGGACACCACTCTCGCATTTCGAATAAACACAGAATTGAGGGGCTCAACGTAAAAGTATTAGGTATACAATGATTTGGTACGACTGTACCAGACCGTACTTTTATTCTTTATTTTCTAAACTGTGATAAGGGCAGAAAATCGTAGATTAGATCGCATTAGGTATTTATTTAGAAGAATAATGGCCCAACTGTATTCTAGCAATTCATCAATTAAAAATTTCTGGATAAACCATCCGACCTTTTTTGATTAAAGAAACTGTAGGAAAGACACTCGTACCGTTTTTTTTGCTTAGCCATTCGAATGATAAGTCATTTTGAAAGGCCTACCTACCTACATCTACAAATTCAGTTTTTCGAGTGGTAAAGAATAATTAGCGAAAATGACGACTTCGTAATGTCCGAATAGGCAAACGTTGACGAATAAAATTCGATGAAAAATGATGATGATACCATTAACCAGATAGCTACGTCATCAAGAGCGCGGGAACAAATTCGCAGCTTTTATCGATAAAGCTTCAGCAATAAACAAGCGTGGAAACGGAAGAGAGTTCTAAAAATTCAATCCATTTCTAAATTTTTGGAAAAATGTTTACCCGACGAAAGGAAATGGTTTACGATATCTATGTTCACTTCGCTGTTGGTTGTTTTCAGAACGCAACCAATTCATCCTGAAATTTCAATTTAAGTAGGGGTATCTACACTAACCCAATTTATCTTAGCATTCACTCAACTTGTGAATAGGCTACGTCTGTTGCAATGTTAAGTAAACACAATGAACGCAGATTAAATTAATGGGCGATAAAACCTTCGTCTCTCATGTAGATAACGATAACTTCTCTCATTATTTAAAATTATGACACCATACGTTAGTTCCAGAATGCTAGGAATAAGGTTCTTCACCGGACTTTCCCATCACAAAAACGTTCAAAATGACATTTACTAAAGGAGTTTCAACATTTACACACTGAAAATCCAATTAGATTTTTATTCAAATTTCTATAAAAAATTAAAACATACCTACCCATATTTATTGGCAGAGGCATAGGAACGTTTTTCGTTTTTGGGGGGGGGGTAGAAGTTGAAAAATCGAAAAACCATGAAATTTGAAATATCTTTGCAAAAGTGACAAAACCAGGGTGGTGGCTACTGGTAATTATCACCCTCTCTCTCAACCAATGGAATCATTTTAAAAAACTCTGGGGCAGTGATACTTACCTAAAAAACTCCGTTTGCCAATTTTCAATGACATTAATATTTTTTTTAAATAAAAAAAAAAAAAAAAAAAAAAAAAAAAACTAAATTAATGCAATGCAAAAACGGCGCTCATAACCCCTGCGCCATAAATTATAAAAAGATACTTCAACTTCTACCAAACTTACACCCACTTAATGACAATCCATCGTGAAAATTTCAGCTCAATTTCTCAGGTAGTTTTCTCAAAACCGTGAACCAAAATGTTTTTCCAGCTTCCTTGAAAACCACCAAACGAATAATCATCAAACTTCTATCAGACTTATATATAAGGAAAATCTTTCGTAAAAATTTCAACCCGATCCTTTTAGCAATTTCCTCAAAATTCTGGAAAAACCACTGTCCAGCAATTTTTTTTCTACAAATTCCAGTTATCTCGGAAACTACAGAACAAATACTCACCAAACTTTTACCAGATTTGCACTAACATAAGGAAGATCATCGTGAAAATTTCAAAACTATATATCCCTGTTGTAGTTTCTTTAATATTCTGGAAAAACAACTTTTTTTAAGGATTTTTTATTCTCCAGTTTTTTCGGAAATTACTGAACCAATAGGCATCAAAATTCATTCAGGTCTGCTCTCATATAAAGACCATGCGTGTCTTGAAAATTTCAACCTTATACCTTCTGTAGTTTTCTCCAAACTATGAACCAAAAATTCTCTCCAGCAATTTGTTCTTTTTCAGTTTTCTCAGAAACTACTGAATAAATAAGCACAAAACTACTATCAAACTTTCACTAACACAAGGAAAATCTATTATGGGACCACCATGAGATCACCATCTTCGTATCATTTAAAAAATAGTTCCTGAAAATTGATTCTAAGCAAGGCTGTCAAGCTGAATCAGTAAAGCTCAAGCTAGGTGTAGGCTTTTGGCTTGCTCATTTGAAAATACAGCTTCAGCTAGAAGCTTTCAGCTTTGGCTTAAATATTTTTTTTAATTTGTAACTAATTGACATGAAATATTTTTTTAATCCCAAATTTGTGAATATACGAGTAATTTATAATAAAACGAAAAACTAATAAAATGCAGCATGGCAGAGCGAAAAAATCCAAAAAAGGAAGAAAAAATATGGCTTTCACCTTAAAAAAAGTAAAGCATAGGCTTATAGCTAAAAGCTGAGAATACCAAAAATACATCATTTTTGGCTTCTAGCTTCTGGATTTCAGTCAGCTTAACAGCCCTGGTTCTAAGAGTAAGAATTTAAACTCAACAAACAGTTAAACAGTTTAAAAATATGCTATATACAGATCAAATTGATAAGGAACCTCTGTTTTTTTGGAAGTATGTTAAAAATATGATCTTTCTTATTCTTCAGGTTACATATAAAATTTTGGAACATGTTACTTGATATGGAAAAAATAATTTTTTTAGTTAATAATACATTTTTTTTTTGGGGGGGGGGGGGTACAAATGATATTTTGTAACCCCCGTTTTATGATGGGGTACATTGTACCCCTGTACCCCTATTTCTTATTCACTGCCTGTTGGGATGTAAAGTTTCCACTGAACTGCGCCATCAACGCTATTGATTTTGGGATAATGAGCAGTTTTTCAATATTGAAAACATACAAAATCAAAGTTATTGAAAGCAATTAGACAAAAACTGTAGGTGGTAAAAAGCTTAAATTTTTAGGATACATAATACATAGATTATCTGAAGATTTGCAGAAATTTTTGATGAAATCATACATTTATTTTTCAAGATATCGCCCAATTTCTGTTCATATTTGACAGCTAGATTAAATTCTCAAATCATTAAATTTGAACAGAATTTCAGAAATATTTTCATAAATAAACGTAAAATTTCAGCTAAAATTTCAAGGAATCTTCAGATAACTCAAGTAGATGTTTCCTAAAAATTTCAGCTTTCTACCACCAAAGATTTTTGTGCAATTACTTTCGAAAGCTTCGTGTTATGTTCCCAATGATAAAAACAGTACATCCCAAAATCAACACATTTGGCAAATGAGCCACCGGAGGGTGACTATCTTGACTATACATCCCAATACCTATAAACACCGAATTAGAGATAAGAATATCCCAGAAAAACCATTATGAAAGCACACTCCTGTTCCAAACTGAATTCATGTGTCATAAAACCTTAAAACTGTTTTCATGCAAAGTCTTGCTGAAACAAATAATTCAACTGAAAACCTCACATAATAGTATAAGTATGCCAAAATATCTAAAATTTGTAGAAACAGAAAATAATTCTATGCATATATAACCTGGACAATTTCACTCCATGACCGTTTAAAATTTTTTCTTCTTATTCTCTTCATCACTCTTTCTCTATCGCCTCTCTGCACTCTTTATTTCGTCCGCCAAATATATTTTTTCGTTGGTTTTTTTTTCAAATTTGCAATTTCAACCAATATTTTTGATAGGACAAATTTTTTCTTATCTTATTTTTTTATTGTTTTTCTCCTCAAAGATAAGGTGTTTCATTACCTTGGCAATGTTCTTACAAATCTTCTTCTGATCTTACCAATTGGTGAGGCGATTTTGGGTAATTAAAGAAGAAATTGTAATTTTTCATAAATAGTTTTTATTGGAGCATTGGAAAACAATACTAATATTTTTATTATTCGTCATTTGTTGGCATTGAAAGAAGAACTGCTTGTTTCAACTGCTCTTATTTCTAAATTTTTACCACCTTCTCCATCTCTTTCCTTGATTGGAAAATTACAGATGGTTGTCTCTTTTCTCAAATATTTCACGCGTAATTTGAAGGTTTTAAATTTTCAGAAAATCTGAAACTAAGGTAGTATCGTGAAATCTCGGCCTAATTTCAGCTCAACTCAACTGTTTGTACAGTTTTCACGATATAGCTGAAATTCTGTTCAAATACCGACGTGAAAATGAAAACAAACGTTAGCGCTTGTTGATATTTGAAATTTCCAATATTTTAACGCTAACTTAACAATTATTATGGTTCATAATGCGTAAAAATACAACCCAATTTCAGTTTTGAACGAATTCTCCGTTAAACTTGAAAGAAATGACCATAAAGCTGTATTCGTCCATTAATCGCATTTATCATTGAAATATAAAATTTACGTCACCATCATTACAAAAAATTGTTTGAGCGCTTCATTCAGTTCATCTGTAATATAAGCAGAATACAGTCACAGTAAAAACTGTAACTTACAGTCGACTGAAAGCGCTCAAACGAACCTAATATGTAGAATGCGAGTACCTACGACGTTCGAGATTACCTCCGAACAAATCCCTCACCGAAGCCTTCACGTAACACGTTCACGAAACGTTCACCCTTTCCCCTTCCCCTTCCCCGCGCGCACGTTACGACTAGAAAATAGAAATAAGTGAAATGCGCAAATTGAGAACGAAAAAAAAGAACACAAAAAAAATTCCAACAAAAATGGAGAATTAACAGCGACCAATACTCACGTTTATTGCTGTGCCGGTATCTGTCGTCCTAGGGAGTATGTTCACTTTTCCTTTGTTTTTACGATTCACTTCGCTGTGGGAATACCTGAAAGATATTTCAGGCGAATATCTCATTATACTGTCGTAATTAGTGAAAGACGAAATATAACGAGACAGGTAATTACGGTGAAGAAGACAAAAAGTAAAAAAGGAAAAAAATAACAAGAAATATACAGAGCCCAGTAAGAATCGGTCAAGGCAAGTGCGTAGGTAGGTATGTATGTTATTTAGGTGAAAGAGTAAGTGCGAAGAAAAAAAAACACGTTTAATTTATCGAAAAACGCTAAGTACTTTGTATTATACATAAAAAAAATAAATAAATAAACAGAAAACAGAAAAAAAAGGCGAATAATTAGCCAACGTGCAACTCCAACTTTCGATTGTAAATTACGAGTAAGTGAACTTTCAAAACAAACGATAATAACGATTCAACGTATTTACAAACGTATAAAAAATAATTATTGCGTACGATGCAGGAGTAGAGCACACCACGTTTATAAGACGCAGAACTTTTCATAAATGCAAAAAGGAGAAAAAACCAACAAAAAAAAAAACAATAACAACAACAACAACAGCAAGAAAGAAATTAACCAAAAATAAGTTACTTACAGTACGTTTTTCAAAAATTTAAATTCCAATTTAATAAGCTTTTTATGAAACGTACGTGTAGAAAAAACAGACAGAAACTCGTATCACTGAGTGAAACTTTATTTGCTCGTGATGGGAAAAAAAATACACGCGCAAATAATATGGCCGCGAAAAAGAAACGGAAAGGGCTATTAGCACAGCGCAGACACAGAACTTTTAGACACACACACGGAGGGTAGAGCGGATAAAAATTGAACGCGGCACACGAGCATCGACGCACACAAACGAGCTGAATACGAATGAATCGAATTGAACTGAGAAATAAAAGAAGCACTCGGAACGAAACGGAAAGAGAAACACACGCACACGCACACGCACAAGCACACGCAAAACAAGCGAAAACCAAGAAGTGAATCGAATCCAGCGTTCGATCGCATCGTCTGCACCATCGACTCCCCACTCGGTGCCACCGCAAAAAGAAAGTCTGCAACGGCGGCGGGCAAACTACGTTGGAAATATTTAGAGTTGGGAATTTTAGTTCATTTTTCAGATTTAATTCATTGAGTCTGCTTTACCAAAGTGAACTAGTTCACTGAACTAGTTCAATTAGTTCAGTAGTTTAGTAAATTTTTCAACTCGATCGCTTCAGACTTCAGACTTCAATCAGCTGATTCGTTATTGGCTCATATCATTTAAATCAACTAATTTATTATATGATATTATGATCGACTCGTATTCATAAATTCATGCTAGATCTATTTGTTAATTGTTTGACTCACTCATCGACTGCTAGGCTATTTACTTCAGTTTCAGTTCCATCAACGGATCGAGTATAGTAGACTGATAAGAACTAAGAATTATCAAAAAAAAAGAACTAATGAACTAGTTCATTTAGAAGTGAACTAAATGATCGATTAGTTCACTTCTAGGATTAGTTCAAAAGAACTAACTCGTGAACGAACTACCCATCACTAGAAATATTCAAAAGTTGCGGAGCGGACGACGTACTCGCAACGACACTCTCTGCGACTGGTTCTGGTAGCACTTTGCGGATAGGAGTAGGTAACCAACTTTCAACTACCTATGATATTCTTCTTTACGTATTCTAAATTTAGAATATGCTTGTAGAATATGAAAATAATATCCAATTTCATGTAGAATACGCAGAATATGAAGAATATTATGTAGAAAATAATAATGATAAGATGAAAAAGTACGGATAACATTGATAAGAGTTATCAATTTGTTTATATTCTTCTCATTTTCTACATATTCTACATATTCTACATCACAAATGTAGAATATCAAATTCTATGCGTAGAATACCATCCCTGGTCAACAGACGACACTCCTGACTGGACTACTTTACCTCAGTGATCATTGATGAGAAACTAGATATAGATACATATAAATTATTGTTTCATCGAGTAGTGGTGTGATTTGTTGATTTTGCAACACACCTCACCTTGCCTCACCCCACCTCACAAGGCAAATAGGCCCCAATAACTTACCAAAGAGGCTTTTATATGAACTTGAAAAATTTTAAACACAAAAATCCATCCTCCTGGCAGCTGCCACTAGAAGTAATTATTTAGCTCGCAATTCGCATCTCTCTTATTTATTATCCATCAATTCAAACTCGTTCATTTGAAAAGTGGAATAGCTTTGAGACTTATACGGTGGGTGGTACTTATTCAGTTACCGTTAGTACAGTGTAAGTTGCAACGTGTATGGGAGCTTGAAACATTTGAGATGTTGCACATTTGCACCACTGCACATTCACATTCAGCACAGTATTATCTCATCAACTCTGAGCTCTCGATTGACTGATTTGATTGATTGGAACAGAAACAAGGTGTGACATGAGAAATGAAAGTTTCCAACATTATTTTTTCATTTAAATTTACATAGGAAATGACCTGGAGGCCATTTAAGAACTATCTATAAGCTTTACAACTATGCCTATAAAGTAGTTATACGGCCTACAATATACCTCTTGCTTATCGCTACTTTATCAATCTATATGGTATGTCCGGACAAGGTGACCATATAAGCCAATAAGAGCTATAAAGAGTTGGGAATATTTGTGTTTGTGATTTTTATTGTGGATTTTTTATATTGAAAATAAAAAAATCACTTCTTATCAATGAATGGTTCACTTCTGCAAATGCGTTTTGGTTTCATTACTATATAGACAACTCTAAACACCTCTTTATAGTCATCAGAGATGACGATGTAGAATTGAATTCTACATCTACACGTGATTCGTGAATATGCAGATCATGTAGAATATGAAGAATAATTGATAATTCTTATCAATGTTATCAGTACTTTGTCCCTTTATCAGTATTGAAATTGGATATTCCACTAACATATTCTGTGCGTAGAATGTGCTTGTAGATGTAGAATTCAATTCTACATCGTCATCTCTAGTTATGATTTCCTATGGTCTTTATGGATAGTTTGCAAACAGCACCCCGAATGATTTGAATCGGTAAGTATTTTAGGTGAGCAAAATTTGAAAAATAAAAATTTTCTGAACGATCATTATCGATAAAACATCAATTTGATTGGATTGTTTTGTTAATAAAAAGAGAAAAATAATTGTTTTTAATTTCTCCAGTAAAATCTATTAAAATTAAAATGAAATGAAAATCATTACGGTAAATTAATAATTTTTTCCAAAAAATAGAACCAACTTAGAAGAAAAGTAATAAAAAAAACGCTAAAAAAATTTTTTTTCATCAAGATCCAGGTATAGGGACTAGCATTATTGAAGTCAGCGATTGACCTGTTGTGGTAAAAACTGAAAGGACTGATGACATCTTTTTTGATATATAAAGTACCAATTAAGTAATAAATTTCTTTTCTGCGTTGCAAAAATTTACTAGTTACAAGTTGCGCCCTGTACAACATCAGTCCTCGTGGCCCCTGCTATGACTTACAGTACTGTAAATGTGTGTAGGTACTTGTATGGCGAAGCATCCAACGACCGACCTCCACATGACACATTTCCCTCAACTTTCCCAGCTTTCCTTTGGCATAATATCTCAACGCACTGTCTCTGCTGTCTCGAATATTCAACGACATTTTAGACCGAAAAAAAGTCGAGAAGTAGCCACTGTAGCTATTCACAATTTAGCTGCGTTATGGAGAAAAAGTGCTTTCGTTTAATCGACCATTTGGATGGAATTGGAAAATAAGATTCACAAGAAAAATTCGTCCGATTTGGTGACAGATGTTATATCACTATCGTCGGTGGGAAGAGCTCCAACTTCTTGTACCTACTTGTCAACTTTTATCTTGACCGAGTAGGTAGGCTACGTACGTTCGCTAGGAAAATATGAAAAATAATTGCCAGACAGTCGGAATTCGGTACACTCGTCAAGTTCATTCCCCAAAACAACATACTGAAGTCCTTCACGTCTGATGCGAGCACTCTCTTCTGAACCAGACATGTGTTCCGAATCTCGCAACTTTTTTTAGTTATTTCTACTATTGGCCATTTTTACAGCTGACATTCCGCCGCTATTATTATTCCATTTTTGTTTTCGTAATTTTTTCCAGAACGTGTCTATACTTACGAACGAACGGTTGGCGCTCAGTCCGAATGGCCGGCTCCACCACGCGGTGAGATTTCTTAAGCGACGTTGCGGCGGTAAGCTTCCGACATCGACCAGCTATCTGGTCTTAAGTCTACGACGAAAACGAATAACAAGAAAAAAATAAATAAATAAAACAAAAAAATGATATAAAAGCTCCACGTTGAAAAAACTGCGCGGAGGGGGCGAGCCGGATGATAGGGAGAATTTCAAGAGAAGAAGAAGTTGAATTACGTCGCGGCGTCGTAACGCGTATAGCCTCTTCTTACGATCCTCTTCCCCCCCCCATCCCCCCCTTCCCCTCCGCAACCGCTCGACGGCCACTTTGTACGACACGTTGTGAAAATCAGAAAATGACCGAAATCTCGTATTATTTCTACTATCGCTCTCTACTGAATGTCCCCGCCACCGCCACCACCGCCACCTCCGCCGCCTCTACATAAGGTAGCGATCGGCGGTAGTCTATGACGTCACCGAGCGCCAATCGAATACGCCTCATTTGCCCCCCTTCCCTGCGGCCCGCCGCATTTCTTCGAGCATCCACTCCCCGGCCAGCCAGACCCGACGATCGTTTGGTGCACGGCTGCGGCTGCGGCTGCTGCAGCGACGGCGACGGCGCGGCAATCCACCGCCGCGACGGCGTTCTATCGCCGTCCGTCCGTCCGACCGTCGACGTTCGCACGTTGCAGTGTTGCCGGATATGCGTTTCTTAAAACATCGTACACAAGGTCGTCGAAAATGACCTTCTGCAGCGTTGAGTCGAGTCGAGTCGAGTCGAGTCGAGTCGAGTTGAGTTGAGGTCAATTTATTGTCAAAACGCAGCGCTGCAAATGCGGAGCGAGCAGCGAAGGATGGTGTCGGATGGGAACGAAAAGCGAAACCAAAATGCGAAGAGTGGAGGAGCGACTAGCGAGCGAACGTAAATACGCTTTTGTCGATTTTTTCGGCGCTTCGCCCCCCCCCCCCGCGCCCCCGCCCCACACCCTCCCCTTCGCCACCCGCTATTTGCGACATGCGTATTCTTCGCCGCTTCACCCAGAACGGTGTTTGAATTGAACGACAATGAAATTCATTTTCACTTGGGATACGAGAATCGAAAATTTTTCAACCGTTACAGCGGCGTGCGGTACGAACGAGCGGCCTCCAAAGTGTGACCGCTCAACAAACAGCGCGTTTACAGAAATTTAGGAGGTGAAAAATTTGACACGCTGTGAAAAGCCGGTCACGTACGCATTTTCCTATGCTTACGTACTCTCGTCCTTGGGTGTAAAGTTAGCAACTTGAAAAACTTCGAGACTGATATTCGTAGCCAACAAACAACGCGATGATCAGTGTAATCGATTTTTTACGAAAATTGTTCGCATTGGTGGTTCAAACCGATGACGTGACTTGGAGGGGGGGGGGTTAAATTTCCGCGTTGGAACTACTTATTAGAAACTCTCTCTTGAGGCGAAGCTGAGATAAAACTAGCGAATTTCTTCTTCAAGTCAAAATAAAAAGAATTATTTATTGTTTTTTTTTTAATCCTATGAAATTTCGTGTCCACCGGGGACCTCACACGGAAATTTTATTTATCAACTTAAAATAGTATAACTCACACCAAAGTTCAAAAGTGAGGCTTTACATGCAGGCAGGGATTGAAAAATGCTACGTTTTTTCATTTTATTTCGATTAGTTGAGTTTCTGAAATTTATCATAATGTTAGTTATTTTATATAATACACGATGAGAAAGGCAATGTTTACACCTGATCTCTCAAGTGAAAAGTAGCTCGTATCACCGATGAATATAATCTTCGATATAAAGTGAACGCACCTCTTTTTACATGGAAGCGTGTTCAGTTTACATCGAGGTAGAGGTTATATTTTCTGAATGAAACGTTTAATCTGCCACAATGAGAAGGTTGATATTTTATTTCATTTTTTATAATTTTTCAAGAAAGACTCATCTTTAAGAGAGAATTTTAATGTTTCGTTGCTTACTAATCATTAATTATATCAAATATATTCCTCAACAAGATTCAGAAATGAGTTTACATGACTCAGGAATTACTCGCATGTAATCGCTCACTTTTGAACCTTCTTATACTATTTTGTCTCCATTTTCAGCATTTTGGTTTCCATTTCCGTTATGTTTCCTGGTTTTGCAAAAATTTTTCACTCGGTTTTAATTTTTGGTTCCGTTTCCATTTTCATTAGAAAAAATTTTTTTTCTGGATTTAAAATCTTCCAAATCTTATTTAAATATCAATATATCAATATTTTTTGATATTTTCCAAAATTTATCGATATTGTTTCAGTATTTCTCAAAGAAATATGAATATTATTTCAATATTTTTTCAAATTTGTTCTTCCAGATTAAACATTAATTAGGTGAAAAAAGGAAATAGAAGCGATTCATTAGTTGGTTTCCTTTACTGCTCTCAAAACTAATTGGTTAATTGTTTCTGATTCAGTTTCTATTTCCGAATTTTGGTTTTTCCATTTATTTTGGTTTCCAGCCCTAAAAAATATGGTTTCTGTTTCAAAAAAATTTGGTTTCCATTTCCATTCTTCAATTCTCACATGGAGGGGAAAGAGTGAGCAATTCCTGATGTAAACTCACTTTTATAAGCATCTGTGGTCAGAAAGAGAGGATGTTCTTTCACGTGTTTCTAGTTGCATCCGTAAAGAGATAGACAAAAAGTAGAATAAAAATATTAAGCACTTCTGCCTTTTCAAGAATTTTTTTATGTAACATCGAATGTTACACATCTACTGACAAAGGTACACATGAAAACACCAAAATGTTACACTTACTTTCCTATAGGAGTGGGGACTTGAACACAGCTTATACTAAGTCAAATTTTAAGATATAAAGTTTCAGAGCAACTTTCTAAATCTCCAGTTTCTAATGCCTCATAGCAAACAACCGTAAAAAATCTATAATAATACAAATAAAAAATACGTTTCATGTCTGAACATGCTCAGAAGTATTCGATACTCAGTAACACTATCTCAGCAATGTGAATGAAACGTGCCATCATTCTAAAGGTCTAAAATGGATATTGGTTTTTTGAACACATCTAGTTAGCCTTTTTTTGTCTGTTTTCAGTCTGTTGGTCCTTTGAATTTAAAGCTATGTAAATACGTTGTTTTAAATTCAGTGAAATCGAGTGAAACTTTTGTCCATTTTACAGCTTCAGGTGAATATTTTTGACACAGATTTGCGTGTTTATCTGGCTGTCCGGTACTAAATGATCTAAGATGTAGACCCTTCTATCACTTTTGAGCCTTGTTGAAGAGTATATTTTTTATAATTAATGATCAGAAAGCTAAAAAACCTTTATTAAGTGCCTCATAAATATTCTGAATGATGGGTCAAGGAATTTGGAAATGATAGAATACGGTGAACACACCCAATGAAGCCTGAGTATCTGTGGCGCTGTAAGAAGAGAGAAAATCTGCCATGCAGGAGGTTGCAGGTATGAATCCCATTCGGGGTAATTTTTTTTTTTTAATAACTATTATTTCCATTAATAATTTTGACAGGGTGGGAAGTTAGGTGATTTTTTTAACGTACAAAAAGAAAAAAGGAAGGGTGAAAGTTTAAAAATTTACGTTAATACCCCTAAAATATACGTTACAATTATTGGTTGGAGTTAGACATTTCGATTACAAAATTATAGATAAAAGTTGTGTCAGAAAGAAAGTTAATATTATATTACCTTGCAGTCTCCGTGTAAAAATTTTTACACAGAGGCATGTTTATTCTTTACATCGATGTTACGTTTTGATGAAAAGCGCTACTTTCAGCTTGCAAAATATCGCCTTTCGGATCATTTATTAGTATTATAAAAAATATTGTTTTTCATAAAAAAAGTTCTATTTCACTCCCAATAGTGCCGATGTTCCATAAAGAAAGTTTCGGGCGTAATTACTGCGGCACAGTGCTGATAATTATGGCTCTCGAATTTCTTTTATTTCTCACGTTTAATACAGTTATGTTCAGATGTCTGACCAAAAATGTTCGAAAAAAAAATGGTAAAAATTTTGTCTGCGAATATGCCAGAAACCTGTTGTCCTACGAATTATTTCTATGATCGTATTACGTATATACATGTCGTCGACAACTTATTGTTTGAGGAGTATTTTTCCTACAACGAAATAGACTTTCAGGCATAGTCTGTGTCTTTCTTGTAGAAAATCTAGTGAAAAATCATTAAGGGAGGTGATGATGAAAAACGGTAAGAGGGAGAATTTTACTTCACATGTCGGTCTATACACTGTGTGTAAAATTAATGGCCAACTGAACTCGTGTACAGTATTTAATATGGAGCTATGTATTACACTTCGTGCGTTTACGGTGCTAAATAGGCGTTAATAGAAAAATAGAAATTTTCAATGGTGATTTGGGTAAAAACTACGCTCTCGACAAACAAAGGGTGAGGTACTTTTTATGAATTCTTTAGTTTTTCTTTTATTTTGTTGGAACAATCTTTCGCTTAAATGAAACTCGAGTGATATAAACGCGCAAAACGGCTTTACGCCACCATTTTAACCGCCCTCTGGGGTGAATCCCAAGTCCTTCGCACTGGGACTTTTAGGTGGTCAAGTTAAGGATGGTAAAGCCGACGTATGCATATACCAAAATTCAGTCTTATTATAATTATTCATTTTTTAGAACATTATTCGAGCTAATTTGCGGGGACTATTGGAATAAAATTACCTTCTTGAAAATAATCTTTCCAAGTTTTTTTTTTAGTTTTTTTTTTAAATTCAAATTTTCTTTTTTTGTGGAAAAATTTCTTTACAGAGCGAACATTTTTTCGTTCTGCCACGAGAATAAATATTTTTTGTAGTGAAAATATCGACTAGTTGTACCATTTTTCAACCAACAATTCCAGAATTGAAGATGTAAGTGGATAAAGGAGTTTGGAAAATGGGTGATCGATAATATTACGTACTGTCTGTAGCATTTATCCATTTCCAAATCCGAGTTCCGATAAATGGCCATAAAGTTGAATTGTAAAGTGGGGTAAAAAACAAATAGGTAGGTGGGTAGGCTAATTGGTGAACGAAACATTTAGAAATTTTTTTTGTTCGTATTCGGCAACGTCGACGAAAGTGCGAAACTACAATTTAAAATCGGATATTAAAAATTATTAATTCGAATTACAATCTGATGTTGGAGAGTAAAAAATAAAAATAAAAATAAAAATAAAAATAAAAATACGCTCGCTCGGGAAATCGTTTGCTTCCAACAACGTTTTTATAGGCTAATGGTGAAAAATGTGAAAAAGAAGAGTCATCCGCGAGTAGTAGAAGCGTCACGTGACTTTTACAGTCTATTCGTCAACAGTACGTAGGCCATAGGCATAGGCATAGACCATAGGCATAGGCGTAGGCATAGGCATAGGCGTAGGCATAGGCGTAGGCGTAGCGCGCATCGAAATCTTTCGTTTTTCTTGAAACGAGAAAGAAGGGTTGCAGCCGACTAGGATGGTAGGGTGGTAGGGTGGTAGGGTGGTAAAGTAGAAAGTAATACGTGGGGCTCTGTTTGGGTGTAAAAGGTAAACAGTCGAGTAGTCAACAAAAATAATAATATTTCGATACCTACCTACGAATCGCATGTTGGCGACGTGCGCAAGGATGAAAAACTTGCTGCAGTCGAGCAGTCGAAGAGGAAGGGACGAAACAACAAAAACAAACCCACTGAGTGCGCTGCTGCTAGTGCTGCCGCTTCATTTAGCAGAATGCGGAAGGATATCGGCGCAGAGGTCAACTTGAGGAAACAAGTCGGAATAACAAAATTTCATTTTACGATTAGATTTTGGCCTCCGCTTGCGTGCGGTCGTGCGCGCCTAATTTTTCTTAACATTCGACGAATGCTCATCCGAAGGCTAATTAGCGCCGCGGTATCCGGGGGAAGGGAGACAGGTGAAAATGACAGTTCGCCTCGTTGGTTCGAAGAAATTTCTTTTCGCCACCAACAGCCGCAGTAGCCGTATTACTTATTTGGGACTAACTCGTCTAAACAAAACCGAAGTAGAAGTTTAGACAGATTAATTTTTTTGATTACGATATTCGCATCAGGTATAGATAGGTAGGTAGGTAGGTTGGTAGGTAGGTAGGTAGGTAGGTAGGTAGATAGGTGGCTTCGTCTTCATCATCTGCACCTAAACCGTGCTTGTCATTTGCTTCGGAAGCGGGGCCCAATCCGCCTTTTGTTATAATTTATGCGAGAAAAACGATCCGTCAGTCGGATGGTTATTATTGGGCGCGTTATTTGTTGGTACGGCGCATATCCGCCCCATTCCGGGTGACCAAAGAAATCATTAGCTGCGTTCTGTTTGTTCGTTGGTGCGGACAACGGACAACGGACAACGGACAACGGACAACTTCTGAAAAGTTGGCAAATATTGCGAGACGCGAGTCGAGGGGTGAATGTGGCCGTTCTTCTCGCACTTGCTGCGCCGTGTGCGGAACAAAAAAACGCCACCCTCCAAGTAAGTTTTAGCTTCGAAAGAGTTGGATTAAAAGTGGCGCTTCTCAGTCCGAACCTACGCTTTCAACTCTACGTTAATTTTGCGCAGCGGAAAAACACTTAAAATTGCTAGGTAACTCGAGTAGAAGACCACTTTCGAGTTTCGATGGGAAGGGCATACGTCGGAGTGTCGGGTATGGGATACAAATGCGATCATTACAGGTGGCTGACGGAGGCGTGTCAGGAAATTCTTTAACTAATTCGCGAAATCAAATTGCCAGAATTTTATGAATTGCTCGAAACGTCGTGGTTTTCACTTGCAACGTTTCGATGCGTTTTCAAACGATGGTAAGAAAGGTAGGTAGGTAGGTGTACCTCCTGGCTCCTACCTACCTGTAAGCGTGTAGCACGTCGAAAGACGGTTCTGGTTCACGTCTGGGCCTTGCCCCCATTCGGGGCCTTCGCACGTCAAGTCTTTTGCGTAGATTCTTAGACAGCTCCGTTGGTCACATCGGATTGGCCTTCTGTCTGCGCAATCCTGACCAGCACATCCACCGCCAACATTGTTTAAAAAACAATTGGACCTACAACTTACCGTAAATAGGTACCTATAACGGTCCCTATACGTAGGTACGTTATTTTCTCAAATTATGTGGCAGTGCCTATTCGTGTTTTCACGTTTTTCTTTCGCACCTTCGAGTCGATCGAATCTTCTCGCATTAGCAGCGAAGAGTGAGCAGAACCAACACCAACCCGGCGTACAAACGATAATACTTTATAAATATACCTACAGTTCATAATGTTAGGCATCCACCCACCGCAACCACCTTCCTACCTACCGTCAACCGTATTTGTTTATTAACAAATAATACGAGATAACAAATAGGTGCGGCGGAGAAGAAGCGAGCTATTTATAAAACCGAATAAATTTTCTCGGCGCAAATGCGCTAAAATTTCCATCTTGCATTCGTACGCGTACGCCCGGTGGCTTCGAAAAGTGTGAAAAAAATGAAAGAATTCGGTGTGTAGTCGAGACGCCAGCAACGCCAGCAACGCCAATCTGCTCTCGGCGAGGCGAATCAAAAAACGTTTTTGTTTTTATTGAGAATTTCAGTTTCTTTTACTCGAAATATTGTTTTATTCTGATCTCTATAGCCTAATGCCAAAATTCGTGTCCGAAAAGTCGGGAGGATATGGGCGAGACATTTGTACCACTAATAATAGGCACTAATATGAAACAATATGCGAATGAACTTGGCATTTCAGCGTCTGCATGCGAGAACTTTACCCTTTGGTCGTATGGGCTACAGTGTATACTGCCCGTCACTTCGTTTTAAATTTACTCCCAGCAACCGCTCTTTTAAACGTAAAATAAATTTCGTTTTTTTTGTTTTTTTTGTTTTTTTTGTTTTTTCATGCGGATGGACGAAACAGCCAAATTAAAATAAACGCGTAAAACCGTAAAACTGGTTGAATTTCGATATAGGTAGATATTTAACGTTTAAATCGATTCGGTGCCGACTTTTCGTCTCGATATCTGAGAGATTGGCTCGACAATAAATTTTTATCTCGTTCTGCAACCCACTGAGGAGCTCTCTATTATACGCGTACAGAAAAACTAACCAAAATGGGTACCTGCGTACCCAAATTAAGCTCATTCCGAGTGTTGAGCGCATTGGTTTGGGCAGCCACATCGGAGGATCCTACTTGGCGATCCGCACGACAGTAAAAACCTTCTATAACGTGAAAAATATAGGTAGGTACCTACCTATACCTACGCATCCAAGTGACAAAGCCACCTTCAGCCAAATGAGAAGTTACGGCGGCTTGCTGCGAACTTAAAATTTAATATAATAGGTAAGCGCCTATCCTTCTCCGGCCACTGTTGCATTATTACATTCCGCTACGTCGCCAACGTTCCAGTCGAATTTCTAACGTAAGTATGTTTTCCTTCTGTTTCAGTCGTCATCGATAGTCGCGCCCTTTTTTGACTCGGCAATTCGCACCAACCTAACGCCAGCCAGCGACGAGGCAAAGTGCTCTTTCTCAGGTTTCAATTTACAAAAAAATTAGTGGCCCATTTATGCGAGTTTTCGATCTTTCTTACTAATTTATGGCAAAATCGTGCGATGCGCTGGAAAATGTCGGAGTGAGACGAGACTTAAGTTTTATGGTAAGGTACCTCCGTACCCATCCGTCGTCATTCGCGAGTAGCTGAGCTGCGCTTGCCATAATTTATGAAACTGCTAACCAGGACAGGGGTGCACGATGAGAAGGTACATCAAAACAATTTTTGCCAACAACTAGGTACGTAGATAAGTAGGTTTTTTTATGAAAATGCAGTCTTATTAAAATTTATGCGAAGAAACGACGTAGGGCTGGGCGTCCGTACGTTTAATCACAGTCTTCGAAACGGGTGTTAATTTTGTACGATTTTAACATTTTACCAAATTTCGATGCAACTGTATCTCCGCTTTTCCTGCTCCGAGGCTATGGGAAGGATCAGCACTTTATAGGTATATATTCGTATTATCTGCTCACCCCAAAAGTAATACCCGTTAATTTGTGATTCGGGAACCAAGAAAAGCTACTATCGTTTCCAAAGTTTTCTGCGCGAGAGATTTTTGCATTATTATTTTCATTTCGTAGAATTTTCAAGAATCATCGCAACCTTTTTTCACCTCTCTTTGTTACGAATTAGACCTTCGAAATACCTACCCATCTAAAAATAATTCTCCCACTTTATTACTAGTTTTTCTTTGAAAATATTTTGGAAAATGGGTAACCTGGACACGAAGCTTAACCAGCTGGCACACTGAAATTAGTGGATACCTCAAACTGGCACGTATAATAAATGAGCCTACCTACGCTTATCGTTATTATTTTGAAATAAAGCCTAAATAATGCGAGTGTAACCAGTTGTACTAATTGTTTTAATTTCAGGAAGAAATGACAAGACTTGTGGAGCACCCTTAGAATGTTTCATGGCTTTTTGGTAGGCGAGGGGGTACGCTAACTTATAGTTTAGAGCAATTTATGGTCTTGTCGTGCGCAGAAAAATACGAAAATAATCAGTCGGACAAAATCTATTTTTTGAGGAGGAAAATTTACATTTGAGTAGGTATGATACGTATTTATAAGAATGATATTTTTCTCAATTTTCAATTGCGAAGCGGATAAGATTCTGTTAGGGTTAGTTTTTCTATCCGCAACTAGGAAATGTAATTGTCAGATAGTGCTAAAATTTTGTTCAACTCGCGCGTGTGGCTGTGTGCTTGTGTAAGTGATATTCTGTCCGTTCTGCTATGTAAGCTGTTTGCTGGGCGGCTTAAATTTACTATCATCCTACGTACGAACGCCTCTTTTTAGGCTAATGCGTCGTCCATTTATAATAAATTACATAGAGCGTACGCTTGTGAATCATCGATTGTAAATATAACACGAAATGGCATTTCTCATAATTTACCATTATGTTTCACCTTGGTCAAGTTGCCAGTATGGTTGGGCTTTTCTGTTAGCCAGTGTGCTTTTTAGCCCACGATGACGTATAGCTATACCTACCTACACGGTACACACGTGTACGGTTCTATTTATAAAATATGTACGAACGTAAATGGTACGATAAAAAGTATGTTCACTCGCTGAAACGGGTAACTATATTGGGGCAGAATTGCCACGCCATGATATGACAAATATAAAATATATTTACATACTCGTTGACGAAGCAGCGAAGTAACGCGACGTCCCCGGGTAATCGCTACACATTTTCAGTTTCAATTTGAGGCAACAGTGCGTCCGACATTCACTTTGTGTACGACGTACGGAGGGAACGTCCGCATAATTTTCTCTGCTCCCTCCTTTGGTCGCCATTCGTTATTTTCGAGTTTTTTCTCCCCCTTCGAATCGTAACTTTATTTCTCCTTCGCAGACTACTCAGCTAGCTAGTAGCTGAAATATTTTTAATTCCAATTACGTTTACTCCCATTCGAGAAAAGGGAGACCAACATTTGTGTGGCAGGTACTCTTTGAGTGCGCGATCTTCGCTCCTCGTCCTCACAATCACACCGAAATGGGAAGAGAGGCGAATAGTGAAATAATACAGAAAAAAAACGCAGAAACAGATAGACAGACGGATGGAGAGAGTGAAGAAGAATGACTCGAAAAACCAGTTATTAATTACGTTCTGCTGATAAAAGTGCTCGAATGCGAGTGCGTTTTCTTTTTTTAAATGGTACCGATTTCTCGAAGGACGGATGATAAAAAATAGAACCAAAAAACTGGTTGATAGTCGCAGGAATGCGAGGGGAAATGTCGTTTTTGAATTGAAACAATTTTTGCATTCACGATTGCGCAATGTAGGTGGCTACCTGCCTCAAGTCGCTTTTCTGTTCGAAGTATCTGCTTACGTGGTAAGCGAGTACCCCCTTAGCATCTATATGTATGTTGTTTGGGAGACTGGCCGCGTGAATGACATGAGGGTAAGGTACCTTTGAGGCCGGCATCGAGCAGTGGCACAATTTACATGCGGTGCCCCCTCCCCGAAGCTCGTGGACTCATCGCTCCGTACAGCTATTGGTTTGGGTGGAACTCGAAAGAAACTCCGATTCTCGAAAAGGGTGAAATCGCACGACCTGACTTGATACGCCAGTTTTGAAGAAAAGTTCTCTTTCGAAGTGGTTATCGAGTTCGTATTACGTAGGTGCCTACGCCCTTTTGTGTCTCGTCGGTTCTTCTAATTGTTGACACTTCGAACATCTCACACGTAATTAAAACTTTTCTGTACGGTCGAACTAAAAAACTAACTTTTAACAAAATTTACCAATGACCTCGAACTTGATGGGTATAGAACTTTTTCCGGTGCAGAATTTAGCAACTGATTCAAAAATTATCGCAAATCTTCGTTTGGTACGTAAGTAGATTTTCGAAGAAAATGTATGTTTAAAAATCGATCTGGTACTGGGACCCACAGTCGGTGGTGGGTTTTGTTAAACGTTTCATGACAGCAGCAGACTTTTGGTACTGTAATATATTAAATTAAATTCGTATATAAATAGTGTGTGTATATATATATATATATATACATATATATATACTAGAGAGTACCAAATGCCGCTTTGCAGCAATAACTCACACAACCATAAATGGGCTGGAATTACCCGATAACCGGGTGCTTTGATATGATATTACGAAGAAAAAATTATTTCAATTAGACTCAAATATAAGCGTAACCAAATGTACTCATCTGTGAAATTGATCATGTGATAGCATTACAGTTGTTAGGTACAGAACAGAAGTGGCTTTTATATTAATAATAATTGTGGCGACTTCCTAGCAGTGGTGACAAGTGTGCTTGCGCACTCACTGTTAGGTTGTGTGGGCCTGTCCCTACATTACATAGGGTGAACACACTTATAGTTCGCGGTTTGGTAGCTCACCACTACCAATCTACTTTTATTATTGACCTAGGCTCACTTACACACATATGAGGTCTATATGTAGATGTACGCAGGCATCTACGGCAGCATCCTACAATAATAATACTATAATAATACTTAATAATATAATTACTATAAGATAAGATACGTTCATGTCTCGATTTAACCGGGTACAGGTCACAATTTTTATCCGATAGTCATGAAATTTGGTATCTACAATCATTTGGATCTACACAAGGATAAACCCTATATTGATTGTTTTTGGTCCATATCGGCTGAATAATGCATTCGCTACATCCTAATATATTGACTTTTGAAAACTCACATGGTTCTAAAATGCAAAATTTTCAAGCAACAATTATGAAATTTGGTACCTACATATATTGAATATTTTATATTCTATCATTCTGCAAAATTTGGTTTCAATCGGTTGAACAGTTAAAATATGTGAAAGTGATATGAAAAATATTCAATTATGGTTAAGAAGAGAAGATAAATTGCAGGTGGATTAAAAAATCTGTGGAGAAGGCACGCTTGATGTTGTTTTGTTTGCTAAACAATAATTTAATACATTTCGCACGTCGTTGATAACCTCGCAATACAATTAATTAGGTACCTAAAGTTATATGTATAGACTATTTAGACAAGTTGACGCATTCCCATAAATCCAATGTAACTAAATTGGTTTCAGTTTGTAGTTGGGACAAATTATCCCACTATGTACCTACTTAAGTGCAAGTGTTGTTTGCGATTCAAAGTGAAAGGCGGGCGAAATGAGATGGAATTTTCAAATGACTTTTGAGATGATTTTTCGTCAGAATGCGTCAATTTGTATAATTGTCTATATAACTTTATCCATTATCTATACGAATTTCCTTGACACCTCATTAAACGTAACTTTTACCCGGCATTCTGGCAAATACTTTTGACTTTTTCAAGTTTATATTGTATTTATTTATTTATTTATTTATTTATTTATTTATTTAACTTATTTATTTAGATTTTTTTGCAAAGAAAACCTACATTTTCTAACGTGGTTTGATGCGTTAGAGTGTTTTTTTTTTCTTCTAAATATACCGATTCCTACGAGACATTTGTGAGTAGGTATCTGTCATCGAAGCGCAGTCAATTCGTATTGTCACTTACCAAGCAATGTAGTAGAATGAAAAATTGGTTCCTCAACACAGTTGCCAGCATCATTTTTTCTGTACGTATTCAAGCATAACTTGAGAAAAAATGATGAAAACGATCAGAAATTTTATAACCAATTACATTTTTGGAATAAGAAATTTGAAAATAAACTGAAAAAACTCTAGTTCTCCGAAATCTACAATTTGCGAGGTTGCAATTTCGACATCATCGTTTGATAAATGAAGTTGGGTTTGGTATTGTCAACAAGAAAAAAAAGGCATCAGTTCCGCTGGGGCTATATACCTACTCATGAAGGATTGATGTGTAAACATAATAGTGTGGTTGCACTCAACTATGACGTAAAACGTATTGGTTACAATCGTAATTCTCCCCTACCATGGACCGAGTGCTAAGATGTTTACACGCAAAAAATCTTTGAAAAACTTAGGGGATATCTAAATCTAAAACTGAAAATCCATGGCAAAAAAAAAAAAGATAAAATAAAACGCTTACAGAGGTCAGTAGTTTAGGTATTGACCTAATACAATAAAATCGCATTTGCAAGAAAACTGGGTAAAAATATAAAATTAAACTATGGAAAATTAAACGATGGATTGGATTCCCTAAAGCCTGGAACCCCCAATCTTACTTTTAAAACGTAGTAAATTTATCGCCTATTTTATTTAATAATAGTAAATTGTCGTGACTGCGTGTAGCTGTGGCGTGTGGTCAGAAGACGCGCCTGGGCGAGCTGTGGCCCTCTCGTAGTTGGAAATCACTGATCCGAGTCGTAGCTATGCAAAATGCAATACACGAGTGTTTCCATTACTGCATTACCTAATTTAACGGCGGCGAACCGCGAACCGCGCACCGCGAACCGCGCACCGACGAGCCGTTTAGCGCATTTTTTTACCTCTTTCTTCGCTCCCAAGAAGCGGGTTGAGGGCATCGCAAAATTAATTCAACAGCCAAAAATTTTCTAAATTAAATACCGTCGCCGAGTTTCTACGAGGATGGAGAAAAGCATAATAAACGTAATAATCTTTCAACACACGCGCTAGTATAGGTAATAGCCTGTTCGCCTATTGCAACGAGCATTACGAACCAATGCTGAAAAATTGACCAAAACAAAAAACAAGAAAAATTTGAAATATATTTTCGGAAAAGTCGATAAATTCTTATGAAATTTCGTCACGTCTCTCGTGATAGCCGCTGGCACTATTCGTCTATTCCTTCTAATTTCCTTCATTTCGTCGAGTAGTTTTCTGTATAAATTAAACGATACAAAAATTATCTACCTTCCCAACACTCGTAAATTTTCTTTTTCAACTTGTGAAAAATATTTTAACGAATCCGCCGTGGATCCGTAGATTTTATAAATCGTACTTTCGCTTCAATGTGAAGGAAATACCTCATCGTTTACGAGAGAGCTAATCCACTCAGTGCCGGAACGGGGGGGGGGAAACCAAATGTCGAAAAAAAAAGAAAACAAAAAGAAAAATTATTTGAAAAATAAAAATACGATCGCAGAATTTAGATAAAAATTGATAAAAATTAGTTGGAGAGAAAAAAAAAGAACCGCTTCAGTACCAGTCGGGGTGGACTGAAACATTTAATGTGGAAGAATACAATTTGGAAGAATACAATTTAATAGCTGCCAAACACAACTCCAGCTCAGTTAGAAAAATAAGGTTTTTGAAAATCATAAAAGTAGTCTTTTAAAAGTTATTAAATTTTTAACTCGTGACGTAATATTGCACAATTTAAAATAATCATCTCCTTCGAAATCTAAATAAAAATTAACTTTAGGAAACAACTTTCCATCTGCACCAGAATTTCTAGTATGTTGCAGTAAAATTATAGTTGATATTTTTTTCCAAATTTTCTAATTATTGGTTCATAATTGAGCATTTTATAGCCAAAATAATATCCAAAATAGCAGCGCTGTAAATATTATAAAGCTAATCCGCATCAAAATCAGTAACATGTTTGAATAGTTCATAATAAATATTTGTTCCGAATTACATTCCTATTGGTTCAAAATTAGGCATTTTATAGTCAAAATAAAAATAAAATTAGTGTTACCAGAAGTACCATATAGTCGATCCGCACCAAAATTAACAGCAGTTTATGATAAATTTTATTAATTACTTAAAATTTCAAGGCTATTAGTTGAAAATTGAAAATTTTATTGTTAAAACAAAAACAAACGTAGCAATACCGGAAGTAGGTACCATGCAGTCAGCCGATCCGAAATAAAATCAAAAGGTCAGGTTCTTAGCTGCTACTACGTTTCGTTTTAAATTTCGTGATTATTGGAAAAAAACTGCAACCTACGCTGTAGTAGCAAGAAATTGGCTTTTATATATGATTATATATGTATATATATATATATATACATATGTATGAGTACCAGCTACCCATAGTGTCAGCTTTGCTTGACAGATGCCTTAGACCTTTAACCCTAACCCCGAGCTAAGTGTTCACTGAAATATTACAAAATAATACCTGAAAATAAAACATTCTCTTTGGCCATGCCTACACACATAACCACACGCCTACTAACGCAGACTAATTGTTTTCTTCTCTCTTTCTTCTCTCCTTTGCACCAAAATTCGCAACTAGGTTTGCATCCTGCTAGTAGCCACCTTCGCACTTTCATTTTTACCCCATAGTGAAAAAAGGCTCAGTTTCATCAAAATTTTGTTATTTCTCCACCCCAAAAATGACTTTCTGGATCCGCCACTGAATCCACTCGTTACAGCGCGTGGTACAGGTGTTTTTGTCCGAGGCCTTATTGGTTGCAAGATTCTTGAATTTTTTAAAGGAAAGTCAACTGGTCCGAGTGGCGTAGTGATTAGGTGTGATAGTCTTTCCTATCGAAAGGTTCCAATAGTAGGTACCAGACCTATTTCCTGCTCACTCGTGAGTTTGGAAAATTAATGCTAGGAGACCATTACTCATTGGATTCCAATCGAATCCTCATCTTAATAGATCAGCAATCAAAGTGACCGAACCCGACAGTAATTTATTACCCAAATGTCATTAGCCTGCCAGCAGCTATGACAACTTTTTTTTTCATAATAAATCCAGAGTAATAATATTAAAAGTTTTCAAATAAGCTTAATTTCATTTCATACTGCGCAGTAATAAAATAATTATGTTTCTACAGTATGATATCGAGAGGATAAAAAAAGGAGGAAAAATAAATAATCACCCCGGGGAAATTATTAAGGGCTCTAAAAATGAGGGAGGGCTGAAGAAATAAAAATTGGATGAGAAAAAAATTGGTGGTTAAAAAAAGTTTCCACGCTTTTTCAGGCACCCATAACTTTGGAATTCTGCTCATGCTCGTGTTGCTGCTGCTGCGGTAACAGTAAAAAATAACCCTTTCTTAAACACTTTTATTTAGCTTCCTTTGTAAACAGAATTTACCATTAATAACAATAACAGGATTGTGTCCTACAGTCGTCTGGTTTTATACAGTCATCTATTTTTACTAGATCCATATTTCAGTGACTGAGGTAATCGAGGCTTGGTATTTGGGGCGCTGATTTCAAATTTGGCATTAATTTTTTCATTTTATCCATTCCAGGGGCTTCGAGGGGGAGCCAAATTTTAAATTCACGTATTGTATCGTGTGGTACATCATTCGGTATGTTTTTTGGGTCGTTGATTTTAAATTTGGCGTTTATTGTTTCACTCGGCCCATTCCTCAACCACCAAGGACTTCAGAAGGCGGCCAAATTTTTACTTCTCATATATTTTTGTGCGATACATCATCTGGTATGTTTTTTTGGGCGCTGGTTTCAAATTTGACATCCTTTTTTTTTTATTTGACCCATTCTTCAACAACCCTCAGCGGCTTCAAACGGAGGCCAAAATTTGGACTTTTCATATTTCATCTGGTACTAAATCACAACGTGTGTTTTGTGTAGTTCCCTAATTTCATGTTGATTGGAAGGGAGTGAGTGGTCTGGGGGATTTCCCCACAGTTCACAAAGAGAGAAAAATTAGAAGAGGTTCGGGAATTTTTCTTTTACCCTTTTCACATTTTGCGAATGTGTTTTCAGTACGAAGGACTCGATAATAGAAGTTTCATTTCCACCTTGTATCCGAGAACGTGCTAATTTTTTTTTAATCTGCTTTTTCTGCCAGATTTCTATCCAAATTCTCAATGCGATGTTTACATCATTGAACTTTATGGTTTTTATATACTATATAAAATAGTGTTTCAGCTGAATAAAATCATACACTAAAAATTAAAAAATAAAATAAATAAAAATTTATTTAAGGTAAATCGGCTCTTTTATATAATTAATGCGTTAAAAAGGAGCTCTCTAAAAATGATAAAATAAAATAATTTATTTTATTTTATTTGTATCATCCAGAAATGGCATCGAATAAAAGCATGGAGTGGATACTCTGAAAAAGTAATAGAGAATCGTAATTACCTCCCACTTCCAAGTTGAATCGAGTTGTCACTTGGCATGGAATGGCAGTGATAAATTAGGATACATTCGATTCTTGCATTCCTGCCCGCCCCATATTTTTATTTGATGCCATTTTTGGATGATACGAACAAAACAAAAAAAATGACTTTATTTGCTAATTTCGAGGGAATTATTTATTTTCTTTTTACCATATTAATTAAATAAAAGCGTATACTCGCAATAAAATTTATTTATTTTATTTTTCTGTAGAAAGCTCAAAAAATCTTATTTTATGTAACATAATCGATGGTACTGCGTATCGTCCTCTTTCTTCCTTTCGTTATTCGCCAGTAGGTGTGAAACACGTAGACTTTTCCACAACATGCTTCGATTAGGTATAGCATCTCTGTTGTCAGTTTTGTCGAAATTTTCGTTTAAATTATGTATTTACCTTCGCGTGTAGACTCATACACGCACCTATGAAATAGTCTAAATAACTTGGGCACTTATAACAGAGTCTACTCCGCCACAACTCGATGAATATAATTTTTCTAATCAGAAATGACGAGGTTATCTTTAATGTCTGAGAGCTCGAGGGCAAATGGTTCGGGGAATGACTAATTTTCTTTTATTATTTCCTCATATACGGTAATTGTCAAGAGGAAGCGAAGAGGGCGGCATCTGGTGGCCAGTTTTAAACTACCGAAAATGGGTAACTGGTATTCGAGTAAGCATACATTTATATGGAGTTTTATCAATTTTCAAAGTGAAATACCCGAAAGAAAAATACGTAAATGCGTGTTTTTTTGTTGTTTTTTTTTCATCAAATATTCGATATTGCTTTAATTTTCAATATTGTATGAAAATATTAAATTATCCAGCTCTTTTATCTTTCTAGCATGTAAATTAAATTCCCATGTAAATTTCCCAGAAGGAAATGATAAGGAATCTAAAAATAGGTAAAAACGCTAGCGTTCCTGCCGGGACTTGCCCATGCGAATAGGAAAATGAAAAAATGAAAATCATGGATTATATGCTAATCCCTACGTGCGTTAAACGCGTGGGTCGTAATTCATGTTTTCTCAATTTGAAAAAACTGATATAAGATGAGTAAAAAACAAAAAGAACTGCCCGTATACTCGAGATCCGAGGAGTTACTACCCCTGTTATGGTACCTAATACGTTTTTTTTACCTAGCGCATCATATATATACGTGAAAAATTGAAAAATTAAGTTTTCAAACGTTCCTTCGTATTATTAAATACACGAATAAAAAAACCGAAGGTCAACGACAGATTTTTCTAAAATATTGATTTTCCACACAAGAATATGCGTTTGTATAAATTGAGCAAACCTCACTAATAAATTATAATTTGATAAATACCTAATAATCGACAGTGGTTAACCAAATAAATAACAATAAAATTCATATAGGAAAATAACTGTGGGGACAATACTCGTATGAGGTAATAGGGGCTCGCACCCCTCGACAACAGTCGCCGCCCAAAGGCTGGCAATAATCGTCTTTATGACGTTAAACGAATTTACACTGGTGCGTTTGTATGTTCGTACCTGTACGTACGTACAGGAAAAATACATTGTACGGGCCAAGATCAATTACCTGATAACGATCTCGGTGATGTCATGGCCCGGTACCAAACGCGCTGCGTCGTTTCTTATCACCTCGACGGAGGCAAGAAACGACATAACGCATGACATAATTACGTACATGTACGTATGCATATGTGTCTGTGTGCGTGTGCCAAATTCTGTATATAAACTCTCAGAACCGGCTCAAAAATCACCAGTGTTTGCCGAGGATTTGGCTCTTCCATACTTAACCGTATGAAGTGGCAGAACACGCAAAATACTGTTGAAGACTTTCTAGTGTGAATATCTCTCACGACAAGGTATTCCACAGTGGTGATCTCGACATGATTTTTCGGCTACGTTGTGGGTGTCTAGGCGTGTTGCGCTAATTCTAAAATTAGGCGCGGTGCTCTGGCGAGTTACTCGCTTGTGATACAAATTTTTTCACAGACCTAGACACCTTTGGCTGTTGAAGCAGAGGTCTGACTTTAAAAGTGGGAAATTAAACCCCTCTTCCAAATATATTTGCCAGAAGGGAACCAAGAGAAGTAGACCTGGAGGAACAAAGTTGCCCTCATCCCCAACTCCTCCAGCTTCAACCAGAGACTCTGAAGTCTTTGAGACTCCAGAAAAACAAAAACGAATCCCGAGACTAGAAGCCTTGCATTTGGGAGCTTTAGTCAACCCAAACGAGACAACAGCTCGCACCCTCAGAAGTGGTCGTCTATTGAGCCAAGACTCCAACCCTTCGACCCAAGACCGACAACCAACGGAGTCTGGTGGAACCTTTGCCAAAAACAAATCAACAGAGAAGCAGCAGATTACAATGCCTAATGGAAATACGACAAACCCGACATGGAACCAGCCAGGAACAGGTGGAAGTGGTCAGCCACAGCTGACCCCTGAAGTGCTTGCACAGCTACTACAGCTGTTGAAGATGCAGACTCTGCAGAACCCTGCGATCCAAAGGCGGAGGATTGAGATTCCGGGATTTTTGCCAAATGAGGTAGAACTCTGGTTGACTCTCCTCGAAGGTCGTTTTAAAACAGAAAACTTGCAAAATGACCAGAAATACTCACACAATTGCAACGGCATGCCCGCAGAAATAATACGCCGCATTCCGGAAATCATGGAATGCCCTCTGGCGGAAGCAGACAAATACAGTTGGTTATGCAAGAAAATTCGCAATGTGTTTGGTAAGACCCAAAACCAAATAATAGATGATGTCATGGGTGGAATGAAGATGGGAGATGATAAACCTTCCATTTTCATGGCCAAACTGAGACAAAAAGCCAATAACATCGTATTGCCATCGGTTATTGGGAACCAGTTCTGTAAACAACTGCCCCAAAATGTTGTGCAGTGTCTGGCAGCTGTGGGTACCACGGTAATCAATAATTCCGAGGACCTAGACTTTTTGGCAAAGAGTGCCGATAGTGAGCTGGAACATTCGAGATCAGCATCCTCGATTTGTGCAGTATCGACAAAGACTGGAGAACTAGCTCAGCTTAGAGCCCAAATAGCTCAGCTGACTAGTGAAATAAAAAAGAAGAGTAACAGTAATAACCCAAGAAATGGTAGAAGTAACAACCGGTCAAAAAGCAGGAGCAACAACAGAAATAACGATAGAAAATCCAGGTCCAGAGACTGAAAGAACAATTCTACCAGGGGTCAGAGTCCAACTCCCTCTCGAAGAACATCATCCCCCAAACTCCGGTCTCAAAACTGGAATGATAAATAATGCTTCTTCCATAATAGATTTGGCGTGGAGGCCACCAAGTGCAACAACAGATGCTAATGGTGGGGAAAAACATACAAGCTGTCAAACTAGAAAGAGGTCTATGTGGCTGAAGATCCCTCAAAAAAGTATTCACGCCACCTGTTCATCAAGGACAGGACAAACAGGAGACGTTACCTTATAGACTCAGGTGCTGACTTGAGCATTTTGCCAGTAAGTAAGAACCAAAAGGCATTTCCTTTGAAATACTATCTCCGAACTGTGAATGGTCAAAACCTTCCAGCTTACGGAATAGAATCCAGCAAAGTAAGCATTGGTTTGCGAAGAGACATGACGTGGTCCTTCACAATTGCGGACGTTCCAACTCCGATCCTGGGTGCAGATTTTCTCGTGCACTACGGCTTGGTCATCGACCTTGAAAATGGAAAAATGACTACAGGGCCTTAAATGCCAAAACAGTTCCTGATCGCTATCCAGTCCCAAACATAATGGACTTCAATGGGAATATGAAGGGCAAAACAATGTTCACAAAAATCGACATCAACTGGACATTCCACCAAATTCCAATGGCTGAACAGGACATTCCAAAGACAGCGGTCATAACCACCTTTGGTTTATTCGAATACCTTCGAATGCAGTTTGGACTCTGTAACTCTACACAAACTTTCCAGAGATTCATCAATGGACTGTTTATGGATTTGCCGTTTGCTTATGCATATTTGGATGACATATGCATTTGCACAGAAGGTGGTGAGCAACAGCACGAGAAGAATGTAAGAGCCATCGTACAGCGTATACACGCTTCTGGACTTACCATCAATGTTGGAAAAAGTTTATACAAACAAACCAAAATTGACTTTCTCGGCTACCAAGTCTCGACCGAAGGCATTTCCCCTCTGAAGACCAAGGTAGAGCCCATATTGAAATTCCCGAAACCCTCAAACGTTGCAGAACTCAGACGCTTCTTGGGGATGGTGAATTTCTACAGACGTTGCATTAAAAATGCTGCAGCCGAACAAAGTAAGCTGTTTGCATTAATCAAAACAAATAAAAAGAAAGATAAAACTCCACTCGATTGGACAGAAGAAGCTGAAAAAGCCTTTGAAAACATCAAAGAAACACTGGCAAATGCAACTCTATTAGCTCACCCAGATGAAAGTCTGCCGTTATGTGTCGCAACTGATGCATCCGACTTTGCTATTGGTGCAACACTGTACCATAAGGACAATGACAAGAAGTTACCGCTCGCTTTCTTCTCCAGAAAGCTATCAAAAACCGAGAAGAACTACAGCACATACAACAGGGAGTTACTGGGAATATTTGCTGCGTTGAAGCATTTCAGGTACCAATTAGAGGGTAGATGTTTCACTGTGTATACAGATCATAAACCCCTAACACATGCCTTCACGCAAAAGACAGAACCAGCTTCCTCGAGAAGAGCTCGACATTTGGACTACATATGACAGTTGACTACGGACATCCAGTATATAAGTGGAGAACTCAACACTCCAGCTGATAATCTTAGTAGGATCAAAGCCATCTCGGCACTGTCTCAATTACCTTACACTGAAAAAGCTAAAGAACAGTTAAGGGATGCAGAACTGCAAGAACTGTTATTGAACGATGACACAGCTCTCAAATTGAGACAAAGGAAAATCCCTGGTACTAATGTTTTACTAACATGCGACATTAGTACAGGCAAGAATAGGCCATTCCTGCCGACAAAGTATCGCAAATTGGCTTTCAGTAGTGTGCACAATCTATCGCACCCTGGACCAAAATGCACTGCTGGATTAGTAGCATCAAGATTTGTCTGGCCTTGGATGAAGTCCGACTGCAACAAATGGGCTTGCAGTTGCCTGAATTGCCAAGAGTCCAAAGTAGGAAGACACACTCGTTCTCCTCACAAATCTTTCAAACAAATGGAGCAGTTCAAAACAATACACATAGACTTGGTGGGTCCATTACCCCCATCCCAAGGACACAGATACCTGTTGACGATGATCGATAGAGCAACTTGATGGCCAGAGGCAGTTCCTCTCTATGAGATGACAGCTCCCATGGTAGCTGTCAGGTTATATGACACCTGGATTGCCCGCTATGGCATACCTGAAGTCATCATTACGGACCAGTGTTGCCAATTTGAAAACTCACTCTTTCAAGAGCTGTCTAAGAAGCTCTTGGTGCACAACACAATCACACCACAGCTTACCATCCTCAAGCAAATGGTAAAGTTGAGCGATGGCACAGAGCTTTGAAAGCCTCCATCATGGCTTGCAACACCAAGAGATGGGTTGACATACTACCAACCATCCTCTTGGGCCTTCAATCTGCTCTTCAAACAGACACAGGTCACTCTGCGGCGCAGTTAGCGCTTGGCAAAGAGTTACGCCTACCAGGGGACTTTTTCACCCACTCGAAAGAAAATAGCCCCGAAACGCTTGTCCAAAACATAAGGACTGATGCTAACAGCTTTTTGAAACAGGCAGCTCGTCTTGGCCAACCAAAGATTTATGTCTCCAAACACTTGGCCACAACTTCTCATGTGTTTGTCAGAGACGAAAAAATAAGATCTTTGTTGGAGAAACCATACGCCATTCCTTATAAGGTTGTATCACGAGATGACAAGAATTTCGTGATACTAATCGCAGGTGAAGAAAAAATGATTTCAATAGATAGATTGAAACCTGCGTACCTTATAAACGACGACAGAAAAATTCTCCAAGGAGCAACAAGGAAGACGACAGGCAGGAAAATTGAAGAAGAAAAACAGACCACACAGTCCAATACCACACAACCACAAAAAGTTGAGGACAAACCGGTTGAAAAAGGTGATAAATCACAAAAGTCACCAGTAGAAAAAACAAAAATAAAGAAAATGGTGAAGTTTAGTGATGAGATCGTCAAAATACACTACGATCCATTGGCCCCCTTATGCCCACGAAAAAGAGGCAGGCCCCTTGGCAGCAAAAAGCGAAAAAACTAAATTTCAACTTGAAAATCCGAGAGATTGGCAAGGAGAAACTAAAAATATTCACGAAAGATAATATCCACTGCGAAAACTACAAACCCGCATAAAAATACGCACGAGAATTTGGGAATATTTATAACAAAAGAAATTCCACAGATAAGCAGAGAATAAATACGTGCAAATAAAACACGACACGAATAAACAAATCCACGTGCGATACGGAAGAAAACATCGCAACTTGTTTCTATTGACAAATATTCCGATAACAAAATAATCAATAGATCGTGACATCACAAACGAAGAGTGCATTCCTTTGTGAAATACAAAATTTCAAAAGTACGAAAATTTAAACATGCTTAACTCTGCTTGTACTTAACAGATTTTGACTAGAAAACTTTTCAGCTAAAGAATATTTAATGCACTATCCCCTCCAAACTTGTCTGAAATGAGATAACGACTTGGAATAAAGCTGGGATCGAAAATATTCTCACAACGTTTTTCACTCGCCTTTCTGCTGTTGACAATTTAACACGCCGAAATTTCTACTATTTTTTCTTTCTTTTCTTCCAAAATTTTTTCTGTCTTTCCTTCCTTGCATCATGTCGTCCTCAATTAACACGCCATTCTCAACTCTAGAATTCCAATTCATCGTTCCACCTGTACCTCAGCCTGTAAAGACTAAGGAAGGAAATCGAACAAATCAAAAATGACTTGCTGATGGACACGACATCGCCTGTGGACATCGTCAAGATGATGTCCGCACCCCTTCCTGCCCTCATTTTGCCTCCAAAGTCACCGGAGAAGACACCAAGAGTGGAGAACCCATCCTCGGAGTCTTCAACCCTGATGGCATTGGAGGTGAAGAGGCAACTCCCAGTGGCAGAGGTGCCTCAAAAACGCCCTCCTCCCACCTTCGGTCTAGCCTACAGACCATCGGGGACGTCAAACTCCCCGATGTTCAACAGGCCAAAACCGAAAACCCCACCTGGTCCTTCAACATCCTACCATCCCCATCCCTATACCCATCCAGCTCCACAAAATCAACTGCCTAGACAAAGGGGACAGGCCAGCAGGGACGCCTACCAAGCCCAGTTTAACGCACGTAAACAGTCTTACGAGTGAGTAAGGGCTGCGGTAGGCTCAGCCCTCGCTAATTGGGAGAAAGACCAGCAACAGCAGTTAGACTTGATAAGTCCCCCTAGGCACGCGATTTATCATTTTCGCAGAGTGAAAACTGGGGGGGAGTAGCTGTGGGGACAATACTTGTATGAGGTAATAGGGGCTCGCACCCCTTGACAACAGTCGCTGCCCAAAGGCTGGCAATAATCGTCTTTATGACGTTAAACAAATTTACACTGGTGCGTTTGTATGTTCGTACCTGTACGTATGTACAGGTAAGATACATTGCACGGGCCGAGATCAATTACCAGATAACGATCTCGGTGATGTCACAGCCCGGTACCAAATGCGTTGCGTCGTTTCTTATCACCTCGTCAGAGGCAAGAAACGACATAACGCATGACATAATTACGTACATATATGTATGCATGTGTGTCTTTGTGCGTGTACCAATTCCTGTATATAAACTCTCAGAACCAGCACAAAAATCACCAGTGTTCGCCGAGGATTTGGCTCTCCCATACTTAACCATATGAAATGGCAGAACACACAAAATACTGTTGAAGACCTTCTAGTGTGAATATCTCTCACGACAAGGTATTCCACAATAACCGTTAATTTTTCGGATCTCCGTAGTTTTTCTAAAAAACAGACAACGCGAGAAAAAATATTTCAGTGGATTCTTACTAATTTTTTTTTTTCATTAGTGTAACGGCCAAAAGAGGTGGTAATGTACCTAATTAGAACCACTTTCGATGTTACACCATACATGAAATATCACGTACTAAAAGCAGCAATACTTCTTAAAATATTTCTAGTTTATTATCCACAAACTATAGTGGACCTTAACATATAGTAGAGACTCAATAATATATTAAAACACACGAGTGAGTTTACACATTTAATAAAATAATAATTTATACATTACAGTACATATATTACTACGTTAATATTTATACATATACAATCACAATCCAACAAGCAAGACTATCTGTTCACTAGAGACTTCTACTAGAGAGGTTCCAGGTACTTAGAAGTAGCTGTCGAAGAACTGTGTCTTTTTCCACTGAATCGAGAGATTATATACTCGTTCAGGGTATGAAAACGTACGTGTCGAATAGGCTAAGTGAGGTAGGGTGTTGTTATTATAGGGTTGTGCTGACTCGTCGAGTACTCGAGGGACAGGCACAAGTAGGTCATGAATGTACAGGTAATATATCTATATTTATAAAATCGAATACGGGTAATTTAGTGGTTGTTTATAAAGAGTTATAGGACGATTATTGCTGATAAATATCTACATTTTTGATGTTCGAAAATGTGTGGACGAATATGTTCGTCATTTCTAAAAATAGACGAAAATATACGTTACAATTAGGTATTTGAATTTTCTACGCTATTTTTTCTGTTTACACAAGTGTGAGATAACAGGTTGAGAATAGTGGTTTTTTCGATACAAAAAGCTATAAAAAAAAGCATAGAGGTCCCATTAACATTTTACTAATATTGAAATTTTAGGCAACAAATGATGGGAAAGATACGTGCATACGGATGTAACTTGATAAGATAAATGAAGAAGCATCCTCGCATAAATTACGTATTTTCAAAATTGAAGGGAACACGTGAGAATTTAGAAAAATTTATGGTTATCGTATGCGAATTTTTGTTCGTTAATTTTGATTCCGTTACCGGCTTGGCTTTTAAGAAAGATTTTATTTATTCAATCATTCATCGGCGCAGTTAGCACAATTTATAAATGCGCGCCACCTATCCTTCTTAGTAGAGAGTCGATATTTTGGACAAATTTTGCATTAAAAAACGTAATTTCTCAAAATTTTCAAGGGGCACACGACATCCACCAGTTGCTGAAAAATGTCCAAAAAAATGGTAATTGCCACCAGCATCTTTAGTATGAAATGGCAATTACTTGCGCTATTTACTAATTTTGATCAAGTATATAATTTTGTCTAACCCAGACTAAGAAGAAAATAGACGATGGAGGCCTACAGACCCCAGCCACAAGGAATTCGATCGGTTCGTTGCTTTCGTTTCTTCGTTTTCTGGTAAGAATTTTTTTCGATAGGTAGGTACCCCGCATGGGTGTGACAACGTGCGACAACTTTCGATGAAACGTTCGCATGTGAAAAATAGAATTAGATATAATAATATTATAAGTTTCGACGAGTCATTTAGCCTCCAGTTTTTTGACTAATAATTATAGCGCCCGTGCGTGTGCTTGTGTGAGGAATTTTCTTTTCTGCCTGGCTCGGGAATTATTTGGCGTTGGATGAAAGTTCCACCGATGGCCAATAATTGCGAAGTGACTCGTGGACCGGGCCGGGCCGGGCCGGTGTTGGAGCGCTGGCCTTTCAAGACGTCGGCGAGGTACCCACCGATTAAATCAGCCAGCCGAAAGGCGCGCCGACAGATTCGTCACCTTCGACCAGCACATTCCTGGTCAAAGGCCGTGCCAAACAACTTTTCTTCGTTTTTATGTGTTCAGGTACTGCAGGTTTGGTGACGACCTTACGCCTATACGTCGCCAATCACTTGCGCACCCGACTGCCGCAGCGGCGTGGCAGTCGCACGTTGTGCCTGCGACCAGTCCTGAAGTGGTTCCGCTCGCGGCCCCCCCCCCCCGACCTGCAGCAGAGCGTCTGCAGTGTGGCGCACGTGAATCCGTGAAACGGAACAAACGTTCGCATCGGTTATCAGTGCGGCCTCATCTCAGTTACTCGACATCTCTCCGGTGTATACCCTACTCGACAATTATTCGTCGCCCAACGAGGCGCGACAATCGCAAAACAAATATAAAGAATAAAAAATAAAAAAAACAACTCTAGCTGCAGCATGCTTCGCTAGAAAACCCAGTTTGCTCCATATTTATATCGATATTTCATTGCTAGTTTCAGGTTAAGAAATTACAAAAAAACTATCCACAGTTATCCGTATCTTTAACAAAAATATCGATCTATCGATGTTTTATCGCTGAAAACCGTTTTTTCAGAGATTTTTTGTTTCCAGTTTTCTCAATAACTACCGAACCGATGAGCACCAAACTTCCTTCAGATTTGTAGCTATCTCGCAAAAATTTCAGCCCTATCTTTTCCGTAGTTTTCTCAAAACCGTGAACACAAACTTTTGGGCGATACGTGTACATATACATTGAGACCATCCGAACTGGGGAAAGATCGAATTTATTTTCGTATTTCTTTTACCTCATGTTTTTTCCCAATATTTAAACTACATCTAGCCGTTCCCATTCATTCATATACTTATCATAATTTGGCGTCTCATTTCCCATATCTCTAAACTCAGTACTGTCCGCTCTTTAAGATAAAACGGCGTCTATTTTTTCTGTACTTACCGTTCCACATTTCTATCTATTTAATTTAATATAATATTGTAATCACACACAAATGATAGCAGCCAGGTTCCAGTTAGGTATTCCCCATATGTTTGTACCTTTTCTTTCTTGATTCGTCTTCATTCTTGATTTTTAGAAGACGAATCAGTCTGTCAAAGACCATGAATTAAGTCACTTGTTCTTCCTCTTGAAAAATGAGAGAAGACATGTTTTTCTTTTTTCGTTTTTAATTACTGCAATCAGAACTCTCGCGGGAGAATAATCCTATTTGATGTATTCGCGATCCTGAAAAACATCAGCTGGAGTTTGCTATCTACCATTCATAATCAACTTGCTGGATATGAAATTGGCTGCTATCATTCGTCTGGGGATGTGCCATGTCTTCAATGTTCGAGTCAACTTATAATAAACGAAGTTTTGCGGCAACGAGACTTTTTTATTTCCCTGTTGGCCAACAGGTAAAATATTATAATTTTCTCTTGTGATGTGGAGTAGGGGTTTCGTCTAGCATCTCGCGATGGGTCTATTGTAGGGCACTTCTCATTGGATGATGTATTTTGTATACTAGGGAGTCTGTGGGATTGAACCATGACCGTACATATTTAGCCTCCTTATATGTGAGATGTATTCATCGTTTTTATTAGGGATCCTTTTTACCGATTTCAATATTATTTTTCTTTCAACTTTTTGTTCTATTTCTGTCCAACTAAAAACTTCGGTACTAGTATACCTAGCCTCGCCTGTAATTGTGATGTTCCCGGATGTCACAGGATGTCACAACATACGCATAGGTATGAAAAAAAAATTAGGTCAAAATAAAAAAATGATACCAATTGTTTTCTTTTCTCATGAAACGGATAATTTTCATCATCCCTACCGCTAACCCTTCGGTGCAAGGAAACTGGGTAAAAAAAGGAGGGCGGGTAGCAGCGCGGTAAAGACATCAACGATAACAGCGACAACAGCAACAACAGCAACAACAGCAACAACAGCAACAACAAAAACAACGCACGCTGCGAGTATGGGCAGGGACGGGTGTACGAAACATTTTTGAAAAAATATTCGTACCGAGGAGTCACTGGCCTGGCTGTCGGTGCCTCGGTGGCCAAGCGCGTGTCGTGAAACGTGGCTACGTTTATCCAGTTTCGAAAAGATGTGCCGCAGGTACTTGGCGTGTGTGCTTTTTCCTCCCTCCTACTCGCGGGGTGTTTTTTTTTTTGTTTTCTCTCTTTCGCGTACACATTTTAATGTCACGCCGAACTACGATACGAAAACAGTTATTAATAATATTCGTGCGGAAAGTCGTTGTCGTGTCTCTTTCGAAGATGTAGACGATTATAATTTATCGTTAAGTAGGCACCTATTCGTATTGAACATCTCGTCTGCCCTTCTTCCGCTGCTAACTTCTCAACCTCTCGCCCCACTCCGTGCATCGCGGGTCGTCGCCTGGCTCTGCCCCTCCCTACCTCGTAAACGTCTACGTTTACGTCTACGTTCGATTTTATTTAATTTATTTATTGCATCAGCCAGCCAGCCAGCCAGCCAGCCAGCCAGACTCGTGTGTAAAGGTTGTACCTACCAACGTTTATTTGCGTTTTTTTCGCTCTCCCTCACCCACTCCCGCCCCCCATCCGCCATCCGCCATCCGCCATTCGCCTATCGCCGCCTCATTCTGTTTTTAGACTCGACTTGGAACCGCCGGAGCGCCGACCCCGGAGACAGCCTCCGCCATCTCTTCGCCGCCGCACGTTTCTTGTCCGCCCTCGTCGCCCAGCCGTACGTCCGTCCCTCACCCTCTGATGCCGTTCCACGTGTCCGCCCCTCGCAATCGTCCGTTTTTCGCATCCGAAACGCGTCTCCTCCGCCGCCAAATGATGGCGTGCTGCTGACGACGAAAGCGGCGAACAGCATTCAGCTGCGCTACCTGCAGATACCCAATCCGCGTAATTATATGTGTTGCTACCCGACCGCACTGGAACGTGTCCGGTGTCCTTCTCCGGTCACCAAGGCTCCAGTCAAACCGAAACCCAAACCGAGCCTATAACGGTGCGCTGTCGAACGGTGCGAAAATGCGGCGTCGGCGTCGGCGTCGGCGTCGGCGTCGGCGTCGGCGTCGGCAGCGGCGTCGGCAGCGGCAGCGGCAGCGGCGTGCTCGGCTGGCGTCGGAGGTTCCAAGGAACGCCCATCTTATCGCACGTTTTTGTGGCATTAATTCGGGTACTTTCGCTAATTCGCCGCCTAATAGGCACCGTAGCTAACAGCGATAGGTAATAAATTATTTGTTCTTCGTTTGTCGCATCCACCATCCGACAATGGCCCCCCTTGGGGCCCTCCTTCCCTAAACCCGTCACTTTCTGCCGCCCTATTATCATCGCTGTCTGGCTGCATGGCATCAAAGTCAAAACGGATTACCGCTGCCAACGTATGCGTAGCTAATTAACGAGCGTAAGTACGTTCCTCTAACTCGCCGACTTACTGTGGCAGGCAATTTTAAATTCGTCGCTGCTTTCGTTTCGTTTCGTTTCGTTTCGTTTCGTGACGCTGTACCTAGGTATCTGTACGACACGTAGTATAATAATGTAAATTTGAATTCCCGTTTGTTTGTCGCCACATTACGCCTCTCCGACTCGACACATTTTCGCAAAATTTTTACCTCGTGTTGGTACCCGTCTGTAGGTGGTTTCTGCCACGTTTCCTTTCAAAATATCTATTCCGATAGCTGCAGGTACCTAATTAAATTTCAAGGTCTTCGTTAAAAGCTTTACTTCCGTACCCCTTCTGGTTCGACTGTTGGTTCCCAGTTCCGCTCGAGGGTTATAATTATTTGCCAAATTTGAGAGACGAAAACTCAAATAAACGGGTGCGGTAATTAAGTTTGAAAGTTATCGCTGAAAATGTTAATTCCGGACGCGAGTTATTATGTCGCAGCTGCCCGAAGGGCGGGTAATGCGGCGTCTCCCCAAGTAAGTGTATACTTCGGCTGAACTAACAAAATCTGTTTCGAACGATTTTGATTGGGGAATTTTCTCGAAAAGCAGCCAACGTGTTGAAACCACGAATAGAAAAATCCGGATGATCCAGCAGCAATACGATCCTAATAAGTAATACGTAATAATGCGCAGCAGGATTACCCTGATAATCTCTTTATCATCTGTTGGGTTATTGTTCGCAACTCGTTTGTTTCACGCACTCGTTAGCTAATTATTCATTCGAGAATTCAGAGAAAACCAATTTATTTGGTCTCTGATTGCGGTGGTAATGTACGCGTTCTTCCTTTCTTTTAAATGGTGGGTTTCTTCAATCTACTCTTTCGAGCCAACAATGGTCGAGAAATGGTCGGATGAGAAAATAAAATGTCAGATTTGCGATCAGCGTCTTGGAAAACACAACGATTGCTAAAATTCCTAATTTAGAGCTACGTGGGGCTGAAAAGTGGTCGAATGAAAACAACAAGTGCGTCAGAATTGAATTCGGCGCTTCCACCAACATAGGGATTGATGTATGTATTACGATACAGAAAATCACCGATTGCGGTAGTGAATCCAGAGCGTCATTTGTGTGTGGGGGAGGGGGGGGAGACGTGCCGATTATCGTGTGGAGTTTAATTCATTTTTGTCTTTTACTCGTCGTTGATGGGCTCTTCCCCCGTTGTTCCGCGCCTGCCTGTTCGGATTTTTATAGGGTTGGAAAAAGTGTTCTGATGATAATTTCATGCAAAATGTAAAATTTGAATTTGGCGCCACCAAACGAGAGGGTTTCAGCTTGCAGTAAGTAAGTAGGTAACAAAAATAGTACGTAGCTACAAGTACTGCGTATGAGCCTATTCGTCATCAGTTTCTTCCATTTTCTTAAGGCAGCCAGCAGCTAATACCGAATCGAAACAATTTGAGATAGGTAATGAATTAAACGTAGTGTCGAGACGCTGTCTTTTCATTCAACAACTGCGAGAAATTCAGTATCTTCGTAGAAACTAATCAATTACTGATAATCTCACATTCGCTTAATAAAATAAGAGCCAACAGAAAATAAAATTTGTCGACTTCTCTCGACAAAATACGAGAATCAGATTTTAAGAACGACGAGTGTACGCAAACTTCATTCGAAGTTATGGGTGCCTGAGAAAGTGTGAAAATGTTTTTTTCACCCCCACAATTTTTGCCTTATTCGACTTTCACCATCGTAGTCTTCTTCCAGTTTTTGGGCACCTTAATTTTCGTCCAGATTTAATTATTGTTTTAGGTGGATTTCGTAGAATCCACCCATTGCGGACAGTGGAAGGACGAGAGACTTGGCCAAAATTTCGTCGTAGTTTTTCCGATCATAGTCTCCAAATCCGAAAACATCCACCCCACAAAATTTTATAAATATGTATGTGGGATGTAACGAAAATTTTCAACCGACTGGAAGGCGTATTTCTTTGCGTCTAATTCTTTATGGATAATGATAAAATTCTACGCGCGCATACTTTGGGTCTACATCTCGGTCAGGGTCGAAGATGGACCAAATCCGCCCGTTAGTTTTTGAATCGGAGCTGTTTGAAAATTTCGTGCATAACTAACAGTCTCGAGTCTCCAGCGCCTCACCTACGGCGCCGAAGTAAAATTTGACACGAACCTTTTTGCTAGAAAATTTTCCCAATAATATTTTTTTCAAGTCTTTTCTTCGTAGAACCCCTCGCTATCGAGTAAAATAAAATTGGAAAAACAAGAAATAGTCGCGTATTTTTAACCTTCTGTAGAGACGCCTAGACGGTAGGGGCGATAGCTTTTTACCACGTACTTGGGAAAGGGTCGCGAATATTTTCCAGCAATAAAATATTTACTGGAAATTGTTTCACAGTCGCGGCGGTTTTTAATTTAATTCTTTTCGGCTAATACGACGAAACCGCATGAAGCTCGGACGTATTTAAAATTGTGAAAGAATAGGAAATATGTATTTATATATTTGAAACGAGCAAAACAATGGAGGATGAATGGCGTTGCGGGAGTGGACAATTTTATTAATATTATTGTCGTTAATCGTTATTATTCGAAATAGAATAAAAAGTCGATACGGGCGCACCTATGTTTAGAGCATATAAATGTTTTCGAAATAACGGATTTGAAAAATTCGAAACTCCGTGTCATCGTTCGGATCGTGAGTCGTGACGTGTTATTTTGGCGTAATTTCCACGAAAATCCTTTCAGTGGGAAAAACAGCTACGTCGTGACGTAGGTAGGCAAAGAATTTTTCAGGGGGGTGAGTGTTCGAACGTAACGAAAGAAAACGAAAATTATTACCAAAGTACCGGAGTCAAATCGATAACTTCCTCCTTTTTAGCCGGTTTGCTCGCCGAGCGGAATATTATTTTTTTTGTGCCCGGTTAAAAATACAAACTGTACGATCTGCCGGCTTCTCTCAAATTTTTCCGATCTGCCGACAGATGTTTTTGGCTGGGGTCTCCGTCAGCCCGTGGTTGGGACGTTGCCGCGGCTAAGTCCGTTAAATCCGGAGATACGGCATAAAAAATACGGAAAAATAGGCGATTGGAGGCGAATTGGCGGTGCGATGGGAAAACGCTGCGTATCGAACCGCACTGCCTACGACCTTGAGCAGTAGCTTACCCACCGAACACAATATTCGATAAACACCCGCAAGAAGTTTAGGTTGAAAACGAATTTTTAAAAGGCCAGCTTTCGTTATTTTATTTTTTTTTTTTTTGGCTGCAGCCTCGTGCGACATAATAAATATTAGGTATTTCGTTGCGCAAGGTTGGCTGCAGTATCGGTATACGTATTGTAATCAAAATGGCAGTACGGCCAGTATAGAATAGTTTCTGGTTTCTACCTACGATCAGATAGCTACGGAGTGCACGTATAGGCCACAATGCCGCATAGGTAGGTCTACCGCGTACCTATATAACGTTATACGTTCGAACCCGTTCAACAAACCAAATCTTTCTTTCTAAAAGTCGTCGCAATTTACGATAATCGGTTTCCAGTAATTTCGATGCTTATCGATTTTTCTCATTTGTCCGCGACATCGGCGACTGAATTTTAATGAATTCCGGATGCTGCGATCGAAGCGCCGTTCGTGGAAATGGTACGATCGCACGGGGCACACGTAAACACGTAACAACGGGTGGGGGCACCTACATCGCCAACACCCACCTTACGACATTGTAAGTCCATTAGAGTCCGAGCACAAACAGAGCGATCTTTTGGCGCGCATTTTCTGCACCGTTGTGAACGGGTACCCGCGCGCGCGCGCGCGCGCGTGCGCGAGTGCGCGAGTGCGCGACACTCGCCGCCTTGCTAATAATAAACGCGTTAAATGTGGTCACATCCGGGCGATGGCCTACACGCGGCCAAAGGACGAAAGGTGTTTGAAATATGACGCAGTCGCTGCTGCGGGGCTGGGCCTCGGGCTCAAATCCGCCTCCCCAGACGTTGTCTGCCGCAAAGAGATGGTCTGCTTCTTGCGGTCCTACTTTTGCAGAGTTAGGTACCCGACTCTTGGTCGTGGGGCAGTATTCGGAGATGACCCTGCGCCTCGGTCGGGTAGCGGGGATATCACAAAATACGGAAAAACCAGCGACGTTCGCGACGTAAAAACGAACAGACGTTGCTTAGTTTTGTTGCGGTGTGTGACATCGCTGTAATAGGGTACATAGCCGACCCTTAGTCTAGGTGTGTTTGTTTACAACCCTTTCCACATTTTTACAGTTGGGTACCTCGGGCCGAGTCGAATGTTATTAGCCGCACATTCGTGTTCTTCCCAAGCATGCCTACCAGAATGTCAACTCGCCGACGCTGAACGTTCAAATAGCGAGAAGTACGAAAATTTAACGCTAATTATGGCGGATCATTCGAATACCTAGCAACCTACCTACTATTTTTTTACAGCTTAAAAATGAGTTCAGCCGGGACAGGAGTGAAACAGCGCGGAACAAAGTCGATAGCTTGGTGCAAAACCGGTTCACCCGATGGGTCGTAAGAGTTTTTGAACGGGCAGTTCGATGAATACGAGGCCGGCGATTTTTTACGCACAACCATTTTTAGACCCTTCCGTCTCCGAATAGGCCGGACCCTCCGAATGGAATGTAACGCGAAAGCGTTTGTCAGTTTTCTTCCATTAGCCACGTTAGGGCTACGTGCGAATAAGATACTCGTCATTTCTGGAGTTGCAAGGTCAGCTAGACCATTCGCAAAATTATGCGCACACGTAAATTAATGTACGTACCTCGTAGTAACGATGAAAATTAATAAAAACGATAAGTTTTGCGTTTTACAACGTTGCACAACGAGTGCCCAAGTGGGTAGGTAGGTAGGCACCTGTCTGCACGGTGTTGCGGTGTCGATGAAAATAATACGTTCGCCATTTTCTTCGACACTCGGGTACTTATTTGAAACGCGTTCTTCGAATAGCCGACCGATGAGTCGGCGAGTGGAAAAGCGACTCGGCTGCCGCAGCGTCGAACGCAGCGTTCTTCGAAGCGAAATGCAGATCGAGACGAGTTTCGGCAACTGCGTTGCATCGTGCGCGTCAAAGCGGAGCGATTGATGCGCGGCGTCGACATTGCGGTGCGAAAATTGCGAGACAGCGGGGGAGGGGGAGGGGGAGGGAGGGTGGGCGTAGAGGTGGTGTTGCCGGTCCAGACGCCACTAATTTAGCTTCGGAAAAGTTGGCCGAACCGAAATGCACTCGGCGCGGCTTTGCCGGGCACACGAATGTTGTGTACGGCGGTGCCGGAGCTGATCCACAATCGACGACGCAGCCTGAGGGTAAACGCCGATCCGATCCGATCCGATCCGATCCGATCCGATCCGATCCGATCCGATCCCAGTCACACCTTTTACAATACCGGGCTGGGACTGCTGCGTAGTGGCTACCGCTGGCAACGTGCCAACGGAAACTGCGCAGTCGACAGCCGAGTCGAGCAATTCGAGTTACCTCTCCAGCGCACAAATACGGCTGACATTTTCACGAAACCTATTCCTTATATTCGACTCGTAGGTCTGACGCCAGGTTGCTTTCCATTGGTTCGCTAGTTTCCGACAAAATGGGAGCACAAAAATTCCTGGAAAAGTGGTTTTTCCCGAATATTGAGAAAACTACAAAAGGGATGGGGTTGGCATTTTCACGAAACGTAGTTTTCAGGTAAGACCAAGTCTGATACGAGTTTGGTGCCTATTTTTGTTGCGTATTTTTCGATAAAACTGAGCAATAAAAAATTCCTAGACGACAGGTTTTTCCAACGATTATAAGAAAACTGCGAAAAATATCGAGCTGAAATTTTTACAAGATATGGTCCTCAAGATTGATCCGAGATTCGTGTCCGTCAATTTATTAGTTTTCGAGAAAATTGGAAAAGAAAACGGTGCTGGAGAAAATATTTTGATCGTGTTTTTGAGAAAGTCGTATAACGAATTGATGAGAAATTTTCGTAAAAAGTAGTCCTTATTTAGGTACTGGTAAGAGCTCGATGTTAAATTGTTCGGTCGGTTTCGAAAAAATTGCTGGAAAAAAGTACAGTTTTTCGCATAATTTTGGGAAATTGCGTTTTCACTGCGCAGTAACGAAGTTACGATTTTGAATCGTAAATGAGTAGGCGAAGTAGGTTTTCTATCCAAGTTCCGCAGCGCTAAAGCTGTTTTCTCTCATTTTATGAGTAGGGACGCTGATTACCTGTTCTGCCGACTGGGTCGTGTGTTTTGCCAAATACAATTTGGACCGAGAAAAACCTTTAGGGGGTGGACACACCCGTGCCACCCGTTCGTGAACACTCTTTACCTTCGGATGCGCGCAATGGGTAGGTAACTAAATAACAGCTTCATTTCGATATTTCACGTATTTTTGTGTCACAGAGTGCACATCGAGAGTTGCACATCTCTTTAGCTGTATATCTTTGTTGGTACCGTTTCTAAGCAAAATGTCCGACAGGAGTTTGGTGCCTATTGACGGGGTAGTTTTTGAGATAAAATGTTGCAAAAAAATTGCTAAAGAAAAGTAAGTCCTCTGCGTTGCTCGAAGTATCTGTTTTCGTATTCGCGGCGCAGTCGTTTACCAGCTTCTTTTTTGCGTCGCATTTGGCAGCAATTTTGTATTTAAGGCGAGGTGTTTTTGATTTTTTCGATTTTTTATATTATTTAGCCTACATCGACGGTTTTATGATTATAAGATATATGTATAACGATGGATGAATTGACAGCAGGGTATTATGGCGAAGCGACGTTACGATAGTTTTTTTATGGTTTCTAAATTAGGCACCTACCTAATTTTTCACTTTTTTATCCGGACGAAAACGTTCGTGTATGGCGAATTTTATTATCGTTTTGTTTTGCTTTTTTGTTTTTTCTTTCCAGTAGTTTAATCAATTCATTGCCAAGTTGACCAACACTTTTACTCGCGAAAAGTTACTCGGAATACGTGTACGTCATGAGAAAAAAGTAAAAGAAAATCGAAAAAATATATTCGTCTCGAAGAATTGAACCTTTTACTCGACGATTCAAAAACACGAACATGTAATAATAAAAAATTGAAAATAAAACTAATAGCGGGTTCTTTTAAAACCCACCAAATGCGGTGCAATTTTATTCTTAGCATAATGATATACGGGTCCGTAATATACGAGGTCAATCTGTGCCTTCAGCCTCGAGTTTTAAGCTCAGTTTTGAAAAATTTTTGCTTTTTTTTTTTTTTTCTTTTGTTTTCTTTATTTACGTAGGTAGTCATTTCATTGTATTATCGTACACCATTTAAACGAGAAGTACCCAACACTGTACGAGGTGTTCGAGGTGTTCGCACTTTGCATGTACGTAGGTACTATCGTAGGTACTATCGTGGGTGGGAACATCCACGGTCTCCTGCGCGCCTGGCGCGCCTGGCGCGCCTGGCGGGCGTAAAGGGAACTCGCCTACTGAAGAAATGTAGGTAGGAGAGTGACTGGGCTGAGGAGGTCGCCGCCGTGTAGTCGTTACGGATCTAGTGAGCGAGATAGGTGTGTGACAACGTGACGACGTATATTTTGTAGTCCGATGGACGTTAAACACACATTAATTATAAGTGCCAAACAACTGTAGTGTCTCTGCCACTACAGGTACCGCGTAAATTTTATCAAGGAACGGACGTACGTATATGGGCTAAATGTTGTGAAATAGGCGCGTATAATGTAAATGTTAAAAAAGGGTAAAATATGCAAAAATGTGCGGTAAAAAGTCAAAATATGTAAAAATATGCTAAGACAATGTGGGTATCGAAATAAAGGATTTTTCAAATACAATCCAAACCGAAGTGCAGAATAGCCGCGTAGTTTGTGTAAAAACGACAATTTGATAATGGGCGACTTTACCATCGACGTGTCAGTACGGAGGGCGCTAAATTATCGTTCTTCGTCTCATTTTATTCCTCGGAGTTGCCTTTCTAATTTGGCAGGTCCGATGAAAAGCCAAACGTTCTTTAACGAGAATTACGCCCAAGTATTTGAAGCGAATGTGAAGACTGCTACATTCTCTTACCGTTGTTTAACCTTTGTCCAGACGGTCGCTGCGAACGCCACAGTCGATCAGTGCTCCATAATTTATTACGCATCGTACGTACTTTTATGTGTACGGTGTGGGGTTTGTGTGCGAACTCGTTCCGAATAAGCGGACCAACGATGCGCGGCTGAAATTGACGCGAAATGAAAGTCTCAGTCTATCCGCCTGCAATGAACGACCACTGATACTACAGATGAAAAATTGGCCTGGAAAGTGCCTTTTCACGACGCTACGCCATAAAAGTTCGCGATCAGCGCTAAACGGACCTAACGGATAGGAAATGTCTCAATTATCGTATTGCGAATGCCGATAACTGAATTGCCTGCTCTTAAATACGAGTGTTATTATTATGGTACCTACTTATTAGCCTATTAACTCGTTGTTAAGTAGGTAGGCTATTGCGATTTGGACCTTACTGGCAGTCAAAGTACGTATCTATCCACACTCGTTGAGCACACGGAGAAGAGTAGTGTTGGTTGGACGGGTGTAGGTATAGAAAGTAAAATTTTGGTGGGACATCAACTTACTTTTGTTGAAGACTGCGTGAAAATTTGGCTGAAATCTTAGGTTTAGTTCTCGAGATATTATGGCTGAAATTGAAATTGAAATTGAAATGATAAGAACTGGGTCGAGTTAAACAAACGTACGCTGATATCTGAGCCGAATTTCAGATCCGTCGAGAGGTGGGTTCGGACTGCTAAAGTTGGCCGGCCTGATTTAATTCGCATCGTTCGAATCGAACGATATTTCGGGACTTGGTACGTTTCAGTGGGCAGGCCTTTATTAGGCCCGTCGCAGCGGCACTCGGTGATTGAGGTAGGAACCTACGCACCCACCTGCTGTTGTGTGCGGCCAGCCGCAACTCAGGCCAATACTATGCGCGCCGTTCCTCCACTCTCAGGTGCTGCGTGCCGTGCCGTGCCGTGCGGTACCGTTCCGCAGCGCGTGACATCGCTTCGCCAAGTACCCACCTACGCTGGCAGCCGTACACATTATTTGGCTTTCCTGGCGAATGCCGAACCGCCTCGAGTCGGCCAGTAGGACGGCATCCGGAGGGCGGGTGGAACGGCGCGCCTGCGAATTGGTAGCGGGTGAAATAAACGGCGCCGAACGGAGCTTCGGCTTCGTCGCCATTTTTGCGCGAATTGCGTTTAATGAATAGAGTGGCGACGTTTTCGCCATTTTGCACGGATACAAATTCTTCGAGTGGCGGATCGTTGGTGGCGAAAGCTTACAAAAATAACGGAGCCGACGGGGGCGACTCGGGGCGCAGCCTATAAAACCGACCGCGCAGCGGAATACGAAGAAACGCTCGCTTTGCCGCGGCGAAGGAGTAAGAGGGTTTGTAGGGTGCGCATCGAATGCGCCGAATCGGCGGGCTGGCCGGGTGGCCCGCTCGTTCACGCCGAATATCCGATGTTGGGCGGACAGGAGATGGCGAAATTCCAGGGCGGTCGTCGGCGCTGGCCCGGCTCGTTGGGCTGCGGCTGGGCGACGGGGGCGCGTTTGCCGGCGCGCAGCGGGGGGCGGGCGCGTTGGCGGCGCGACCGCCGGTCGTCGGGGTCGGGCGACCGGAGCTGGCGGTGCAGCGGCACTTCCGACTCGTCTTCGACCGGCACCAACCATATTTGGCTGCTCTTGTCGATTTTCGGCAGATTGTGTGGCCGGGGGGCGCGTACGCGGCGCGGCACCGCGAACGGCGGCTTCGCGTAGTCGTCGTACGCGTCGCGAAAGTTGCTCGAGATGATGGGCTGGCCGCGGACGCAGCGGAACCGCAGCCGGCTGCCGCGGTTGTCGCGGTACTCGAGCGCCTCGTTCCGCTTGGCGCGCAGCGCCAGCTGGCGCAGGTTCTGCAGCTCGCGGTGCTCGTGCGCCAGGTCCATCTCCTCGTTGGTGTGCGCCATCGCGTCCTGTCGCAGCCGCCGGTACGTGAGCGCCGAGTCGGCGCTGCGCGTCATGCGCTCGTACTCGTCGAACTTCTCCTTCAGGTTGCCGCCGCACCGCAACACTATGCGCCGCCGCTGCAGCTCGGCGCGCCGCCTCGACGTTAACGTGTGGCGCGGCCGCTTCTTGGGCGGCCGCAGCGCCCGGGGGCGCCGCACCTCCGGCTGTCGGGTGGCCGGCAGCCCGTTCAGCAGGCGCACCTGCTCCTTCAGTATGTCGAGTTCGCCGTCGGTCAGCTGGATGCTGGCGTGCACCGACTTCTCGTAGTCGTTGGGGTCGGGAGTCGGCGCCAGAGTGGTGGTGGTCGGAGGCGGCGTCGTCGCCAAGGTCAGCACGCCGCCGCCGCCGGCGCCGCCGCGGCGGCGCGAGTAGATCGAGTGGTCGGACAGAGTCGGCGACGACGACGACGACGACGACAGCGGCGGCGGCGGCGGCGGTGGCGGCGGCGGCGGCTGCGGCTCCTGCTGCTGGTTCGGCGACGCGCTGATTAGAGCGGTCGCCGCATCCGGTGACACCGGCGTAGGCGTCTGCGCTGGCGACGCGACGCGACCGGGTGACTTATTTTTGGACGCCATGTGCGCGTGCGGCAACGGTTGCTGCGTTCACACCTTGGTTCAGTATTTGCGTTTGTGGGTGGGGCTTGCGGGACGACATTCACGCATTCGCGCTCGTCTTTGTGACAGGCGGGCGGCCGCTGGAGCAGCCCGCAGTCGTCGCCGCCGTTTAATTTTCCATGGATATTCGAAATACGACGGTTCGGCTTCGCACGCTCGCCAATGTAAATCCACCCCTGCATCCGGTCTCTACTTGATCGGTAATCTCGATCGATCACAAAAGTTATTATTTTTCAAGAATTTACAACACTACAGTAAATTGGTACTCGATTATATTTAGCGGAGAAATAAAATTCATCTGAAAAACATTACGGCCGGACCGCTTTTCTGGCAAAACTTGCTACCCGAAAATTTTTCAAAGTTTCAACTCGACTGTGTTCATCGGAAGTTTTTATACACTGCATCAGATCAAAAAATAAAATATAGTCGTGAAATTTAGACGTATGTGCGCATTAATATAAGTGTACCTATACATATGTGGTATATGTTCGTGGGCAGAACGACGTGCAAGATCACGACTGAAACGATCTATAGATCAGATCATAGTTAATGGCAGTGCCGTAGGAATGACGTGGTTTTGGCCTCAAAAAACCTCCCTCCCTCCGAAATTTTTTGATAACCTCGCGTGCGCTCAAAACATAATCGTTACGGTAATTAATTTTGTAACACTGGCTCGTTGAACGAAAAATGATTTAGGTTAGATGAAAAATCAGATCACAGATAAAAATAATTTTTGACTTTCGCTGATTTTGCGCGAGTATTTAAAAATATTAACGTTACAATAACCGGATGGTCGTTATAAAGGCTTTTGAGGAAAATGTGACCGAGTACTCGGGTATAGGGGCTTAGTTAAATTGTATATTCTCGGCTATCAATTCAACCGTCAAACGTTTTGGACGAACTGGAGTCTTGACCGATATAGGTGGATGACCTTGAACTTGAATTTCTAAAAAGTCAAAATATTCGACACATCTCACCGAGTGTATTTTAATTTTTAGGTTTTCGTTGAAAGTTTCCCACACGTGCTGAGCGGATATTTGACCGAAAAAATATTAACGAACGATAAGAGAATAGCGTGAAAGTAGGATTATAAGATTATTTAAAAAGTCGAAACAAAAAATGAAAAAAATCTAAATGCGTGTGCTTTGACGTGCCGATCAAAATCACAAAAATCTGAACTGATGTAAAATCACGGCGGTGATATCAGGTAGTACAGTGATCTGTGATCTGTCGGGCACACCTCCGTGTACTCGGCCCATGTGGTGAACGTGTGACACGAAAATAGCGATTCCCTTTCGCGTAGGTATACCAGATTAACAGTTTTTTGTTTTCGAAATTCAAAAATTATTTTCTCGGTAGAAACAGTCGCTTCCGTCGTTTCGAAGCAGTCGCTGCAGAGAAAGCGACTTGTGACGAAAAGAAATCGGCCAGTTTGATTGAGAGATCCATTTGCTACGTCTGCCCGATTACCTATAGGAAGACTTTGGGGCATCTGTCGCGGCACCGTTACGGAAGCAGCTTTTTTTGAATTTTGTTTTCGCCGACCATGGCGGTCGAAGCCAAATTGGCCACCGCCACCGATCCGTTTCGAATTTTCTGCATCAAACGCCTTGACCGAGCATATATTCATTCGTCGGTGCCATTTCTCATTCATCATTTCATCCGAACCAATTTTTCCGCCACCGAAGTGCGCCATCCTCGGCCGAGAAAAACGCACGAATCGAAGAACGCAGTCGAAGTGAAAACAACGTATCGATCGATTAGTACGTCAACCCGACGCCACATCGGTGCCTACTCGCAGCAACCCTTTGTTGCTGAGCAGGTTGGTGGTTGGTAATTGTAAAACGCTTTTTAGCTGACGCCGTTTCTCAGCGCATCCGATTATCCAAAGTCAGCACATTCGTAGGGCAGAGAGAGAGAGAGAGAGACACTAAACAATAAAAAAAAAAAAAAAAAAACGGAAAAAAATATCGAAAACTGAAATATGGGCGAAAAAGCGAAACGAATTAAGTATCTACTTACCTATGGGCTACGAGTCGATATTTTTGCGCGATCTCTTGTAACTTGGACGAAAGAACAATATTCGCTGGGATTCGTGAATTTTATTATTTAATCCAGCGATAGGCAAACGTTTTCCAAGTTCTTTCTCCAAAAGTTAACTCTGCCTGCCTAAAGCCGTAGAAAGTTACGAATACGATTTTAAGGTAGGTGTAAGCAATTTTTAAAAAATAAGCCGCATCGCTGGTTGGTCGCTGATCGTATCGGGTCCGATTTACGCTTTTCACAATATGGGCGTAAAGAGAATATTTCTTGTCGTACCCACCCACCAGCTTATGGTGGAGGTGACTCGGATGGATAGTGGCCCTTCTCCTCACGCCATCCCCCAAATTAGAAAAAAATTTGCATTTTATATCGCCGTCTCCTCAAATACGTCTTCATTTTCTAACCTCGAATCACGTTTCATTCGAGTCTTTGCATCGTTTCCCCTTCCCCTAGCTGTCATACAGTTTTCGAATCGGTCGACAAAGTCTCTGCGGTATGCAGCTACACTTTTTTGCAGACGCCAAAATTTTTACCCACGCCCCGATTCGCATTTACCACGTATTTTAGGCCCGCCGTTCAAAAACACTCCGTCCTCCGATGAAAATTCGAGAAATGTTTGCGACTCTCGGAAACTTGCTTTTTCAGCATACGTTGCCGAGTGAGAAGTTTTCCAACTTTAAACTAAGTACCTATCTAACGGGTGGATCAGAATTTTTTGTACGTTGCATTTACACCCGTAAGAAAGACAGTTTTAAAATTTATGCGTATTTCGGTGCGGAGGAGCTGTAGGAACACTTGAGCGAAAAATGATAATATGCGACTGCGAGTGGCCCAAAAGATTTTTTGTTGTAATTTTATTTTTGAAAATTGCGCATCAATCGGTGGGTATTTTCCGCATAATCACACTGCGCGGAGAAAGTCGCAAACGAATTTGTAATCGCAGGTTTTTATGGCTCAGCACCTCTACGATGATATAGGTGCTACTGAAATCTCGAATAATTTGCATCGCCAATTTTTGTGAAAAAATCATTTTTTCAAAATTCAAAATCGTCTTTGAATAAAAAATAAAGTTTTGCAACTGATATTTTGGCAACGTGGAAAATTACTTCGAACTTTTAACCAAGGCTCTTTACAAGCAGGTATATATGCGCCCGAGGGTGATAGGAGATGAGCAGCCTGGTTTAACGTTTTCCACGCTTACCCGGCTGTAGTATTTCCCCTCCTGGTTTTTGCTGAGTTGTCCAGTAGGTGCGTCATCTTTCTAATTATTAGTGTAAAAAAATCAAAATAATCGTGAGAAGCAGCAAAAATTTCTGAACAAACTTCTTTATTCATTAATGCCTACGCATAGGTACGTAAACGCACGTCGTCTTCCTAATAATGAGCCGCCATTTTGAGTTTTCTCATTACGATCAACGACCCATATTTTTGAATGTACTTACGTAACATACACACCTAATTGGTAGCAATTAAGATAAAAAATGCTAATGGAAAAACCCAAAATGGTGGCTCTGCATCATCATCACGATAGTTACGACGTGCGTAGCCTATAACATACTTAGGGCCTTAGGGTTACGAAGCCTCGGCAGAGGGTACCGAAGGGCTTCACTGGTTTCCATTCGCCGTGTAACGCCGAAAGTATCCTTCCGCATAATTAAGGGGCAGTGGTTCACTCCGGAATTCCGCGTCTACGTGGGAAGCATTATTCTGCGGGCAGAGGCTACAATTCCAGTCAGTCAGTCAGTTCTCAGCCGCGAATTCCAAAGGTAAAGTCCTAAGTATTTTCAATATTCGACCATATAGGTACGAATCTACGGACGTGTATAGGCGGGTAGGTATATCCGCATCATTTCTTTGGAAAAAAGGTGATAAAAATCTGACGGTCGTCAACTTCGAAAATGTCTTGCAGTAAACCCATTTTCAATTATAATGCGGAAAGAGTCCCGCGGAGGTGTTGAAGCACCCAAAACCTGCATGGGCTACAGTCTGAAACAAATTTTCCAGTAAGTCGAACATTTTTATATTTTTCAGAAAATGCGAATATCTCAGCTACCCACACTTTTATATATATATATATATATTTTTTTTTTTTTTGGGGGGGGGGTACAGGCCTAACCAAATGTTGTCACATAAGAAAAAGTATTACTTATACATGCGGTTAAGTATACTAAAGAAATCATTGTTGTTGATATGAAGAAATTTGAACGAATTATTGTTAACATTGGCTCATCGAGTCTTATCTGGCAGCAGCTCTTCTTCGTTTCGAGCTCCTAAAATATTTCTGTTCAAACAATGACCAAGGCCTGACCTGTCAAAAACATAATAGGCTATTTTCAATTGAATTTATTCGCGTTGACAGAAACCAACCAGGTACGTATCTGCGCAGTGTCTACTATCCGTAACAATGTCACAATGGATCAGACCAAAGTTTTATGGCTTTTTAAAGTTTTTCACAACGACTAAGTTCGTCTGAATGAATTATGTTGCGATTTGCTGCTACATTCTTCGTATCTAAAAGTAATATATAATTGGATGCAGAAAATTGTAAAATTATTCGAGATGACTGGTAAGAACAGCATAGGCTACGTACAATAACATTGTGGAAAATTGTTACGTTAGGTAGGCAGGCTATTGATTAAAACACTACGCGTCCAAAAATAGTAATTCCTTTAATGCGATGTCACGTAAAAAGGTAAACAAAATGCAAAATTCGATTCAATGCCTACCGGTGGTTACGGATTCGAAAAAACAAGTCGGTCGTTCCAAAAATAGAGGCTAAAATCGTCTTCATTATCGATGCATTATTTGTGAGCATCGTTGAAAAAACAAAAACGAAACACGAAAACCTAATATGTATATGCGAATTGAAATTAGTTGAAATATCAAAAATTATAATTAATAAAAATCATCGACGTAATTTTTTATTTTCAACGCGACATTAAGATTATGGACTGGTGACAAAAAGTATAGATGGCCTATACCTATACCTATATACCTATTACCTATACCTATACCTATACCTATACCTATACCTATACCTATACCTATACCTATACCTATACCTATACCTATACCTATACCTATACCTATACCTACGAGGAAACAACGAAAAAGAGAGATCCATTACTGATAAATTAGAATGAAAAACATTTATCCGACTATCGATTACTGAATGTAGATAAACGCGAATGCGTCTTTTTTATTTTTCAACTTGTTCTTCAAAATTTCTCATCCTAAACGTAGGTATTTCATTAATTATACGAATTTATTCCGTTAAAATGTTTCGAAAGAGCAAAAAAGAAAAACTTTGTTTTTTTATTAACATCGTTTTAGTTTTAATAAAATGTATCGAACGCCGTTCACGTCGATCTAATTTCAATATTTTTTCAATTTTTCATAAAATTCGTGCTCGCGTTTTTTTTCGTCGTCGTTTTTTTCGATCCATTTCGAGTGAAAAATGGAATTTTTGGTGCAAATTTGTTTCCTCCAAATCCCGAATTTTTAATAAACTTACTACTTAAGTATCTAAATAAAATAAAATAAAATAAATCGAAAAAATAAGAAAAAACTAAGTCGTAAAAGATATTCTAATTCGTTGAAGATTCGTGTCTTTGAAACCAGTTTCACTCATTCGCCTCCCCTTTCCCTTTCATTCCGAAACGCCTTCCGACGCCTCTCGCTCATTCTCGATGGCATTTTTTAGAATAGGCTATCTATTCATTAATTAACATTTTAGGGCAGCCAAACAGTTTTTGTAGCCGAGTATCGACGTTTTATTTAGAAATAGCTGTTCGCGGTGTCAGCAGCTTCTCTTGACTGACGTGTTTGTTACTAACCTAACATCTCCGAAAGTTCAAACATTCGTAACTTTGCCACCACGGAGGCTACGTACCTTCCAGTTGAATAAAAACCTTCCTTGGGACAACACAAATAATTCCTCGAAATTTTAAAGCAATTGGTGAAGAACTTTCAACTTTCTGACATCGTAGGTTAGTGAAAAACGAACATTTACATTTTTATTTATATATGTAAGGTATATGGTCGGCCATAAAAATTATAGCGACGACTATATTCGTACACGGGTGATATTATTTCACAATATCCCCAAATTACATGACTCTTCTTCTACTTTTTACTGTTAAAAAATTACTGTAAACACAGATATTATCTGACGGTATTTGATGACTCATTTACGCTGGTCCCTCGAATAGAGGACTCCCCCTACTTCGTATATCCCTACTTCACATTAACTACCATGTAAAAACGTATCCCCAAAATAGTATATAAACTCATTTTTATCGTACAATGTATCGTACACTACTTTCATAATTGAGATTGTGTAATATTGTTCTCGAAATCATCTTTTATGCTGTTATAATATATATATATATATATCGTAGGTGCTTTAGAAAATTGGTCATTTTCTAAACATCGCTGACATTTTAGAAAGGGTTGGAAATTCAGAAAAAGAAAAAAATTTGTATTAATTAGCCTGACAATTTTGGGCATTTCACAATCAGCAAAGACCATTTTGGGCTAACTGAAATATCAAACACTTTTGGCTCAATTAGTTTATCTCTAATTAGGCTTAATGGAATAAGCCCAAACCTAGATAGGCCAGTTAGAAATCGTTTCAATTAATATCTTAAAATCATTAGGCTAATTGAATAATTTATTTTTTTTATAAAATGCCGGCGTTTTATAATCAGCCTAATGCAATCCAGGTTTTCAGAAAATGAATTAAAACGTAATTTTTCTTATAAGCCTAGCAAAAAAAAACCAAAAAAAAAAAAACCAAATGCTACGCTTACAGTTTGAGAAGTCCGAGATTTTGGATACAAAATAAAAATTATTTTAAACTTGATAATGACGTCACAATTTGAAGACATCTTTTCAGAAATAAAATACGCATTCGCACATCATAATATCCGAATTCGAACTCATACTCAGATGAAGACATGATGACAATAATAGAATTCGATTCTTTTTCAGACGATTCTAATACATTTTATTTCAGTATCGACTCATTCATATTTCGACAATTTTCGACAAATAATTTGGTTCGATCCGACTGACTGGCGCCATGAAATAAATAGAGATGAACACAAATTCAATACAAAGTAAAAACCCAACGATGGACTTGAATGCAGCCAACTTCGTCTGCTTTATCTTTTCTCCACGCTTTGCTTACGGTTTGCCGTCATATTATATTTTATTTTATTCTGCTTTATCATTTACACACGTGTGCTTTGCCTATTATATGTCGACATGTATATTTGCTATCTGTCATTTTATTGGTTGCATATATATTAATTTCTCTCGCTTTTTATGTATTATCGACATCGCATGTTTGAAGGCAATTAAGCAGACAATAAGTGGGGAAATCTTGCCGACAAGAAGAACTAACTTGCAAAGACAAATTCTAATTTTTATTCACTCTTATTCTGGCGATACCTGTTACTAGGATTGTCTTTACAATACAATCCTTCTTGTGTAGGAGGATAGTAGTAGGTCCAAGTCTCAACTTGTACGTTGAAGTCCTCGCGTAGGCAATTTAATAAGTGTATCATCCACGGATGTAGATTCGCTTCAACTTGATCTACCTTGAAGACAAACTAGGATGGTAGTTAGAATTCTGGTTAGGTTCAGTTGAAGATAAAAGACAAATTTAGGAATGTTCTTTTGTCATGAAGGATCAGTAGTGATGACACATAAGTCATTTCTAGTTTTGTCAGTTTCCATGTTGCACTTCAAGGCAATCTTTTAAAAACACCTACGAAGTGAAGCTTCGGTCGACAATATGATCGGATGGAGTTCCTGGCATCTGTTAGGAGGGAAATTTGGTGTGTTGAAGACAAATTTAAGACCAGCTTAGTTCGAGATAACTGCTTTGCTCTGTCATTTAAATGCCGTGTAGAGCCTTCCTTCGCACACAGTGAATTTGATTTCATCTATGTTTTTTAATTTCCTCATCTCACCTCACACACAAACCAAAAGCTTTGAGACCTAAAGTTTCACGATATGAGTCTTTTACATAACACAATCACCATCACTTATGAAGACAAACAATTAGGTAAAGACAAAGGTATTTTCTGATGGTTTCCCCTACTTGTTGTCTGCAATAGCTTTTTTCTATCTTTTTATTTTTTTTTGCTGTACACTTTTCTTTATCCACTTTGTCGACACTGTAATTCTTTCGTAATTATAGTCTTTGACAAAATAATTCTGTTGTTTGTTTTTGTAAGTTTCAAATCTCTTATGGATCGAAAACTTTGTTAGGCTCTTCTGTCAACACCCCCGGCTTATTGCTGATTCATCATATTAATTTGCTGAGATATGAAGACAATGTAAGCTGTGTTCCATCGTGCCCGAAGAAGTTTAATTTAAGTCAAGAAGAATTCAGCTGTAGGATATGACAAAGTCAAAAAAATAAAATGTCATGAAGTCACATACTATCAAGACCCCTCAATTTGGTGTTTTGGCTGCATGATGCCCTAGTTTTAGGACATTGTGACGTTATTAGCATTTAAACATCACCATACATTAAAGGTTGACTTTATGAGCAAATCGATTTCAGATTGCCTCATGAAACAAGGCGATCGATTTGGGACGCCTCAAGGTTTACATATTATATTTAATTTCTAATGACTACTACGTACAGAATGTCTCAGCTACCATACCTACTGGTATGTCATCCTGCACTTTTCTTCCCAGTTTCGTATGCCAGAAAATAACTTGGAATTCCAACGCCCCAGCCTCTCGGTTAATGTTTCAGGTAAAATCTGAATGGGCCCCAACATTACATACTTACGCTCAATTTGCTTATTTTAAAGGAAATTAGAACGTTTCGTTGTAGCAGCAACGAACCGGAAGGGAGCATAGCAGAGAGTGAAATCTTCCCCTCAAAACTTTTCATCTGTAGTAGAAAAAATTCTACCGGCTGTTTTATAGATAGAAAAATTGTACCAATTGCGCATTAATTGTCGTTTTAGGTTTCAGCTGCGTGGCTGAGGGGTAAAGCTTTTAGCTCAGTGATTCAACAAACTACCTAATTGTATCTGCTTGTATCAGATCAACACTGATGAGTAGGAAACAGATTACCCCCTCAGTTTTGTAGTTGAATCGTTTGATTTAAATTCGGTCTTTGCGTGCAATTTCGCAATGAATTGAATCAGTGGTGGCCGGAAACGTAGGTACCTACAGCTGAAGAGATCCCCAACGAGTTCATCAAAAACACAGAACACGTCAAAAATGAACGGTTCCCGATCAGGATATTTTTTAATGCGCACGCGTCGTGTAGCTCTAATGACGTGAAAGTAGGTATCCCCAAAAAATAAAATGATAAATTTCATGAAATATGCGCAACTTTAGATTCGCGCAGAATGTAAAACTCTGATAGTTCTGTTTTCATTTTTGACGTATTTTTGTACCGCAGCCTGCACATAGGGTTGGAAATCTCTTTGCGTATGTCTCTGGTGATGGTTTGAAAATTTTCAGTTTAGCGATTCGCATTAGTTAAAGAAAAAAACAAAAAAACTGAATTTTAGGGATGCATTTTTATCGTTATTAAAAGGGCATATTCTATTTCAGCGAACGAGAACCCAAATTTCTTTCGCTGCGGTGGGTAGCTCACCTTATTATGAGAAATATTTCACACTGTTACATTGTAAGGGTAGGTACTTCATGCGCGATATTTGCTTGGTTGCAATAATGTAAACCTGCTATTATACCGATCTTCCGCGGCGCAGACAGTTTATGCTTTGGTTCTACGCAACTTTCCTGCAATAAGTACTTTTCTAGTTTTCTAGGCCTTTCCAAAATGCAAGAACGTGGTTGAGAGGGGGCGAAAGGGCTGACTGCCTCGTGGCCTTGTTTTTTTCTCTTACTTTATTCCAGTCGATTCGAAATGAGAAAGACATTACGTCGTACGAGTGGATTGACCAGGAGGGAAAGGAAAAGGATGGCATTCATCCTATTCTACAAAGGCCGCATCCAAAATGGTTTTGTTTAAACCGGTATTTTTAGCTTGACGTAGCCGTGAAATGTGATTATCTCTGTGACGTCATATCTTTCTTATTTGGAATAGACTATAGTCACTTTTAAAATTTTGGAAAATATCGACAGTGTGGGTTCAATTTCGAAAGTGACGAGCAAAAAAAAGTCATAAAATTCTTTTTGCCCCTTTGAAGTAATCGTTACTACGCGTCCCTTTCCAGGTGGAACCGATCAGCGAAGGCTCTTCTGAAAATACATCGAAATTATTTCATTCTCATGTTACGTCATCGAAGCTCAATTTAATCTCGAAAAATTTCTTTTTGAATGAAAATTGAACCGGATGAGAGAGTGCCATTCCTACGTTCCGCCCTAATTTTGGTTCGAATGGACTATATCAAGTAAATAAGTGCACTCATACGACGATGAGCAACGTCTCAGTAGTTTCAAGCCTCCTACGGCCTTCACTATAATATAATATTCTTAATCAGGTCTCAAGGTATTCAATTGTTTGAACTAAAGGTGAATAAATTGAGACTTCCTTTTCATGTAATTATTATGTTTCGCCGTAACTTTGATCCAAATTTTAATTGGCAATTTTATTAGTTCAAGGTGGCGATTTTAAACTATCTCACCCCCTCCAAAAAAAAAGTCTTTCGCTACGACCCGGAACTGCAGATTTAGATTATACTTAAAATTCCGCACAAAATATACCAGTGGATAACTTTACGCCGGCGTAAAGTAGCGCATTTTTTCTCTCAATAACCATGTGTACACTTGGATTAGGCAACACTGTTTTTCAACGCTGAATCATTCTATATGACATCCATTCTTTAACAGGAGTTTTGTAATGAGATTTCAGAATCCTATTAAAGAAGATACCTACACCTTTTCTCACAATACTACGCTCGAAGAAAACTCAGTCCATAACTTAGTAGGATGGTGGATGTAGGTCCGGTTTACCCAACGAGGGTGGCATTTCACCTTCCAAAATACTCCGCCTTCGTTGAATGGGAATGCAAGGGTCCGTATATCGCTTTCAAAGAAAAGTTCTGTTCGAAATTTTTCTCTCCATAATCAAATTCTTCTCTAACAAACGTTTACAAATTGGTTCCACCTGCCTAACTCAATTTGGTGGAAAGTTCTTATTATTTTTAATGTGGTACACATTTCTATTTTCACTACGGAGAGTAAAAACTGAAAGGTGCAGACGGCCGGCCTGGGTCTTAGTGAAAGTCTCGGCGCAAGTTTCGATGCAAATTTTGGTCCAAATTTTGGTGCGATAATAGACGGAAAGAGAGAAGTGAGAATAATTTGTTAGTGTGCGTGTATATTTGATTGTATTCAACATATGCGCAGTAACGAAAAAAAAAAAAAAAAAAAAAAAAAAAAAAAAAAAAAAAACAAATTTTGCTATTTCTACCAAAACAATGAATTATACGGTGTTACCAGCTGTGAAAATAGGAACGTGTACCACATTACATGATTCAGTTTGCTTGCTTATATGCGCTAAAAGACGCTTTTTTTTTAAATAAATATATCTATGGTTCGTTATATACGAAGATCGTTTGGTTTTCATTTTGCTTCATAAAAAAGTTTAATTTCAAATTCTCCACCCCGGGGGCGGTTTGATTTGTCAAATGTTTTGCTAGCACAACGTTCGTACCACAGTCAGTCCAGTACCACATACGGAGTGTTTAAAATGGAAAATTACCGAGACTATGCTGGGCGAATCATTCGAAGCAAATTCATCGGAACAAAGGTTAGAAGCTGATCTACGAGTAAAAATTTCCGAAAACGAAATGACGTATTTTCATAAGAAAAGTTCGCATTGTGATTGGAGAAAAAAAGTCGTTATGATTGAAGTGGAAAACGAAATAAAGAAAAAGGAGAGATAATGTTCGTAAGAACAAAAGTTATTCAAAAAATAATATTCGTTTGCATTTTTGTGTAGCAAATTCATAAAAATAAAAAATAAAACGAATACCTATTGGCAAGAAGCAAAGTGGGCGGCATCTGGAGGCCAATTTCAAACTACTGAAAATAGGTAACTGGTGTTCAAATATATTATGTACATTTATACGTAGTTTTATCGATTTTCATAGCGGTATAGCCTACCTCGAAGAAAAGTAATTAAATGCGTGTATTGTTTTAATCAAACGTCGAATATTGCCTTCATTTTTAAAATATTATTCGAAAAAATTAAATTATCCAGCTGTTTACTTCTGTAGCACGTAAACTAAATTCCCACGTAAATCTCCCGTAAGGAATTGGTAAGGAATTTGAAAATAGGTTAAAACTCTAGGGCTCCTATGGCTCCTATACAGGGACTTCTCTTACCAATATTCAAAAACATTTTCAAACGCGTAATCAACCCCCGACCAAACTAGATACCTATAAATAAGGCAATGAATCCTCGGCTCTCAAATTTTAATAAATTCCAGAATTCCTTCTCTAGTTGAAAATAAGCGCTCATTGCGCCTTAAACGCAAAAAATTACTGCTAATTGCGATGCAAAAAACACGCTGCGAACCCTTTGCGTCGTGAATACGTAAAAGATACTTCGAGCAACGCAGGCGACTTTCTTTTCTCCAGAAATTGTTTTGTGTATTGCATTTTTTGCGGAAACCGCTGAATCAGTGGACACCAAACTCCTGTCGGATTTGTTACTGCCGCTACTTAATAACCGTTTTCTGCCGCAAAAATTTCATCTCTATCCGTTTCGTAGTCTTCTCAAAAGGGTGAATGCAAAATTTGGGCGATACAGGTATACCTTGTTGCGTACGTCTACACAAATATACGTACACACGTATATTTATGTATAGGCACGAGTTGGACTTCACGGTGCCAAAATTCAAGTTTTGTCACCAATCGAAAAACGAACTCGGTTTCAAGCGGCGGTCTTTTCATGAGAACGATTTTAATAAGCCGGTTTTGTGAAAACCTGCTTAAAAATTAAGCGCCGAAATCTACGTCGTCGTTCTTCCGAAATGGAGTCTTTTTGTTCTTTTTAACCTTCCTACGTAAGCTTCGCAGGCTAATACGATAATATATAATATATTAGCGTTATTAGCGTTATTAGCGTTTCAGTCGTAAATTAAATCGAAGTAAATAAATGTTAGTTTTTTGAAGAAAGTCGTTTCGTGAAACAGGACGTAGCTAAACTCGCTTCGCGTGAATTGACAGCCAAAGTGCGATTAATGTATAGACCCGGTTTCGCAAACCCGAGTTTTCCATTTATTAATACGAATTTGAGAGGTACTTACGCTACGTAGGTACTGCGTTATGGTGGCTACCCATCCGTAGGAATAATTTGGAGGGAAGGGCTGTTCTTTGAGGAGTCAGGAAAATGAAATGAGAAATTATACCTCAAAAAAATCTATATTATAATTCTTCAAAATTACAAAGGCGTTGAATTGATCAATTGACAGAGGTACTTACTTACCTGTATGAGGGCTCACACACACTTACGTCAAAGTATTGACTTGGTGTTGAAATTATTGATAGCTCGACGCGATATCAGCTGTAATTTTTTAGTTCCTCGAGGTATCATGAGAAAATCTCTCATAATGTCCACTTTTATTATTATTATTATTATTTATTATTTATTATTATTATTATTATTATTATTATTATTATTATTATTATTATTATTATTATTATTATTATTATTATTATTATTATTATTATAAGTTATATTCGTTGATGCTGTCGTTTTGTTCAACATTATCGGACATTATGCAACCAAAATACGAAAGGTTTTGGATTTGGAATCCCCATATCATAATTGAATTGTCTCGAATGAAATTTGCAGAATAAAACCGGTAAAGTTGAATTTGAATTACACTTGAAATTACTCACCGAAAACATATCTGATAAAAATATTTATCGACAACATTTATCAAATATTGTATTCATCCCAAAGCAGTAAAAAGTGCGAAAGCAAAAACAAGTCTAAAAAACCATTAATTCATACAAGAATCAAGCCTAATAAAAAAGCAAAAGTTATTGTAAAGTGATATTTGTGTTCTAAGTAATATCTTATAAATGATCCAGGAATACGAAGGAAAATATTATATTATGGAAAGCTGCACATTTTACATAGTAACAAAAAAAAATTTTAAAAAAGGAATAAAAATCAAAAATGAGAGATAGAAAAATGGAAGACGACAAAGAAATTAAGGAAATTGATTTTTTTAATCGTCATCATACTTGGTTATGGTATAATTTATTTGTTTTTTGAGTATTTTTTTTTTGTTGAATTTTAAATTTAATTTATAATGTGGTTGTTTGGGGTTTTTGTCTTAAATGAAGTGAAACTGAAAAGCTAATATAGATGAGGTCAAATTAGAAACTAGCGCTTCACTATATGAAAATTTTAGCACTCTCTTGCTAATAAAACAAAGTCTCGACTAAAAATCAAGTACCGACTAGTTGGTATTTTTGCAGTCTGTTTTAGACCACAGTAAGCTTTCCCCTGCCGATGAGGAGTTCGTCTGTCAATCTAACCCATAATTTATGACCCGCAGGTACTTTAAAAACATCGTCAAGCTAGTGACTGGGGTATTGTGAAAATTTTGTCGCCATTACTGATCTTTCATAGGTCGAAAATTATTCACAAAAAATTCTTTTTTTTTTATTTAAAAATAAAATATAATAAAACTTACTAGTCCTTCAGTTCTTTCCAGATTAAATCAAATCCGAAACTGTCTCCTCGGAGAAATGCTAACGGCATTAACTTTGCCTATATTCGGGACTTAAATTACTACTTGAAGTGAACTGTTGTCGGAGTCTAAAAGTGGAACTTTGTAATGGTGAACCTAGTACCGGGTGTCGTCAAAATCGAAGCGATGAGAAAGAAAAAGATGGCAGAAAAGGTGAAGAAATATTTCTAGCAACAGTTTCCCCTACCTTGTTTGTCGTCGGGAATGGGATCGTAAAAAAAAGAAAAAGGGAGGAAGAAAAATAAAGAAAAAGAAACAGAAAAAGAAAAGGGTCTATCTATAGTAATGCACACACCTTATGCAGCAAAGCGGAGCAAAAAAATAAAAGAAACCAAATGCACAGAGATACGCTACTTTTGCTACAAGTTTGAGCAAAAAATTTAAAAAATAAATTATATTACGTGTCGTCATTCTTAGACACGCAGCAGCCGAAAATTACATATAATTAAATAAAGAAAGGTTTAGAACGCAAATTCGTATCTAGCTACAAATTTTTCGTTGAAAATGGACGTAATAAAATTCGATGTCAATTGGACGCACGGCTCGTGCGTAACGTCCGATTTTGTATCTTATTTTGGGAACGTAATACGTATTTGGTGCAGTTCTCTTTCAATAAATATCGAATCTGGTTCGTAGACAGGTTCCATAAATCAGACGAATTTAATTAATTTTGACTTTGATTCGTTCGTTGATTCTTCATTTACTGACGAATATTTTGATATAATTCGGTGTGACTTTTTTCTATTTTTATGGTTGTAAGATTCCTGCTCCATTTTCCCTCGAATCAGTCGTCCGATTCGAACAAAAATTTGGCATAAATTGTTTTTCATACCTCTTTAATAAGAGTAGGGCTAAATTTTACGACAATTGCTTTTGGTGGAAGTGGAACAGGGTGAGAGTGTACAGTCATTTACCAAAAATCACATTAAATTACCCCCTCCCTAAAAAAAGAAAAAAAAAGAAAAAAAAAGAAAAAAAACCAGTACCTAAAAATACTAAAGAAATATACGAATAAATGAAAACTAAAATTTATGGAATCAATTTTCATTATATACTTACTTATAGAATCTGTCGGTGCACAAAATTCCCCTTCTGTTGAAAAATACATCGTAGCCTGCGTCGTGCTTATAAGAAACGGCCAAAAATTGGCACCCAATACGTCCGATTGTCTGATTGACATATAATAATTTTCAGGATGTACCTATACTTCGAACGTGGATTCCACTTTTGCATCAAATAGAAGCGCGCCTGTTATAATGTTGCGAAAAATTTGATACGCAAGCTGCACTCGTATATTATGTCCATACGTATGCAGACAAGTATACGGGCAACGTAAATTAAAAATCATAACATCTGCGATAGGATTTTGTTGTGACAAAACAATTGCAATGCATTTTCAAGCAGGTTTTCCTAAAACCAGCTCATTAAGATCGTTCCCACGAAAAGACCCTGAGAGTGAGACCTGCAGTACCTACGTTTTTCGATTCGTACACAAAATATAAATAAATACGACTTGTGGCACCATTAACTCAAATTCGATAGAACGCACGTCGATGTACGTGACGCACGTATACCTACGTACGTACGTATGACACTCGCCAACTCGGTACAGGTCGCATTTTTTGTCCGATAGTAACCAAATTTCGAACGAACATTAGGTAAGTACTGCCAATGGGAGGCGACCAGACCTATTGGTAAAGGTGCCCATCGACAGTACGGTACACCTACTCGGGGTGCACGATCGTTTTTCTTCCCCCTTTTGTAGGTTTAACGGCTTTCGAAGTTGATATAAATATTATAGTACCTACGTACTAAGACGAGCACCCAGCGAGTATCCTGATTTTGGTCCGCATCTACCGCACGGTACTTGCGGCACGGCCATTTTTGCCATTTTTGCCATTTTTGCCGTTTTCCTTAGCCGCTAAAATCCTTCTAAAATCGATATACTTATCAGCGTTCTTCTATTGTTAGGTTGGACGAAATGCCGTTCGAAAACCCGCTGCTTCTGGCGCCGCCATTTGCGGCGCCAAGGTTTTTGGAAAATAAAATTTCGCACTCTCATTTGGCATTAACTCGAATCGTCATTAGGCGCAGGTAATTCGAATACGTTTTCGAGGGAGAAAAATAACTAACGACGTTGTTTCGAAAAAACTTTTGTTTTGTAAAAGATGCGAGCGGGAAACAACTATATTTAGGCGCAGCTTTCTTCGAGGTATAAGGTGTACCTAGACTTTTTCGTTTCAACTTTGCGACACATTAACACGAATAGGTAGCTGCTGGCTGGCTACCTACTTTCCGCCAAAATCGGCTGGAGGAATAATTTTTCGTCGGCAAAATTCTAATATTCCTTCGGTACGAGCGGAGGCAGCTATTCTCTCGAATATACCAGATCGCAGTTTTCGACGTTTATCTTTATAGGTAGCTTCTGATTGGAGGACTTGACTTACGCGATGCTCTTCGATTTTTATTAATCTGTCGGTAGGATAGAAATGTAACGCGACGGAATGGTGACGATTAAGAATGCTGACGATCGATAGATGGGTGTAATGAAAGAACTGCGGGTAATCCGCTGATAAGGGGTTGGCGGTACGTGCGTGTACTTTGCACACTTCGGTTCGCTTTAATTAGCAATTGTATGTATCGATGCAGGCCCATTAATTGAGGCGATTCTTTGGCGTTCGACAATTTTTTGGCCAACTTTACGCGACAATAATTCGGATAAAATAGCTATAGGCTACTTATTACGCTATTTTTCGTAGAAATCGGCTACAAACAAACATCCTGTAACCTATATATTCGTTGGTATATTTTAATTATAGACGAACATATTCGGTTACACGAAAATATTTCCATTTTGTTGACCGCGATCCCCGTAAACTAGGTATTTAATTGCGGTTGAATATTCGGTGCCCTCGACACGTTGGTCCCTCCAGTATACCTATTCGAAATTCGAATGCGCAAATCCCCACCTCACACACGCACTAATCACAGTGTAAAAACCTATCCCTAAAAGGATATGCGCTATACCTAATTATCGCGCTGTCTTTATTTCAGTCTTAGAACTGTCAATAATACCTATCAATTGTGGTATTGGAACCAGGTACCTATCTTGAACGTTTTACTGTACCGTCGTATTCGTGCGTGCAAACCATTATTTTAGTACGTAGATTGTCGAATTTTATTTAAAGCCATCGTTGAATTATCGAAGTTAAGGTCCGCAATAGTCGCGGATACCTATAATAAATTAATTAATTGAATTCGGTTTAATTTACGAGTAGGTAATAATAATATTCCTTCGAATATTGTTGTAGGCCTACTTGAAGCAGCTGTAATCGCCGTAAAGGAGTGTTATTTCGGTACTTCAATACCTTTTTTGGCCGTTGCGCGTTCTAAATTTTTGTTAACCAGGTCATCTCCTTCGTAGGTAATCGCACTAACCATTGATGGTCAACATTTGGTCCCATTTCTGGGTGAAGGGATGCGAAGAGGTGCCCTTATGCCCGCCTGGCTTTTTTCCTTTTTTTCCTCTACGTTTTTTTTTTTTTTTTTTTTTTTTTTTTTTTTTTTTCAAGTTTAAACACAGCGCGAGACACGTAACTTCATTCCCCACTTGTTTGTTGAAATGTTAATGGTATTTTTGTTTTTTTGGAGTTTGCATCCTAACGATGGCCATGGCCCCGTCGAAATTCGAATAGATGTAATAAAATGGCGTCGTAATTCGACGTTTTTTCACATTAAATTAAAATTATACGTACGTTCGAATACATAATTCTAATTAACGCTATCCGCTTTCGAAGGGGGAACGAGTATTTTTTGGCAATTACAAGGATTATTACCACCCAAAGACAGAAAACCTATGACTCTTCAGATGCAAATTTTCGTAAGGAAATGGAAATTTTTAATGTCGATTTTAATTTCGGATACGAAGAAGGTAACCGGCAGTCGTAAGTCGCGGACGTGTGTAAAAATATATTACGTACTATTTATAGTATCGAAAAACTTGGTCGTACGCTTAATTTACTGCAAAAGTAGCAAGTAGTCATCCAAAAAATGGCAAGTCAGCAATTAAGAACTTGACTCGAAAATCGAAACCTTTTTCTCGGTTCCCGAGATGGTAAATATTTTTGGAGGGATTAAATAGCTGCAAAATAAGTTGGTAGGCATATTGCGGTGTTTGGTGTTGTCTATATTGTCGATAAACTGAGTGAAATAGTAGGTATCTACTTACGTAATTAAATCATCCGGATTAATGAGAATTATGAAAAAAATGCGAATAATAGACAAACCAAGTACTCGGAGCTGACGGATGTTTAAAGTTGACGGAATGAAGGGGGGAAGAGAAGAATGATTGGCAACTGTCGAGATACCTATTTCTTCAAAATTCTAAAAAGCCGATAAACGATGGGATGGGTGGATGGGTGGATGGGTGGATGGGTGGATGGGTGCGGGAAGATTCTGCTTAATTTGCGGCTAATAGTTTTTTGGCGACGGATTGCTTTTCCGCAGCAACAATCAATTTCAGCCAAACTGACGAGATATTCGCAAGAATAATAGGAAGGCGAATGTGGTACGTAGTTAGGTACGGTAGCTGGTGGCTGGAGGCTGGTGGCTGGAGGCTGGAGGCTGGAGGTTGGAGGCTGGAGGCTGGAGGCTGGTTTCTCATCCGCTTATACGGTCGGAAGAAGTAATTCTGCGAAAGGCGAAGTTCTCAACAGCCGCCAGAACCAGAAATTGCAACGAGAGAAAGAGGGGTTAAACGTGGGCTGGTGGCGGTGGGCGGTGTAAGTATTCGAGAGAACCGACGGCGTCCTTTAATTAAGAAATTATTGGTCGCTCGCTCGCTCGCTCTCCTCCCCTCCCCCTTTCCCTTTCCCTTTCCCTTTCCCGCACACAAAAACACGGTGCAGGAACTGGTAGAATGTCACCCGTACTACCCAATAAAAACAGCGAATGGCGTGGAAGGTTCGATTCGCGCCTACCGTATATACCTACAGACCTTCGTTAAATAGACAGATGCGAACTTATTCTTTTAATAGACGGGTGCGAGTGTACCTGCGGACGGAGAGGACGCGAAAGAGTCGAAAGCCGATGAACTGGCCAAATTATTACCTGCAAACAGATGAGAAAAAGAAAAAAAAAAATGCGAAGGTAAATGCGTCCGGGGTCGATGGATCGATTTTCGTTCGGGAGGTTAGCGAGAATTTTCGAGATAATGGAGTAATGTGAGGGGTGGCGGATCCTCAACGAAACTTTTCAGGTAGGTAGGTAGGTAGGTATGTACTTGAGCCATGGCCGGCACAGTTTCTTTCGCCGGAGGACAACCAGTCCGAGATGTCCGGAAATTGCAGGGCTCGAATTGGTGAAAAACTGCGGAAAGACTTGACGTTGTGAGCCAACTCGCACTTTACTCTCTTAGACAGCAATATAAGCTATTTTAGTTGAAACGGGTCAGCTGCACCGCACCGAAAAATGATTAAAAACTACGAGGAAGCAGCAGCTCCGTTAGAAAAAGTAGGATTTTAGCAACCTATATAAAAGTTATTAATAAATCATAATTGCCGTATTGATTGTTTTGTAACTTGACTACCAACCAAAAATTACGCAATTAAGAACAATTATTACCTCTTTCAAAATCGAAAGAAAAATAAATTTTTTAGAAGTACCTTCCGGCCGATCAGTGCCGAAATTGTTTCTACGTTGCAAGAAATTATAACTAATATTTTTTTGAAAATTTCTCAGTTATTGGTTCCAAGGCGTACATTTTACAATCAAAATAAAAACGAAAATAGCGGTATACCGAAAGTGCCGTATGGGCGATCCGCACCAAAATAAATAGGTCAGGTCCTTGGTTTAGTACTAATGTTTTGTTCCAAAATTTGTGACAATCGAACAAAAATTAGGACCTGCACCGTGGCAACAAGAAATTGGCTATTATGTAGGATATCGTTGTAATTATGCGTACCTACGTAAATAGGTACAGGTACCTGTATACGCGTGTATATGAATTTCAATTTTTCCTGCCAACATTTTCCTCGAGTTATGAAATGAAAAAGGTAGCTACCCCCACCTCCAGGTCGTTACACGATACCGAGATTAATAAGTAAGTACGCATTTTCATAGAAAACCAACTTGGAAATGTGAAGAGGTCCAACTGTTGTTTGCTGCCTTGCAGTGCAGACAATGCTCTCTTTTCGACCTTATTTTAATGGATAAGTTGTACTTTCGACTTTTTGAGTGTGACTGTGCGAATGCGAGTTTATTCGAAGAGTTCGATAGCATTTTTTCGGGCTAAATTCTGTCGTATCGAAGTACATAGGTATGGTACGAAGCTATAGCTGCGGGCAGCCCGTCCATCAGTGGGCCCAGTTTGTAGGTAGCCTACGCAGCATGATGTCGTATAGGCCTACTAATTTGATCGCAAAGTCATCAACGCGTAAGACGGAGATAGCACGAAACGTTTTTCGTTTTTCAAATCATTTTCAATTCGATAGGTACCTATAATGGCAACGGAGGACGAAATATTTTATGAAAAAAAAAAGGGGTTTTCGACCAAGTGGTCTAGAAATATCGACGAAGGTGTTTTTGGTAGCATTCGACGCAACCAACTCGACCGGCGTGTCTATATACGATTTACGTGGCCAATTACGGCCTGAATAATATTCATCGACATTTCGAGTGTATAGGGGGTATACCCGAACAGCAGCTTTTCACCGAGCCATCGGGCTGCCACTTGGTGCGAACTTCAAATCCGACCCTAATGAATCAGAGTTGGTGGCAAATTCGATACTATTCGGCCCTGCGCCTACCATTTCTGCAGCCAATTAGCACGCACAGCGTATGGCAGGTACACGCTGTACCTATTGATGCGCAATTCTGCGAGTCACTTCGAGTTACAGTCTGCACAGCCGAGAGTTGAAATCAAAATCGTGTAAGGAAATGACCGTCGGTCTTCGGAATTTAGTACATTAACGATTATAGAAATCGAAACGAAAATGCGTACCTAGGTACTACGATACGCGTATAGCGTATTATAAAGCTCAATTAATCAGTTACCTACCTACCTACCTACCTACCTACCTACCTACGACAACGACGCACTCCCAATTTTAGTGGATTGATTTCGAAGAAACAAACAACAACAATAGCAGCCAACGTCGAACCAGAATCCAAAACCTGCGTGTTCGTGCCATGGCTGTACACCTACCTATACCTCGTACCTATATTTTAGATTCACATCGGGTGGAGGAAGAAGAAATCAGCTCAGAATATGTATACGATATAGTCTAGGTATGTTCTAGCAACTTCATCAATGTAATGTATAAACATTCCGTTAGAAACGACGTCAGCATATTCAACTAGGATCCAACAACCAGCGCTCGAATTCCGTTAGAAATGTTTAAATTTTGGTATTAATCGTTACAGTTCGTACTCAATTTTGGAAAACAACCCTATATCGTAATATCGTAGACTACGGCTATTTATACAGGTACCTTAACGCAACAAAACGATTAATCACGACACTCGTTCGGCTAAAAGAGGTTTTTTTTTGCCTACAAACACAGATTGGTACTTACTTACCAACTGTAAGTTACGAAGCACCACAAGTCCACGAAACGATAAGCAGCCAGTGTATTTGCGAGACGAGTGTAATCGTTGGCAGCGTTAACCGAGTGAGTCGAAGGAGAAGGAAGGCTTCGGTCTCAAGGTTCACGACTGTTGGTGCTGTCTGGTGAACCCGAGTGCCGAAGGGAGATGGGACGATACAGAATATGAGAATTGGGAAATAAGCAAATTAAGAATATTACGTACAGTCGTCGCTATAATTACCTCGAATATTCACAAATAGGTAAAAATACGTAAAATAGAATTTATTGTTACTTCGCGTTTCAACCCCGAAATGATGGTACGGAGTCTATTTGACGCTCTCAAATGCGACCGGAAAATTCTTGGATTGGAAGACCGTCTGGCATCGGACGTCAACCAACCCCCTCCCTAACTGATCAGCCAGGAACCTAATTGTGACCAATCCGTTATAGCCTTACACAATTATTGCCTACCCACACGTATGGCCTACACAGAAACGTTGAACGAGCAGAATGGCCGCAGATAAGCTGGTACTGATAATGGGAAAAGAGTTTCTAATAATAATTATTACGTCCGTATTAAAATACATAGGCTAATTACTATAATGAAAGAAATTGGTGCGAAAAAATCGGTCAATGATGCTTTGTTTACCGCATTCAGTGGCAGTTTGTCCGCACAGACGCAAGAGCACGTGAACTGCCGAAAAAAAAAAAAAAAAAAAAATTAAAAAATCAACCATTTTATTTCACACTTGCGATTATTTATATCCGAGGCTTCACTCGCAGTTGTGCGTTAAATCGGCACAAAAGTTACGGCAATAATCAAAAATGGGAAAATTAACCGCACGTTGGGGGTCAAGAACGAACAGTTATAAAGCTGGAATGTCGAAAACGTGTAATTTCAGCTTTTAATTTGTTTCGCCGATGCTTACGCAAGTATACCCACATTTAGGTAGAAACACTTTTTTACACGCATAACGGGTTGCTTAGTTGGCGCATTGCTGCGATTCGCACGCTGATAGACTGAGGAAAGTTTGTGAGAGTATTCGCTACCTTTTTAGCCTGAACTGCCCTAAGTTATGGGAAGAAACTGCCGTTTCTTGAAGTGTGCGGTGTTTTTTGCGGTTGAATGCTGCAAATTTTCTCTCTAATGCGATACCTAGTTACTTACCTACTTACTAAATGTTTCATCTCAAAATAAGTTGACAAGAAAAAAACTCTGGCCCAGCGATATTTGGCTGGAAAACCCAGTTTGCCAATTTTCATCCATAATTCGAAAAAAAAAAAAAAAAAAAAAATGTGAATTCCAATTATTTGAAAAAATTGTAAAATAATGTCGCTAGTAAGGCGCCAGTATCTGTTCGGTAGTTTTTGCAAAACCGTGAACTCGAAATTTTTTTCGCCAATTTTTCTTCTCCAGTTTTCTCAGAAACTATCGAATTAATAGGCACCAAATTTCTATCAGACTTGTACTAATATAAAGAAAATATATGGTGAAAATTTCTGTTTGATTTCTTTCGTCATTTTTTCAGAATCCAAAAAAAAACGACTTTTCCGCGAATTTTTTGTTTTCCAGTTTTCTCAGAAAGTAATTAACCGATAAGCGTTCCAATTTTGTCAGATTTGCTCCAAATATAAGAACTATTCTTTGTGAATATTTCAGCCTTGTCCACCTGCTTGCAGTTTTCTCAAAATCGTGAACGCGAAACTTTGGATGATACACATACGCGCGTCGCGTATTGTATACCTATACATATACGTGCACTTACGTAAAAAAAAATTAGATAATTAGATAAAAATGGGAAAATGGTACCGATCGTTTTATTTATTTTCCTTATGAAACGGACAATTTTCATCATCCCCACTCGCAACGGTTTTGCGAGGTCAATTTTAACGGCTGGTTTGCGAACAAATTGAGTAAAATTTCATGCGCTACGATGGAGTAGGTATGCCAGTAGTATATTATCAGCGAAGTTGTGTTAAAATATTTACTCCATTTAATATTTTTTATGCGGAGTCGCCGAGCAGCACATGGTACGGGTAGGTGCCATTTACGACGCGGTAACGAGAATTATTTTATTTGAAATGACGCAGCAAAAGCAAATTTTATTTCAACACGGCACCGGGCTGCGATTGTTTCAACTAACAGTACGTTTATTTGGTTTAAATGTTGCGTTTTCATTTTAATTTTGCGCGCGTAACGGTGACACGCATCGACTGCTCAAGTACGGAGAGTAGTGGCTACACTTTCCGTCCATCGCTGATAACTGTTTGAAATTTGAGCGCACGCACGGTACGGTACGGTTGACGGCTAACATACCGAGAGCTGCCTCGAGCTGAATGTGCGCAAAGTACGGCAACTGCCGACTACGGAGACGAGAGCCACACCACTATTTCTATTCTGCACAACCTAGGTGTTGCACTTCGAACGCACTCGGCGTGTAACAGACAGTCTTCATCTGACCGGCAGCAACGGTGACTAATGACGGGTACCTGCTGCCTACTGGTGGCGCCAAATATCGATATTTTCGCTATACATATAAAGGTGCGAACTCACTTCGTGGTGTGTTCAGAATGGCGACAGGAAAGTGTAAAAAAAGTGCGAAAATTATCCAGCTCTTTTGCAGTTAAAAACAAAATTTCAAAAGAAAGTGCAAGCAAAACGAAATTAAAACAAACGTACGTCACGGTGATAACGCGATGAATTCTTAATTCGTCGTATGCGAAACAGCCACAACTTTCTTCGCGCTTTTTTTACACCTCATTTTCATTCAGTGCAGAGAGCGAACGTGTCGTAGTCGCTTCGGAAAATTTGTCATTTTCCAAACGTCGACGACATTTTGGCAAGAGGCGGCAATCGAGAAAAACAAAAGTTTCGATTGGCCTAATAAATTAAAGTCATTTTCTAACTAATCTAAACTCGTTTGGGCTCGTTGGAAAATTACTTAAATTTTTCGCTCAATTGAAAATTATTTTTTCCTCGCACCTTATACGCTTTTTTCTGCGCTAAGTTTGCACTAAATTTTTAAAAACGCCAATACCTTCGTCCTAAAAGAACACAGTTCAGGAACTAGTGCAAAAACTTTTGTACTTTTTTGGCCAACAGAACAGACTTATATCCATTGATAAAAGATACAACCTTCCGTGTCTATCGAAGTAAAACTTACAAACGCCCTTACAGTTGCGTTGGAATTTTCGAATATCATTGAAACCTCGAAATTGTAGCTACAAATGCTGTACTTGGTAGTTGAGAAAAAACAGATTAAAAAACATCGATACTGCAGATGAAAACATCGATATTTCGGGGAAAATGTGGATACGTATACGGATATTTTTCGTACCACTGGCACCTTCTTTAGTCGGACGGACTCACTTTCAGCATCGTACGTCGACGCTCACCATTTTTCATTCGACTCTATCGCCTGTGCCACGTATTTTTAGTTCGCAGCTAATTGCACCTTCAGAAATTAAATATTGTGCCATAACGTTAAAAGAACCATTTGCACGAAAATGGCGTCCTTGACCGAGTCTCAACTTGGAGCAACTGCGTGCTGCGTACCTCTACGGGTTGCATAATAATGTTGGCCAAAACAGCGTGGCCTGTAGATGGGGCCAAGCTCCGAACAACGAAATTTCAATGTGAAACAAACACGTTAAATAAGTGGGAAAAAAAAAAAAAAAAAAAAAAGGGTGGCACTTACCACGACAGCATTATATTATCGTCGTTAATAATTGTTCGCATAAAATTCGCACTCAATTTGGCACCGGGCACCGTCACCGCTGACTGCACCACTTGGGCACGAACCGCACTCCTGCACCGCAGCCCAAAATCAGCTGATCGCAGAGGGGGCAACCTGCTCTCGGTGCACTGGGATGGGTGATGAGTCGAATCACAATTTGTGCCCGGCCAAAGTCCGTAGGCCGACACAAAGGACGAAAACAAAAACACCGAAAACAAACAGCACGCGCACCGTAGGCTACGAAAAAGAAAAAGAAAAAGAAAAAGAAAAAGAAAAAGAAAAGATGATACCTATGGTATAGGTGGCCTACAACACCACCCGTATCGGTAGGTATCGAATTTTTGGCACCACTGATCGATGGATTTTCATAAATCACGCCTACGAAAGAGACGTATCGGTGTACGGATTATACCTACGGATGGTGGGCTCCTCTCTACGCGTACCTTCACTACGTTGTATAATGCGATAATAATAACGATTTGAAAGCGTGAAATCGACACCACGTTTTCGAGTCTTTATCACTTGCACTGAAACGTCTCGTCTTTATCATTGAAAAATTGTTCGGGTTCGGGTTCGGGTTCGGGTTCGGGTTCGGGTTCGGGTTCGGGTTCGACGTAATTCTCCTTTGGTGAATGAAAAACGTATAAATTTTCGACGAAAGAGACAAAGTGTTGGCGGTGACGGAGGATGTGCTGCAGCTCAGCCGCATGTAAGTTGGTAAGTGTTTCAGTGAGAAATCGTCGCCCGCACGTACATTACAATGTATTATACTAACGTAGGTAAGTAGTACAGGTATACCAGGCCTGTATGGGTACGTTACGTACGTACCGTTTTAGCTATACGACCTACCAACCGTATTATTGGCCAGGCCTAATGTTGCGATCGAACGAGCAATTTCTTCGATCGCTTCGCCAGGGCCTCAATTTCACACGCAAATGAATACAATATTCGCATTTTATCATCGTCTAATGGCTTCCCGGCAAGTTCGTCCCAACAACATCGAGCACACGTAACGTAGGCACCACCTTTACCTACACCTATACTTACCGATCCGAGTAACTCGACTTATTTTTCTTTTCAAAATTTCAAAACGAGTGCGTGAGACGTTTTCTGTTTCGAGGCTGACGTAAATTTTTCGCTCATTTGGGCAAATAAGATGGAATAAACACCAACGTCTGCGGTTCGGTACGAAGCCTTTAAAATAAGATTACCGTTTCGAATCGTCAGAATTGGTTGCAAGATGCGAGTTAAGGACGGATGAAAAAAAAATACGAATTTGTGATACCTACGCGTCGAAGAGAAAATGAGTGTGCTGATGGGACACACGCGGTGGAGGTGAAACTTCTTGCGCGACATCGCTACGAAATCTTTCGTTGAAACGCAATTGTGTTTCTCAAACCAACGTCTTTTCATTTTTCGTTATCTATCCGTCAAAAACATCAAAAAAAAAAAAGGAAAAAAAAGAAAAAAAAGATAAAAAAGAAAAAAAAGAAAAAAAGTCAAATTCGAAATTAACGCCCCAGAAAACATACCCGCTGATGCGTCGGTGTATCACAAAATAAACTTCGAAAACAGAATAGATATCGAGGCTTTGCTCTCTAAACCCTCGTTTTTCCTTTTTTCCTTTTTTCCTTTTTTCCTACATTAAAAAAAAATCAAGCAAGTGCTCCGTGGTTTAGTCCACTGATGTCAAATATTTTTTTTCAACCCAATATTTTTAACCCATATTGGCTGCACACGGGGCCGGATGGATAAAATCGGAGCCCGAGGCTCGTGTAAACAGCCGTGTTCTAGAAAAGTTTTTGAGTAGGAATTTCACTTTGTTTAAAAGTACCGATGAAACAATTTTGCAGATAAGTGGAGAGAGCCAAAAAATTTTTGATATGTAAACATCTTAGCGCTCGATGTAATACTCTAGTTGGGGCTAAAATAAGAATTACAATCGTAACTCGTATATCTTACGGTATTGTAACTATTGACATGTAGGTATGTGGTTGTGTGCGTGAGCAACCCGCATGCTCGCAATCACTACTACGTTTACACGTTACTCTTTTACGAGTCCTCATCGGAGCTCGCGCCTTTTTTTAAAGTTTTTCTTGTATTCTACAACGTTCTTAGTCATCACGGTTTTTTGACCCGGTCCTTTCACAAAGTCCGAGCCTGGGGAAAACACCCTTTCACTTTCTCACCAAAATCTAGGGTGTCTGATTTTTTTAGCCAGTAATGATTTTTTGAGCTGGATTTGTTGCGTCTAGGTCGTATGAGTTTGATACCTATACAGAGTAAGGAAGTTTCACTTCAAAAATTTGAAGGTGGTTTTAATTATTGAGGTCGGTGACAAATTTTTTTGACAAAAAACATCTCTCTAAGAGGGAAACGGCAACGATAAATTTCTAACTGATAACTTTCGCATTCGTACGTCATCACACCAATAAATTGTTATCCAACTTGTATAATACATTCTATTAAATTATGCGAACATAACTTAAGCAACACACAGGAATGCAGTTGCATGACTCTCTGTCACTCTCTCACTCACACATACATTTCATACACACGCCATACTCATCAATAACCTTCAAAAAGTACGTCAGATTCACTGACATTCCGTCACCTTCTAGATACACTTCTACACTTCTAGAAAGAATCTAGAAAAATTACTTCGTACAAAGTGACTAATTAGGGTGGGATCATTTATAACCCTGGTCAAATATGACATCATCCCACAATTTAGTCGTCTCACACCACCTTCATTTCACATCACGCATTCATCCGCTACCAAATTCGTGGCTAACTTACCTAATTAATCGAAATTCAGTGGTACTTCATTTCTATTGTAACCAGCAAACATTAAGGGACTCAATTTTCTGAATCTGGAATGTCAAACTAGAAATAGTAATTTATAATACACAAGTCACAAATGTTACTTTGAAGTCATTAAAAGTGTACTGTAATTTTGTCAAAGTGTTTCGAGTATATCAGTCGTTTTCAGTCTAAAATTGCCATCACAGTACCTCGTATAAAAGAATGAGACTGAAAAAATGTAACAGCCAAAATTATGACGTCATCAACCCTTCCAGTTGCTAAAATTTCAAAGTCCAAAATGACGACCAGTATATTGCATTTTTTCTAACGAGCCCCGTAGTATCCCCAGACAGCCAACTACATAAATATAATACGAATTAATTAATTAATAATATAATAATTAATTTATTGCTAGGTAACTAGCTAAATAAAATGAATATAAATAGATTTATCGCGTATTGATATAAATATGTTAAGATGTAGGGTGATGGGCATTATCAGTGCATGGTTTAAGGGGCGTCCTTTTCGGGTTTTGGAAATCTATTTATTACATACTATTGATACGGATACATTGATGAAAGATTTTATTTTCTGTTCTTTTCCTTCTGCCTGGAAGAAAGGATCAAAGAACGATCACAATTTCTCGCGAAATTCGATAGGTAGGTAGGTAAGTACGTACCCTAATTAATAAGGATTAAATTTGCGAAAAATTTTAAGTAAATATTTTCCAGCTAATTACTGAAGGAGTGAAGGGTTACCTGTACAAAAGCTCTTTATTAGCAGGTGTGAGCATAAGGATGATAAGTGATGAGCCGCCATCTAGTGTTATTTGATTTTTCGTGAATTTTACTCGGTTTATTATTACTATGTGTATATATTATATATTATATATATATATATATATGTATATATACGCACACACATATATATATATATATATATATATATATAATACGACAAAACGGTTGTCCATCAATCATCATCCTCGTGCGCATACCTGCTGGTAAAGAGCCTTACCTACAGCCGCAGCAGTCGTAATTCGCATAACGTTGACGATGATGTTTCGTGTTTGAAGAGTGTTTTATGGGTGTTGAGTGTTATCGGTGTTGGCGATACCTTCAACACTATTATGGCGAGGGTTAACAGGCGAACTGGACGGTCGGATATGGCAGAGGAAGAAGAGGAGGCTGAAAAGGTTCACTTCGCGCAGGTCCTTACTCACGCCAAAGTAGCCACAGCTGGTCGCGTTTTTCAACAAACTTTGATCGACGCGAAATAAGGAACCCGAGTTAATAACCAATCGTAAGCACTCATACGCAGCAGAAAGTTAGCTGCCGCATCACACATATTTCAGAGGCCAGGTTTGGGAGAGGACAACGTGTTGAAGGCGAACTAATGTGTGAACGCCGTCGCAGCTTTGGGAACACTGCAACGAACAACTGTCAAATTATTTTACATTAGTCCTGACGAGAGGGGTGAAGAAGGCAAAAAAAAAAAAAGAAAAGAAAAAGTAATTAGGTTTTCACGGAAAATCTACTGAAAAACCTTTAAAAAAACGTTTTCGCTCGTTCCGCTCGCGAATTAGACTTTTTCAGTATTATAAAACCCTTTTCAAAGATAAATCCTTGTTACTACAACTGCACGTTGATACGGTTTTCAATTATTTAGCGGGGCCTTGTGAATTTTTTAACCACCCTCGGGCCTCTATTTCCTCTCTACGGGCCTGCCTTACACGCTGAAATCGAGAAATCGAAAGTTGGATAAAGTTGAGACAAAAAATTTGAAAAACGTTAAGAATATGTTGACAGAATATTCGAGACCCTGAGTTCAGATTCGTTAAAAATGAATTAGAAAATTTTTCGCTGTACCTACAGAGAAACAACGCACGATAGAGATAATGCATTTATGAATGTTTTACCCAATTATAAGCTTTTATTTTCATATTTTCATGTCGCACATATCGTCAGTAGGAGGTAAATATGGGATCATTTAGTTATGGATATTCTCACCAACACCTCGAAAGTCCTAAAATGGAAATAAATTTCACTCGATTTCACTGGACTCGTAGCAACGTATTTAGATAGGTAGCTTTCAATTCACAGGACTAAGAGACTGAAGACAAACGAAAAAAGACGTACTGGGCATGTGCAGAAAATCTACGTCCATTTTAGGGTTTTAGAACGTTGGAACTTTCGGTTAACATGGATGAGATACGGCTACTGGGTTTATATCCATCACCAAATGATCTAAGTGGCAAACCAAGAGATCAACGTCCACGGAATTTCAGTAGATTTTCGTTAAGATGAGGGATGATATGGATGAGGACGATTAGAGGAGCAAAAAATTATAATTAAGACTCGGGCGATCCTTCCTATAATTCCGGATCCGCTTTCGCCGGCTGCCTTTCAAGCCTACATAAAAAATAAATATAGAGTATATTTTTTATTCCTGCGCACAATATGGTGTGAAAAAATGATAACTATGGTACGTTATTTGCTCTCTGTAGGCCTACTCATCTAATTTAATAATAAGAGAACTCTTATCGTCGGTGGTTTTCCTCGTATTTTGAAAGCATAATTTTTTTTCATTCCGATCACTAAGTATAATCGGCTGGAGATTTTAATCCTCTTCAGCCACTGCTTAATTTACGCTGGTCCGAATGATAACCCGCATTTTAATTTCATTATTGTTTGTCGATACCAGAAGAACTGTACGTAGGTATACGGTACGAAAAAAATTGAAACCATTCCAATAAATTTTATGGTGCGAAACAAACAGAAGCTTTAAAATTCGTTCGCCGATAACTTATGGCACACTCAGGTGCCAAGAAAGTATGTTCCCGATCAAAAATATGATTTCAGAAAATTTAAAATATTTTTTTTATTCTTGTTTCGGATGAAAACGATTGAAAAACTAATAATAGTTAAAGGAAAAAGGTGACACCTTAGGTACCAAGTGGGGCTTTACATACATCTACCTATAGTTTAGAATTTTAATATTTTTTAAGTACCTAATTTTTTTGAAAATAATCTATTAATTTGGTAATTCTATATTAACCTGCAAATTAACATTTGGATTCTTACGTTTCAATTATGATTTGTCAAAAATAGAAATCCGCACCGATATACCCCTAATTATTTTTCTTAATTACAGCGTATTTTTAACCTAATTTGTAATATTTATGGTCATGTTCCGCTATGTACCACATACGCTATTCTACTGCAGCTATAGTTTCCTCATATGGGAGAAAGACATGAAAGAAGTTTGGTGCCTATTGGTTCAGTAGTTTGGAGAAAACAAAAACATAAAAAATTTTTAGGAAAGTGGTTTTGGTTTTGTCTTGATTTTAGGAAAATGACGAAAGGACCAGGCTGAAATTTTCACAATGGATTGTCCTGATACAGTTGCAAGTCTTATAGAAGTCTGTTGATAATTAGTTTAGCAGTTTCCGAGAAAACTGGAAAAAAAAATTTTGTGAGGAAAATTTTTGTGTTCTGTCGAGAAAATTACGAAAGGGATACGGTTGAAATTCTTAGGAATGTTAGTCCTTACGTGGGATCAGATTCGACGTAAGTTTGGTTCCTACTGGTTGAGTAATTTCCAAGAAAATTGAAGAACAAAAGAAAAATAATTGATGGAGAAAAGTGACTCGATGTATCTGTTTGGTATTCACAACGTAAGAGGTTTTGAGCGTCTTTTCTGCGATGTATTAATTCAGATTTCTTTTTTTTAGAATTGAAGATGAAAACTGGCTAACTGCGTTTTCTAACGAAATAACCGAGACCTACGGAACCATAGTTATGGGTGGTGTGTACCTGCCTTTTTGCTTCGTGTACTTAAACAATATCCCTTCATAAAATAATGTTAAATAATAAGATGAGCAGAACACACGTAAGTGACTAGACCGTTTATTTAATACCACACAACAGCTGATTTCTCTCAACAATATCAATACCGTAGATAGGTATACGATTACAAAGAAAAACAAGAGCACGGTTGCCAGCTTTCCTAACACTCCTCCTCAACCGAGCCTTCAAAAATAATTAAAATATAAACTAGTCAAAAAAGAAAAAAAATTCTAATTGAGCAAATAGTTCAACTAGTCAAATCAAATAAACGAGTATCAACGATAACTGAACCATAATATAATTTAAATGTCAATCATACGAAAAAAAAAAGAAAAAAATTTATTCAACGTTCAGCTTACAACATAGTCTTTCCAAAATAGGACGATCCAGACTTTTGGTAAAAATATCGTCTAATTGTTCTTGAGATTTAATGTACGTTAATTCTATAAATTTTGATTCTACTACTTCCTTTAAATACTTACACCGAATATCAATATGCTTGGATCGCTTGGTAGAAAAAGGGAAATTCAAAATATTAATGACTGCTACGTTGTCTTCAAAAACATTAATAGGAAAAACGACAGTTACTTTAAAGTCTGAAATGAGCTCTACAGCCCAGTTTAATACACTGTGTACGAAAGTGGATAAGGCAACATATTCCGATTCAGTAGACGATAAAGTGACACAGTGCTGTTTTCTGGTAGCCCAGATAACTGGGTTTCCAAGAAAATGAACCACATATCCGGTCACTGACCTACGATCTACATCGTTTGCCCAATCGGCATCAACAAAACACTGCAGTATATTTTGACTGGAAGAGTCATGTTTTCTGTACGTTATTTTGAGGTTTTTAGTACCTTTGAGATAACTAACAATTCTAAGGAGATGCTTATAGTGCTCTGCAGTAAAACACGATTGAAATTTACTGAAATAATTTGTGCTAAAACAAATATCTGGCCTTGTGGCCATTGACAAATATAGTAGTGAGCCAATTAACTCACGATAAGGCAAATTTACGTTAGATGTGACTTTCTCATTAACATTTAATTTTACCGATTTTTCTAAAGGAGTGTGAACAATAAAAGAGTCACGATCAAATTTTTTTAATAATCTTTTCGATAAATGCCTCTTGACTTAATGTCATTACGTTATTTGAGTAATTTACTTTAATACCTAGGAAGTTCTCAACTTCCTGTAAGTCAACTATGTCAAAACGAATACTTAACTTGGTTTTTAAATCTTTTAATTCATTTACGTTATTTGATGCTATTAAAATGTCATCTACATAAATTAAAATTAGAATTACGTTACTTCCTTCAAATTTTGAATAAAAACAAGCATCATTTAATGACCGTTTAAAACCAAGCTCTTTTTCTAAAAATTCATTAATACATTGATTCCACAATCGAGAAGAAATTTTTAGCCCATAAATGGCTTTCTTTAATTTACAAACGAGATTTGGGTCAGTAACAAAACAAGGTGGCTGTTCAATAAAAATGTCATAATTAAGTTCACCATGAAGGAAAGCGTTTTTCACATCCATGTGATGCAAGGTTAAGGAGTTAGATACGACATATGACAAAAACATTTTAAGCGTAAACATATTAACAACAGGTGAATATACATTTTCATACATTTCGGTTTCACAGCAGCCCATGGCTACTAACCTAGCACGTAGACGACCATCGTCCTTCTCTTTGACGACCCATTTTGTTGGGATGACGTTCATACTGGCATTTCTTGTCACCAACGACCAAACCTCATGTTTCTGCATGGCTGCAACCTCCTCCTGCTTTGGCCCCAACCACTTGTCTATTGGTTGACTAGACAAGGCTTCACTTAAGTAGGATTCACACATGAGAGCTGATACCTCATAATCTTCAAGGTAGCTGGGAGGTTTTCGGTTCCTCTGTGGCCAAGTAAATTCTACAGGTTGAGCTACTGGACCACTGGCAGCAACTGCTGGTTGTGGCACTGCTTCATTGCAACACATTGCAGGCTTCTGTCGATTCTCTTCTGGAGCTGTCACTAAATCAGCCAAATCTTAGTACATTCGACTCTCATCAATTCGAACATCATGACCAAGTACTGTTTCCATAGTGTCAATATCAAGCAGTCGATACCCATTACTGGCGTATCCAACCAAAATACACTGCTTTGACACACGATCAAATTTATCTTGTTTCTGCTTAGGGATCCACAAATGCGAAACAGAACCAAAAATTTTAAGTTTAGAGTAATCGACAGGTTTATCATACCACAACTCTGCAGGTATTTTACTCTCGTAATTTGGGCATCGATTCAGCTGATAGGCAGCACACTGAACTGCTTCGTCCCAAAATTTATTATCCAGGCCACTATCTTCCAGCAGGCAACGAGCTTTCTCCACCAGTGTCCGATTGAGCCTCTCAGCCTTACCATTCATTTGCGGTGTGTAGGGAATTGTTCTTTCCAGTACAATCCCTTTCTTTCGACACAATGACTCAAATTCTGCATTCACATACTCAGCGCCATTGTCAGTTCGTAGCCTTTGAATACCATAACCAAATTTGTTTCGAACTTGTGCCTCATAATGCTGAAACACATTAACTACATCGGATTTTCGTTTTACAACATAAATTACCACGAAATTAGTAAAATGGTCAACAAAGGTTACAAAATATTGATTTCCACAGTAAGACGATAAATTAGCACAACATACATCCGAGCTTACTAATTCTAAAGGCTTACTAACTTTCGTATGACTAGACAAATGAGGCAACTTAGTCTGCTTGCCAAAACGACAACTGTCACAAACTTTGGTGAACTTATCCCTGAAATTAATACGACCTGAATTCTTCAAAAATAACAAAGATTTCTCATTAAGGTGACCTAAATGTTCGTGTATTACTTCAATACTATCGCATTCAACAAAATTAGATTCAGGAAGAGACACAGAAAATCTACAAATGTACATATTACCAACAGCTTTGGCTCGTAGCACAATATTATTATTAGAATCACAGATCGCTACAAAATCATCTTTAAACACAATTGAATAACCAGATCTAGCTAATTGTCTAACAGACAGTAAATTACGACAAAATGTAGGCACATGTAACACATTATCAAATTTAAAGATAGAACCTTCAGGTGAAATTAAAGGATACAGTTGGCCTTTTCTATCGGTAAACGTCACAGAATCTTCAGCCAATTTGATCGGCTGCTTCGGATTCAGCTCACTGCTTTGACTGAACAATCTGTCATCACCAACCATGATCTCCGTACATGCTGAGTCAAGGGCAAACTCCACTTCGCCATCTGGAACCGCCCTCTCTGTAGTACAGGCTTCAGCCAAAAACGCCACATTCAGCAAAGAGCTAATCTCACAATCAGGCTCACTGCTTTTGACATTGCTTGCTTCAGCCCCCATTTTGTGACCACTTTTGTTCTTACGAGCATTCTTCTTCTTGAAACATGATGAGACCTTGTGACCAGGCACACCACAGTAATTGCATTTGAATGGAAACCGCGGCTTAGTGTCAGCATCAGAAGGAGTCTCACTTCGTCTAGCTCCTCCTGAATGAGAAGCCCAAAAGGCCTTTGACACCTCTCCGCCACTTGAACTCCTTTCAACTTCAGAGTCCTTCTGCTTCAGATCAAAGTCCAGCAGAGCACCCTTGACCTGGTCTAACGTAAAGTCAGTGGTGCCCATATCACCAAAAGATGCAATTACAGAATTGAACTCACCAGGCAAGGCAGCAAACAGCGTAACAACGGACTGCTTCTCACTCAGCTCCAAGCCAGACGTTTTCACCTCAGAGATGATTTCTTCCATCTCCTTGAAAAACACGTTCAGATCTGATTTACCATCATACCTGAGAGAGTAGAGCCGACAACAATGATACGCCACTTGGAGGTAACTCTTCCTTTCAAACGTACTTTCCAGCGCCTTCCAAATTTCATGAGCAGTTGGTTTTTCACTGTATGACAGATACGCATCAGCCAAATTCTCAACGAGAATCGCCTTGGCTTTGAAGTTCTCACGTTTCCAGTCAGCACTACGATTGGCAGGGTTGGGTGGGACATTTGCCACCACATCGTACAGCATATTGGCCTGAAGTTCAGCAATGACTCGAAGCTTCTACACCAAATATTTGGTGCCATCAAATGGCCAAATTCTGGCAACTTTCAACATGGCAATACAAAAAGTAAGTTACACCAATACAAAAGTAAAAAAAAAAAAACTTGCCAATTCGAGCAGTTGAATAAAAAAAATTCCACTGAATTACAGCACTCGACAGAGCCACACACTCAAAAAAAAAAAAATACGAACTTTCAGGGCCAAAAATTGTGGAAATTGAAAAAAAAAATGCACATACAGTTCAAAAAAAAATGGTCAACGTATTTTCACGAATTAACCAGCCAGCTTATCTGCTGGGCCCATAACCTGTTAAATAATAAGATGAGCAGAACACACGTAAGTGACTAGACCATTTATTTAATACCACACAACAACTGATTTCTCTCAACAATATCAATACCGTAGATAGGTATACGATTACAAAGAAAAACAAGAGCACGGTTGCCAGCTTTCATAACAAATAATCATCAAAAAAAAATTAGAAACATAGTACATACGATGTCTGAAAACTTTTCACAATTGGAAGAGTGTTGATGTGGGAAAAGCGTGCAGCGTTTGCGAACAACTGTCGCTGTTGGTCCACATACGAGAATTCCGTGAGAATATTAGTTAGGTAGAGCTATTTTCCTGTATAAATTATTGTAACGGTATAGTTGTTACAAACAAACACAATAATAGTTTAAGTGTATATTATTATAAAAAGGTGAACAGATTGTTACAAAGTATGAACAACGTTAGAGTAATAATGAATAATGTATGATGATAATTTGTGCAGAACATTAGACTATATGTATATAAGGGTGAAGTTCGAGTGATTTGAATTGGGTATTGTGGGAGATATGAATATGATTGGTTGTTTGAGGAAAACGTAATTTGGATAAAACCAATGAAATTATAAGGAAATGACGTAAAGTAGGAGTGTTTAAGAAATTAATAAGAATTGGAATTATTGCAAGGTATCGAAATATATTCGTAGAAAAGATGACATCATGAAATATAGACGAGAACAGTTTATGGTGTACCGGAGGTGATGTCATCAGACAAGTCAAGACTTGAAAGACAAGTTTGAACTAGTCTTAAATGACGTGAAAGAAAGGAAGAATAATTAGACGGAAATAGGAAAATACGAATTTATAATGTACGAGAGTATTTGAAATAATATGTATGAAAATATCATTACAATTATTCTTCGACATTCCTTAGGTAAAACTTTCATTAAGTAGGCACCTACCTAGGTAGTTACATTTTGTTGTGATACTTAACACAGTTAGTTTGGAAGAGATTTGATTTATCGAATTACTCATTTGTGGGGTTTGCAGAATTTGAAATAATGTACGTGCCTTCGATCGCGGAAAAATCGACATTTGGGGAAAAAAACTTTCTATTTGGTTTTGATTTTTTCGTTTGCGCATTATTTATAATACGAAGGAATGTAGTTGCCAAACGTCGTTCCCTTAATTGATACCTACAATGCACATGACAGTCGTAGTCTCGTGCTACCTATCCGACATGTAAAATAAACTGTAACAGCGTACAGAATCTTCCGTCTAATATGGTAATCGCCTCAGCTGTTTATTAATCTTGGCATTTGTACCTTCAACTTGACCGCGTAAAAATTTTCACCATCAAATTTTTTCCCCTTCGCTTTCCTAAATGAATTTGTCTTCTATCAATTTTCACAAATGTTGATAAATTTCCTTAAAACCTGTAGACTCTACAACTAGGAGAAATAATATGCTGCCGCCTGAGCACTTGGATGATTAAGTACCGAATACCCAGCGCAGCCCTATCTTACCAATGTTAACGAAACCCGTATTAATTTTAAAGCCCTAAAATGGACATATGGTTTCCGAGTATGCGCGGTTATTCTTTTTTCGTCTGTTTTCAGTACGTTGGTCCTGCGAATTTAAAGCCGTATAAATACGTTGTTGCGAATCCGGCGAAATCGAGTGAAATTAGCGTCCATTTTAGGGCTTTAGGTGTTTAATGTCTGGACGGATTTGTGTGTTTAGGTACCTGCAAGGTATCCAACGCTAAATGCTGAATGACGGAAGCACGAGCCTTCCTCTCGTTCGGTTACTACCACATAATCGGTACGAAGGTATGCTTTGTCAGTCCGTATACGGATGGGTAAGTGAATTAAACCGTAGCTTACGGTGCAATTCTCCCTCACGTGTCCTGTTACGGTCGAACCTCGTCGTTACTTCGTACAATGCGTAGGCTGTATGTTTCGCAATTTTTAAGACCGCGCTGCAAAATAATCGCAAATCCGAGAACGTAGGTACTAGGCACCTAAGAATGATGCACGAAATTCGAATATTATTTTTGCGGTTGACGAATACAAAAATCAAAATAGCATTCGGCACTTTCGGAATAACGGTACAGTGTATTATGCTGCGCAGTGTGTCTGTAGGTGGTCATAATACGTTTATCCGTAGGTGCTAATACCGTACCGCGATGGCGAACGGCGGCGATCCGTTGCTTACAGCCGCCTCATCGGTTCTTACGGCGGTGCTCAAATCGCAACCCAGACAGCTGTCGGCAGTAGCGACGAGAAGAGAAGAACCGAGACGCGGAGCAACCCTTTGCTTTTCGTCTTGTCCAGTCGCAATCTACGAAAACCCGCACTTGGCGCGAAAACGTGTAGGCCTTGGGCCAGAAATGAAGGAAACGGGAGGAAAAAAAGTTTAATTCCAAATATTGCAAATTAGATACGTATTCAACCAGCATGATTACGAATATTCTAGGCCTACAGCTTTTTCGTGTTTTTTCTCAAGTATAGGTACCGTATTTGGTGTTGCGGTGTGCGCATGTGGCGCGGTGTGGGCCCAAAAACACGATGCAACGTAGAGAGTCAACTAATTGGTACGTAGTGTACCTAGTGGCCGGGTAGGCTACCTAGTTATTGAAAATGTACGCGTTCGACACATTACAGAATCGACGTGTCTAAACCTGAATCGTATTCACCGGGTGTTCATTCTTTGCCCCACTTTACGCCGCACGTTTCCGAAAACAAAAATTTGGTCTGCGTCGCCCAACGATTATAGGTCGTCAGTTTTTCGATCGAAAGCAGTCTCGGTCGCATTGCCAACCCAAAACGGCGGTATATTTGGTTTGGTTTGGTTTGGTTTGGTTTAAAATCGGTGCTCTTTTGCGATTGTCTTATAATCACGAAGGTAGACCATTGGCCACCGCCGGATGCCGACCAACCCGCCCGCCCACCACTCCGACATCGACGTAAATCCTTCAGATACGGCGTACGAACAGCCACGTAGCCAAAGTACCTACCCGGGTACACCAAACGAACGACTGTCACAGCGGAGGAAAGTATGGCCAGTTAGTTGACGAGCAACACTAAAATGGGAGGTGCGCCGTCGCCAGCTTCGTCGTTGAATGCGCAAAACCAGTAAGAAGACTGCCGGAATCAGCATAACGTGTCAAAAGTTGAATCGGATATAATTGTGTGGTCTGCTTGCAGGAGGAAATCGGGGAAATCGGGGAAATCGGGGAAATCGGGTTCTCAAAAAATGCGAGAAAATAGAAAATTTGTGAGATGGCAACCGTTGGTGACTCAGTGGGCTGAAAGAATGGCAGCCTACCATTTGTAAGCTGCTTGCTTGCTACTCCCTTTCTCCTTTCAAACAATTGACCAACTGGAAACAATGCGAAAACACTTACGGGTACCGAGAAGTGGGTAAATCAAGAGTAGGTACGTACCTAATATTTTGGTCAATCCAACTTTATGCTCTAAATTTTTCTAATCGAAGATATTGTTATCAGACTATTAATTACAGTTAATTTTCAAACTATACGTTTCGGTCGATATGGAAATAAAAATCAAACGCTGTCGGCGTATCTGCGTCGAACAGCAGCGATGAAGATTTGAGCCAACACACGGATGCGGATGAAACAACGTCGGCTCCTACTCGAACATACTGGCGGAGGTGAAATGGCTTTAATTCCATAAATGGTCGACTCCGGTTGTTCGCAGGTAACGAGTGCAAAATCATGGGCTCAGTTTTCGAAATAAATTTCGAGGCCACTCTTCGTGATCGGAAGCAACTGAAAATGTTGGGTTGGGAAACGTCGATGAAATTTCCAAATTTGAACATTTTGGTGCTTGTCTACGTTACAACTGCAAATTATTTAAGCGAAAGCTCGACCATGCCAAAGGATAAGAATAAATTTCAGAGGGCTTGGCAAAAGTAGTGGTTTGCCATAAGATTCTTGTACCAAACGGTTGGACGAAGCTTTTTCAGAGTGTCGGAAGTGCATTCAAATATATCAGCCAAGTATACGGCTTTACCTGCCCCGTTTGGAGCTCGAATAAAAATTACGTTGTTTTTGATGCGTAAACATCTTAGTGCTTGGTCTACGCTGTAGTAGGGGCTAAAATGAGAATCACAACAATCGTAACTGGCGCTTCTTACAGGTTACAATATTGTAACCGTTGGCATTATGTGTACACATCGACCTTACTCTCGTACGATGGTGCTTATTCGTAACATCGAAATATGCGTGCATATCACGCCTTCGCATTCTTATCACCACTCTCACTCCGTACAGCCTACAGTTATTCTCGTATAATCCAAGCATCGAGTATGTGTTTGGCTATGCGCTCGCACAGTCGGTGGTTTGGCGAATATTCATCTGTTTGCCAAACAAACGTATGTGAGGAGCTGGCTTTGGAATGTAGGCGCTGATTTTCGTGTTTACCTGGGTACTCGTTACACCTACACGATCTGAAACATTTCACGCGATATTCTATCCTTAATAAAAGCGTACGATTAAAAATTCATTTTTAACTAAACTTATTTATTTCGTCATCGTATTATTGCATCAAGCAGTTTGTCATTTTCTCGCACAACCGTTTTCGTCTGACTCTCTAACTCGGACGTTCAAACGTTCAGACGTTCAGACGTTCAGACGTTCAGACGTTCAGACGTTCAGACGTTCAGACGTTCAGACGTTCAGACGTTCAAACGTTCAGACGTTCGGACGTTCCCAACGTTTTTCTGTTTACACCCTCCCAGAGCACCGTACAATCTTCTCATCCCCCCGGTACCAAAAAAAAAAAAAGGGATTCAAAATTTCATTTCATCATTAGGTATTGTTTTTGATGTAAGACTAGATATTTTCAATACGAATTCTAAATGACTTAACGAATACCGTCCTACATGCGTTAATGATGTTTCGAAATTTCACTAGTTGCCCAATATTCGGTAGCAAGAAGAGGGAATGGTGTCGGATCCAGAGTAGGATTTTGGGAAGGGCAGATGCCAGTTAGTGCAAGCGCTTACTTTTTGCTTTTTAATTTTTACACAACGCCGGTGTTCGACGTCTTTTGTTTTTAATTTGGGAGCAGACGTGTACCCCCTTTACATTCACCCGCTGAATGGGAATGCGGTTACTTTCTTGGCGGGAAAATTTGTAAATAAATAATCGTCCGCTGTGCGCTACCCGCCCACTTACAAGATAAGATAATTTATTCGTATTTTCTTTATCGCATAGGTAAATGTCGATTATTTTCACGGACTACTGGCGCCCACTTGGGGGGCGCGCATCCACGTGTTAAGATCGAAAATCTCTCATTTAGCCCGTAGAATCGGGCGAGAAGACGAAAAAAGGAGTTTATTGAAAAAACAAGAATCGTAGCCGATGGAGGACACGTTACGCTATTGGCCGCGATACTTGAGCGCAGGGTGCTCAGGTAAACGTACGGACGATGGCATCGATGGCATCGATGGCATTAATAACCGTTGGAACGACGACGATGCAGGTAGTACCGGACCGGTAAGGCCGCATAAACCGACGGTACATGCTAATGAGAGAGTAGGCAACCCTGACGTAGGCGCGAGTTGAGATCGTGTCCTTACATTGGCGAGGACAGCGTGTATACGCGAACGTGAAGCAACGTGGCCGAGTGAGAGTACCCGCGTCGAAAGGTACGCTGCGGCCGCCTACGCAGCGCCGGCCTCTCCCCAACCAGAAATCATTGTTCTACGGTGCGCCAGCGACCGTCAGTGCCCCTAACCCTAACGTACCATAAGAATAGGTAGCCGCCTACCTACGGTCGAGGCAGTCGATTCTTTCGTCGTGCGACACTCGATTGGAACGCAGTTGGCAGTTTTGCTCGTTACCACTGCCGGCACACCGTCCTACAAATTACTCGTCTTCTGCTCGAATGGCAGCCACGACGAAGTCGCTCCAAAGGCCACACGGCCCCCGAAAGTACGGCGGCAGTGAAAACGAAATCACCCGATATCGAGAGCGAACCCCTTTTTTTCACTCTTTTATCGCATACCTATATAGGTATAGCGTACTTACGGCTAAGTATTAAAAGTATAGCCGCGAAAATTCTCGGAATTAATTAATTAGTAGAGCGATAATTTAAATCCGAACGTTTTACGTACGTAGCTGTTTCGCACGCTTGTTTTTAGTTTCTTTCTGCACCGATGGCGAAGCCATCATCCGTCCGCTTCGAAATTATGTAAAAAGAGTAAGCGAATCGATTTTATTCACATATTAGTAATTATTTTTAATTAATATCGACGACGATGACGCGTAGTCTACCAATTCGCGATAATTTACGAAATAGCGACGGATTTTGTGGTAACCCACATCATTCAGTTTCATAAGTTTTATGCGAAATTATCGATAGAATCGAACTTTTTAGAAAAAATCGTATTAGGTACTCGATCGCTATGGGAATCCACGTTATCACGCTGTTTCCTTCAAAGGCAACGAAAACGAGAGAATTGAAGAAAGACAGACAGAGAGAGAGAGAGAGAGAGATGCGTGCACCAATTTCTGATTACTTTTATCAGCGAGGAAAACTGACTTCGAACAACTTCTGAGAACTGCATCGTTTTCGGAAACTTTCGATTGAAATGTTGAACTTTCATTCTCATCTTGCGTACTTACTCGAATAATTATAGTGCACGATGGTAACATCTCGTGACCATTTATTTTTCGAATATAACTCGTTATCATACGTATTATATAGGTACGTACGTACATTTATATACGTTACCTACAGAGTAGGTACATAATTATATACGTATAGGTAAAGCCGACAGGCCGCAGAATGATCGGGCATTGTATAGAAAGCCTGGCCCTTTCTGGCGAAGTATAAAATTTTGCTAAACGTTTGATTTCACGTTACACTTTGACACGGGGGCGTAGCCAGGATTTCTTCAAGGAGGGGGCAAAAAAAGTTTGACGATCGCCCAAGTATAGAGGTACACACGGTTTCACTCCCGTTTTTATGTCAAACAAGAATTTGCATAGGTGGATATACTTAGTAGTAGTATACCCACAAAGGCTATCGCGCAATAAAAATGTAAAGTCTGTCTGTTCATCCGTTTGACGCGAAACACCTAACGGAGGAAGGAAAAATAAATTAAATCGAATAACCGAAAGACGTAGCAAATGAATTTTCAATTTTCAATGGCTGCACAAGCCATACGAATTTCGGTAACGTCCACAAAACCTTGCGAATAGACGAGCGGCGAGGAAAACGAAAACGAAAACGAATGAAATTTCAAAAGAAAACCATTTTTCTGCCCTCGTAAGTAGGCGTAATAAACGGAGATTCGGATGAAACAAAATGCAGGGAACTTTTAAACGCCCTTGTGTCGAGCCAACTTGACGTTTTTCGGCGAACAAATTACTTAGTCAAACGGACGTACCTACAGGCGAAGGGAAGATTTTCAAACTGTTTAAGATACTATCTTAGTATCGTAATAACTTCGCTACCCACTTCGCCACCTACTTCACCCACCTGATTTGAGGTTGGAAAAAAAAAAAAGTGCCAGCAAACACTACCTTTATTTTTGGTGAAGCCTCCGTTTTTCCAGAAAAAATTTCTGGCGACGTCTCCCAAAGTTACCTTCAAACATTAATTTCAATATTTTCTCATTAAAATTTGTTTTTTATTTGTGCTGCACCACTTCAAAAACAGATACCTGTTATGCCAGTAAGTGCACATTTAAAAACAAAACGAAACAAAACAAAAAAAAACAGAACCAACGTTACATATCGTGGAGAACGATAAAATCTTCGACTCTTTACCTAACTTTGTAAACACTTTTATTGCATTCTATGGTACCAATTTACAAATTATCCGAACCGGCGAGTAAAAAAACAAAAATATGCGGAGAAAATCTATTAAAGAAAAAATGTTTACCAATTTCCTCGAATAAAATTAAGTATTATATTTGGTCAGCCGGAAAACTGTCGAATAATTTGTTTTCGTCTACTTTTCCGAACCATCTCATCGAAATGTTTTTCATTTTAACGCGTGTTTACAATAATTGGGCGAATCTCTTAATTAGCTTACATTTGTAGCAGATCGCATAATATTAAGTAGGTATGTCGTTTATTTTTGGAAAAAATGTTTGGTATGGTAATTTTCTTTTTTAACTTTTTTTTTTTTTGCTGTTTCACAGTACGAACGAAATTACGAAGCGGCAAAAAATTTCATCCGTTAATTCGAGAAAGGTTGCAGCAATTGGGTGAGTAATTTATTATTATTCGATAATTTAATCGATAGTTACTATAGAGAACGGACGGAACGCCGTCTAAATGAAAGCGAAGAAGGCGGATACTCTCCGGGCCTGGGATTTTTTAGGGGCCCGACATTCTCAAGAAAAAAATAAAAATAAGTAGATTTTCACAAAAAATCCTTTAAAAATTTTGACCAGCTTGTAATTTCTGAAGAGGGTAAAAATGTTTTTTGCTCGATCCACTTGCAATTTAACTCGAATCATATTGTTTAATAACAACTTGGGTAACTTCGACAAATGGAACGGCAAACCAAACACGAGCAGTTAACAAAAAGGAAATTATCACCCGCGGGCGATAAGAAAGTGGCAGGAGGAACTGAAGAAGCAATGAGTAATCAGTCAACAACCGCAGCGGGGGGGGGCGCGGGGGTTTTTGTTTTGTTGGGCGCGCAATCGGTGCTTTTCTACTTTTGCTTGACGAACGCACCAACCGAAGAGTGGAAAAGATTCGAATGTAGCCGAATAGCTGCCTTCGGTGTCGTCCGACGTTGTTTTTGTTTTTAGCAAAATAAAACGAACCCATTGGGCTGGATGTTCAGCCGGAGATATAGCCTAGCTTCCGAGACGAGTACTTGCGCGGACTCCTCTGTCTGCCCTGAGAAGACTGTACGAAATTTATGGTAATTTCATTTTTTCATCGCACTTATCGATTTAAATTCGATATTCCGATGAGAAATTCTTTTAACTCATCCGAATAATTCGTTTCATGTAATTAAAATAATCCGTAAATGGTATCGATGATTTTGTGTTTTGCCACTGCCCGCTGAAATAACACGTAGCTATGCGAAGAAAAAATCGAAATTTGACAGAAAATGGCGTACGCGTCTGCTCATCTTGGAGGTTATTTAGTTTAGGTACACGACCTTTGCCCTATTTCCATTCTCTGCGGAGCAGGCTGCAGGAGGGAAATGAGGACGGGGGACTTTTCTTGAAATTTTCTGCGAGGGGCAAGAATAATTCGTGGGGGAGCGTCGCAGCCCCTGCACCCTCTCAAAATCCACCTACGGCGGTCACCCAGACAATTACGTTTCTGCCATCTATTTTATAGTCTTCTACGCGACCGGAAGATCCTTCTCTTTACTTTCCCTCGCCATTTTTTGAAAGTTTTACACAGATTTGGGTTGGAAAGACGGGAGCTTTTCCGCTTTTCCGCTTTTTAAACGAGTGTATCTTTTCAATCCTATGTCGCATCGAAAATGTGCTCTCCACCTTATTTGGAGGAGAAAACGTCCAGGCAGCGGTAGCTGTTTCGTTGAAATTCGAGTGTTTCACCAAACGTAGCATTTGAAAACGTACATTGGGTTTCTTATTTCTGTTTAGGCAACGTTTTGTAAACCGAACTCCGCACCCACGTAGTGTGCCTTGTCAGACAGAATTCTAGGGAATAACTTCAACTCGACCCCAGTCCTACACCTAGTTTTTCTGGGAAAATATGTCGAGTTTCCGCAAAAAATATACCAAAGAGTAACTTTTTTGCGTATTTTTCCCTCCCAAATAAAGTGGTGCCACTCATTTTTCAATACAACGAGAAATTGAAAATGTATAACGGGCTGTGGAATACCTTGTCGTGAGAGATATTCACACTAGAAGGTCTTCAACAGCATTTTGTGTGTTCTGCCACTTCATTCGGTTAGGTATGAGAGAGCCAAATCATCGGCGAACACTGGCGATTTTTGAGCCGGTTCTGAGAGTTTATATACAGGATTTGGTACACGCACAAAGCCACACATGCGTACGTACATGTACGTAATTATGTCATGCGTTACGTCGTTTCTTGCCTCTGTCGAGGTGATAAGAAATGACGCAGCGCATTTGGTACCAGGCTGTGACATCACCGAGATCGTTATCTGGTAATTGATCTTGGCCCGTGCAATGTATCTCACCTGTACGTACGTACAGGTACGAACATACAAACGCACCAGTGTAAATTCGTTTAACGTCATAAAGACTATTATTGCCTGCCTTTGGGCGGCGACTGTCGTCGAGGGGTGCGAGCCCCTATTACCTCATGCGAGTATTGTCCCCACACGGGCTATTTAAAAAATGCGGGTTGCGAAGTGCGTTCATCGAAGGCTTCAAAAATGTTGCCTGCGCTACTACAATGAAAACTTGAAAAAGTTGTAACTCGGAAATTTATAATTTATGTCAGACGGATTTGGGCCATCTTTCGAAGTCGATCGAGGCGTACAGTCAAAGGTTGTCAAATGAGAAATTTTGTTCGGATACGATAGGTAAGGAACAACTCCTTGACTGGCCCCTATTAATGGCCCTTATTAATGGCTATATTACGCTCTACGATCGTCGTATTCTACCCGTTTCAGAGGAGAATAAAATGTTATTAGGTACCTACGGATGATTTGAAAGCAGAGAGGCTGCACGAGCGAAGGGAAAAAAGGAAGAAAACTTGGATAAGACAAACGTCCTGTAAATGTTACAGAGTGTAGATCAAAAACCATCGAAACCCAAATCGATTATTTTGTTAACAACGATACGGTAGGCTTATTACTCTTATTACTCGAGCCATAACGGTATCCAAAGAAACGAAGACAAAAAAAAAGATTAGCGACGAAGATAGCTCAAAAACGATCTCGTAGATTCCAGAAAAAGTAAAATGAAGAATCATCCCCTTTAAAGTTCGTTCAGTTAATTTTTACAATTTTTTTTTACAGAGAAGTCAGAAAGCTTTTTGCTCGCTACAAAAAATTTACAAATAAGAAATTCCAGTTTTGTCAGTTTTCAGAATTCAGAAAAATTATGATTTCAGTTTCCTGAAAACGTGCAAACAAACCTATAATATAATATATATAATATATATAATATATAAAATAGATAGATAGATTTAGGATTTATTTATCAATTTATTTTCGAATTGATTCAATTTTATGAGAAACGGTTTTTCTTTTTTTTTGCTTCATTTACATTCTTTTGGATGAACGTTGCTCGGGAATTAAAAAAAAAATTTTTGTAAGTTTCAATCACAGCCTCGACTTTAACCGAATGTTTCTACTTTACAATATTATTTTTGCTGGATAAATTATAAATATTCAACTTCCTGGGGTAAGTACGCGTGGATCGACTACTTCGCCAAATTTCTGTAGATATCTCGCTTTATGAACATTCGCTCGCAAAATATCGTCGATGGAATCAAGAATAATTATTTTGTTAACGAATTTGTGGAGTCGACTTTGGTGGGTGCTTTGTTTGGCTTACCTGCCACTTGCTGCGGACCACTGAGCTAAGCACCGCATTCGTATCGCCATTTTTTTATTAACGTACATAGCCTATATCTGCCTTCGTTCATCCAACCCTGTCACAAATATTTAGGTTTCACGATAGCGCTCCGGCTATTATTGGTACGCTGGAATTGGTTTCTTAATTTAATATTTTTGGGAAAGTAAAATAAAAATAATAATCGCGATAACACGTCGATAGATTTTAGTAATCTTTCTTTCCAAACACTTTGGGGAGGTTCGTGGAGGTATTTGCCTCCGTAGGATAGGCGTATGTTTTATCGTGGCAGACGGGTGCCGGGCCGAGAATATTGAGGTATCGTTGTGGATGAAAAGCCAGCCCCCCCCCACCACCACCACCAATGTAGGGAACGATTGGTCTTTTCGTAGTACGTAGTACTAAAATAAATACGAATCTCGACGTACGTAGGCAAACATCACCAAGTGCTCAAATGAGGTAAGCGGAAAGAAAAAAAATTAAACTTCGTTAATTGGCCAGCAAGTTTTCCAACATTTTATACATTTCGTAGCGTATTTTCTCACATGTTTTGCCTTTGATGTTAGTCGTGTACCGTCGAGTCATGCTCAAGGCCAAACCGGCTTTGCTCTCATCCTTTCTGCGAGACTAAGGCCAAGACCAGTTTTCACTTTTTCTCGTCGTTAGAAGAGGAGAACGGATGTGAAAATCGGATCGGCGCGTGAAAATTGCTCGGACTCGCCGAAAAAAGCAAAAAGGTCAAGACCAAAGTTGTTTTAGGGTCGAAGTCGAAAACACTTTACGGAGACGAAAATGGCTTGGAAAAGTGTTTTCTTCTCATATTTGAAGGACGTAAAAATTTCGCCCAATTGTCCGCAACGCCCTACAAAAATGTCGTTTGCTTTTGGCGGACGTGTTTCGTAACTCATATCGGGAAACGGTGACGAAATGAAAATGAAAATGAAAATAAGAAAATAAGAAAATAAGAAATCGATTTCGAATTAAGATTTTACTCTGGCGCTTGTTTCCTGCCTTTAGACCAGTTAAAATAATTATTTTTCGTTATATTTTATTCTTCTGTACGATTTCATCGTTGGTCGGTTATCGTGCGTAATAATTGAAAGAAGGCTACGCTTCGTATTTACGACGTTTGTGAAATGTAAAACAATGTAGGTACCCACATGCGATAGCGCGTACGCAGCGAGTATGAGGCGAAGATAAGGGCACAGACAGAAGAGAGCACCAAGTTTTTATCTGCGGCCAACATCGTAGATAGCCGAGTAAACATGGACGATTTATAACTGTTATTTCGAAACTTTCTGTACCTCGAGATAAAAATAAATGAAAAAAAAGAAAAAAAAATTATAATAATTCGGAACGTATAACTAGCGTCGAAGTTTCGAGATGAACGCGTGAATTTTTCACAGCAGCCTTGTAAAATCCAAGTTTGAATTCCGAGTGAAAAATGTCTGCTCGCTATTTGGGCGGATAGGCCCGACGAGAGATAACTAACGCGTTTAATATGTACAGGTTTCGAAATACATTGTCCGACAAAATCCGTATACGTATATTAAAATAATTGGCAAAATCTGTTCGCCTGTTTATCAGCTTTTTTTCTACTCGTCGCTACTACAGTCGGTACGGCGTTTGTATAAAAAACATACCTACCAATACCGCAGCCAGCCTTCAACAGCGAAACAATATTTATTTCGCACCAAGCTATAATGCCAAAAATAAATAAACAAATAAAAACTTGTGCTCAAAACATTCGTTTTTTATAACATTAATTAAATTTATTTTAAATTAAAATATGTGCAGACATGTAGGAGGTACCTGTAAGAAAACTACGAAGACGTTTGTAGTCTTAAAACACTGGAGCGGTTAAGCGACGTCAAATCAGTACCTGTACTTATTCGATAGACTCGGTCCATCTCTACGTAGGTATTTAAGTATATAAAATACTATCGGCTAAAACCTGTTGGAAACTGCGACGGCAGTTTGGTTGACAATATTTTGCATCGATGAAATGGAAAACGTGACCGACTCGGAGCGAACGACTATAAAAATATAATTTAGGCGGCCATACATCGAGCACTCTGCTATTGAGCCCCTTAATGTATCGTTGACACGACAGAATTGTGATTTGTCTGGGTTTGCGCATTCATGGATCGGTACACGCAGATATTAGGTCCGACCTGGTCCTGCACAAAATGTAGATATGTGAATGAGGCGACCAGACGAAGCGAGAAAAATAGTTCTTTTTTGGAATCATCGCTGGAAATGTATTCTCCGATGCAGGTGCCAGTAAGTGCGAATGATGTGGCGGGTGATCTTGAGATGAGCAGAACAGAGAGATGACAGTGTCCGGTGGACGGACCAATGCGCTGTAGTATGCGTGTAATGAAAAGTGTACCGCGAGTGGTGGTAGAGAATTTTTTGGTGACAAAGTGTACTCTTAATACTGATATACAAGGTGGTTGAATATACCAGGTGTCACAATATATTGACGGGAATTACGAGAGAAAAAATATATTGTTATAGAAACACCATCACTCCAGAACCACCGGATGGATTTTCATAGGATTTCCCCGAAAAAAATTATCCTATTCCGAAGAATGTTTATTGTCATCGAGGAAGTGTGTAGCCCACTGGGGGCTAAGTTACTAAATTTTACCATCTGTGAAAATAGAAAATAGACGAAACATTTCTTAAACCGAATGAAAATAAGTAGAATAGAGAATTGAAACAAAAAAACTTCTCCCTCCCTATTTATCATCTGACGACTACTGGGTGGTGAGGTGAATAAGATTCTCTCTGTCTCACTCTATTCTACTTTTTTTTTTTTTTTTTTTTTCATCGAATTTCATTTGGGCCCGCCGAAACGGGATCAAAACAATACGATTAAATACTAGGCGAGTGAAGCTGCGGGTAACAGCTCGTTTCGAATAAAGTTATAGTGGAACTTTGGAAATAATTGCTCGTCTATAAATATCTCCGAGACCTGACAGAGATGAAGCTGTTCTCGGTCTTAAAATATTCTTGGTTTTGAGCGACGTGGAATGAGCTCTATTTAGTTGGATTTGGTTCGCTCGAACCAAAGTTAGACTGGAAAATGCAAAATGACATTAAGCAAAAATATGTAATCCTATATTTTACTCAAATAGGAAAATCCAGTTACCTAACAGGGCTATAATGACTCTTAATCAGAAAATCTAGGCTGAAGAGGTGAAATGATGCAAATCAATAAATTTTTCATTGAAACGCCACTCTAACTGCCTTAAATGAAGAAGGAATGCAATCAGTTTTTAACACGATGCAGTTGTGTTTGTTGTTTTTTGCGCTTTTAGAGCGAAGCTTGTTCCGAATAAATTTAGTCCGCAGATAATAAAGTGATACATCTGTCATGGCTACAGCCACGAGTCCTGTGCGCACTGGCGATGCGCAGAGGACTCGACATGACTGTAGATACTGGGTTGAGGCGACGCCAACCAGTTGTCTAACAGCGAGGCGAGAGCTAAGGCGTGTGACAACGAGATATTTTATTCGTCCTTGTGACGTTAAACCAACAAACAGTAAACTCCTCCACTACAACATCAACTTCTAAAGAAAAGTTTGAATTACTTTTGCCTATTCCACAGCAGTATATGATTATAGGGGCCAGTAATAAATTATTCTTCAACCCCGAATGTCTCGTAATTATAACGTAATTTCTATTCCTTCGCAAAAATATCGATCTTGGTTTTGATGCTTAATGCTGGAAAAGGTTCTTCACAAACACCTTCGAACAATTTCTTTCAAAGGGTAGGGGTCAGCATGGTGTGAGGTACACGTGTGATTTTACTCGTACACAACACGAATTCTAGTGTTTCTGGAACTCACCTATTTTCAACTTATTTCTAAAAGATTAACCTACATTTTTCTCCCTTCTCTTTAGATTTTTCTATCGAAAGAGAAAAAAATATAGGCCAATCAGAAAGTTTCACAATTACCTGATTTTTTTCACTTGTAGCTTCTCAGTTGATTGTCTCAACTTTCACATTTTTTCTGCTCTTGTTCTCCTCGGTGTGAGCATCATATTTTGTTTGTTCTTATTTTACTTGTACTTACAATTTAGATATGTCGTTTTTATTATTATGTTTGGTTGAATTTGGATTGCGTATTTTTGTTTTGTATTCTGGTATGTAAATATTTTTTTTATTTAATTCATTGTTTTGTATCTTTACATATTGTTTTTCTTGTGTTGGTAAAAACAATATGTTAGGCTAAGCGGTAATGTTGTAGACAAGTTCATGTATTTCAAGTGAATTCAAGATTTACAATGATGTTAGGGCAAAAGATTGCGACTGTTGGGGAAATCTGTCTTTTTATGTACGTAACTCTATTAAAAATACCCAGGAGAAATTGAAATTTGGTAACTTTGCCTGCTTTTTGGGCAGGATTTTGGTTGTCAGAATCTGTTTATTTTACAAAAAATTGGACTTTGGTTGTTTCAGAATTCCAGGATTCATGAGTTCGGGTGAGTTTGTGAAGTTGTGTATGGTAAAATTTTACGTAGCCAACGAGGTTTTGTTTGCGGCGTGTTATCACCCTGATTAGCATACTACAGGTGTAGTGGCATATTGCTCAATTGTTTGGCAACTCGACTTTTCAGTTGAAGTAGTGCTAGTTTGAGAATGGTAGCAACCATCTTTGTATTGCCGGCCCAAAGCAAAATGGTGTAGCATTTGGTTTGGTTCTGTTGGTGTTCCAGCATGACGATTGATAAATTCATGCTGGTGGACCATTGGCCACCAGATCCTGATCACCCTGTTACTCATCTTGACATCAAATGTAAAGTAGGTACCTCAGAGATATATAGCTAAAAAAGATCTCCAATAGTTGATCAAAAATGTGACAAACATCTTAATCATCATCATCATCATCATCATAAACAATTTTTCAACTTGGTTTACTTTACTGCGCATGTGTTGTAGCTTGATAGTGTATGTGTATTAGTAAAGAGATGTCTGTTTTCACTGCAAAATACGCGCAGCTTTGGTTGTGCAGAATATTAAACGAAGTAGTCTTTTCATTGTTGATGATGATAATGATGATGGTGATGATGATGATGATGGTCGAAGAACTTTGTCACATTTTTGTACCACAGCGCATACAGAGAGTTGGGCATCTCTTTAGCTATATGTCTCTGAGGTACCCAGTATTTCAATCTCCTTGCAAAAAATCAACATTACTTGTCAGGCTACCAACGGATGGTGTGGGAACCCTTTTTCACTTTTCGGTTAATCCCAATCGGCGGAGGAATGATGGTCAGTCGCAAATTCTCAACGAATTTATTTTCGACAACATGGAGTTTGAAAACGTTTTTCAAAAATCTCTTTACTGCACCAACAGTCTTTGGCGGTAAGCACCTATCACAAGTGGATATACCTGTGCCAATGCCAACATTTGCAAAGCTGCAGTTTGCAATTCACGGCTAGATGCTGGATTTGCTAAGTTGGCTGCGACTGGCTATTTTAAAAACAAAAAGTAGGGAGGTACCTAACGAAGTTTTCACATCGCTTAGGTATCGATGTTTCTCGATGTTTCTCGATGTTTCTCGATGGTCAGCCAGTCTGAAAAAGAGCGGACAACCTTGGCGATTTTGCTAACGCGATCACGACACGCCATTTCGGTCGTATTACTTCCAAAGGTATGCGATTGCGTTTCGAGCCGAAGAATGCATCTCAAATAGCAATCATATCCAATATCTTGAAGGAAACGAACGGTAGTATAATATTATAGTTAAGGTCGAAAATTACGTCAACGTATCGTTCAGCGGCCTAGAAGAAAATTTCATTACCTATACTCGGCTGTTTATTAAATCAACGGAATATATTAAGTAGGTATCGACGTCCACTTAGCGACTCGTTTCAGTGGCGTACCAGCCAACGATTTATCTACGCGGTTGATAATGTAATTGAAGACAATGGCAGCATCGCGGCACTCACCCCCATTTTAAACATTTTTTCATTAGTCCAAAATTCCCCCCCCCACTGCCGCAAACTCGGCCAAGCCGTCCGGACACAACCGGGTCCGGTCCCAAAACCAGTGGGTACCCAAACGAATTTTTTGACATCTGTGGGTCGAGTCTCGAGCTTCCCACCAGTTGAGTTCCCAACCAAGAAATATAACAAAATATAACATTATTCCCTTCCCATTTACAGACTTGCACGATTGAAAGTTGGTTTAAGTAGTAAGACTTACTGATATGATTTGCAAGTTTACAATGTTACCCATTTGTTTGCGCGTGAAAAGCGTACAGTATCTAGGTACCTACCTAATTATACTCAAGTAGAGACATCGATGATAGGCCGGAACTTATTGCACACTGGGTGTTCCGAACTGCCTTTTTCGTCCGTACCTATCCTTCCCATTTGTTGGGCGAGGAAAATTTGCTTTTCAGATTAATTTCTCCAATTGCTTCCTTGTCTCGGTGAACTCGCAGCCAAGTTTTCACCCATACCGAATATAAATATAGAGTTGTAACTGCGTAGTAAAACGTGGGCAAACACTCACAGATTTAGAAGAGGCATACAAAGCATGGATGCTTTCAGCCTCGATTTGGCACCTACCTACTCGAAGTTTTCTTCCACAAATAAGGAGTGTTTGAATACTATAAGTATATAGTAATTTCATTTTACACGAGTAGGGTTTCGTTTTTTTGGGTGTCGTACAATGTAACCTACATAAAAAAATCTACTTCGACGTGACAACTTTATGGGTGTAATTTATTCGTTTCTTAATAATACCGCGATTACTTGAGCTGGTGACTTTTAATCGCTTATTATTAAGAGTGATTCCTATTCAGCGTAGAATTGGCATTTTGATCGAATTATCAATTATTGGTTAAACGTAAAGAAGAAATAGAAAATAAAAGATCGAAATAACGGTTTTTTGGCCGACGTTACTACGGATAGGTATGGGAGGGGCGGGTAGGACGACAAAAATGGCTCTCAGCCAAAACAACGGTAAGTAGGCTAGGTACCTGTATTGGTGAAACGTTAAAAATCACAGATAAGGTTATCTTCACAAATACCGATGTTACAAAAACGTGCCATAGCGCCCGTAACATATATAAAACGAGATTTCCAATCATTTTTTCACGTTTTTAAATACTTAATAATTTCATGATTTTATGATGCCGCTTACGAAAGCCTGTAGTGGAACTTATCAATCGTATTCCGAAAGGTTTGTTAGTTGAAATTTTGTTTCATGATCCAAAGAAAGTAGGTAGGTACATCTATGCAACTGTATATTAGTTCTTACTGCTGCCGCCGCGCAGTGAGGTTCAAATAAATGGTAGGTAGGTAGGTAGGTAGGTACCTCATAAGTACCTACTCATCACAGAGTGAACCAAATTCAGTATAGGTAGGTAACAATAGTTGAGGCGCTGATAGGCCTATGCATCAGGGTTGTTCTGCCGAGTGTTTCGAGCCCTAATCCAGCGTTGTAGATCAATTATTAGATCATGCGATACGAGCATTACCGTAAAGAGTGATAGAACAGAGCAGCGCAAATTTACTAGGTTGAGATAAATGTTACCTCGTAACTTCCTTTAGAATGGACCGTATTAAATGCCTGAGGGCTCGCAGAGCTAGGGTTCTTTTACCGAGTGTTTAAAAAGCCCTCAGAAAACGTTGTAGATCAATTAGATTTTGAGATATTGGCGTTGGAGTAGGAGTGACGTGTGTAAGGAGCAATGCTGATTGTGAGGTTGCAACGTTAGGTACGTTACCTATAGATATCGCATAACTGCCCTCAAACTGACGAACCGATTTCAACGATTAGAAAATGGTTAATTTTTGTTTTTCACACGAACGGACCCAACGAACGAAAGTAATTTTATACCGCTACGACGAAAGCCTAATGACTGAATATAACTGGGTAGGTATACTCGAACGTGTAAAAATCACGATGGTGTTCATTGGATCTTTCGTATTGAAAACATTGCGAATATGATACGTAGGTACAGCTATTCAGCTAGTGTATTCTCGAAAAATCCGAAAAATTATGAAAGAGTGACAAACAGTGGAACATTGAACGACCATAAAGCAAATATTTATCGAATAAAAGTTACACAGACGTAATGCGAGCACGTTTCGCTATATGTATAAGGTAGGTACGGTACATCGACCAAAAAGTTTAGGATTTGAAGAGTCTTTCGCAGTATATCGTGAGTCGCAGGCGAGGAATGGCCCCTGTTTTAGGTACCCATATTTCTAGTGAAATTAAGATGTACAGTAAGAATTTTGTCTTTATTCGTTCATTCCCATAAGGTACCTACGGAGCGTTTGCCTATTCCAGCCCCTTAAAGATTGGCGACAAATACACGCGGGTAAATTAAATACGTGGTACGTAATTATTGTACACGGAATACACGTTGCCTATCCTTTGGCGGCAATTAACGACAAATAAACGACGTCGTGTGCAATCACTGTATACGAATTCCGACTCCTTCCCCTCTCCATCTTAACCGTCGCCATGGAACAGATTCAGTCGTTGCTTAAAACCTTCTCCTCATTTTTCGCTCGGCTAAGGTAGGCCGAGCCAAAAGCTCCTTCGCTGCCACTGCCCTCATTAGCCTTGATCAACGATCGACGACTACTAAGAAGCAATGCCTCAGTGGCAGTTGCTACCAACCTGCACGAGGGCTCGAATTATTTGCGGATATCGAAAAATGGCGCAATTTTTGTTTTTCGCTGTAGATACATTTATAGTTATACTCGGTCAACATTACAGACATTGGTTTCAAACAGATCGTTCGCTAGTTTCAACCGGTTGATACATTATAGGTATACGAGGATGAAAACAACTTACTCTCGTTCGTTAATACCTACTAATTAGAGTAGACCCCATCGATATCGAAGAAGATCAACAAACATTCACGCAGTAACAGTAAAAGGTTCGCATTTTATACGCTAGTGACGAACTTGTTTAACCACTTTTCTCATATTTTTTACCCATCGTTTCCGACCCTTTTGAATAAGTGAAAAAATAAACGACAAATGAAAAAACACTTTAACCAAGATTGAAATATGGATACCACACCGAAAATTATACCTACGATAAAATTTTGATGCCTAATTTAGCTGGCTGTCCTTAGATTGATCGTTCGACGACATTTTGTCGAAATCCTATCGACAAAAAGTATTTTTGGAAAAATTCGACTTGAAAAGTTTTCAAAATTCGAAAAAAAATTCAAATAACTTTAAATTTTCAATAAATTTAGTTTCTAAAATCCATTCTTACACCCTCCATAAAAATAGGAAAATATATCCGTTCGAAGTTCGAACAATAGGACTGATAAGAAGTTAGGCGAAAAATGACTTATTTCTCCAGTCGCTTTTACACAGTGGTCTGATAATACGCAGTCTTAAAAAAACCTACTGAAAGTTGATCGTTTGGACTGAGTAAATGCGAAAATTAGTTGCTTTTCAGAGGCGAAGCTAAGGTGAAACTTCAGGGGGCGTCTGGAGGTTATATTTTTTTTTCTCAACAGTACAGATATTTTCGAATATAATGGTGGGAGGGCTTCATTACTGATTGGTGGAGAGTCGCCTACGCCTCCTATAATTTATATATACCAACATCTAAATTATTCTCACCTATATCAACAGAAATAGTAGCTTACTGCCATGTTCTTTGGAAAAGTTTCTATCAAAATAATAAAATCTCTCAGTCAAATATGTAACTACGAAGCTAAGAGCCTCGTAAAATGTCGTTTGTGATTTTCTACATTTACAGTCCCAATATTATCAATCAAAACGCGAGCATATATTCTTTTTTCCTGCATGATAAAGTTTACTTCGTGGCAATTCATCATAATACATACCCACATAATTGAAAAACTGTACAATACCTACACATACCGAATATTCAAATCTTTATTATAATATAACTCGAGAATGACTTTAATATTTATAGATGGGCAGCAGTACTAACCGATTTTTTGGAAGGTTTAAGGAATGATGGTAATTATGTCAATTGCCTGTACGTTGCAATGACCATACCGACAGACAAAGTCAAATAATATATGCGTTGGAGAACAAAAGTATCTTCTTTCACGGCTCCATCAAAATAAAATATTCCAACTTGGAAAATCAACTCTTGGTTGGGAATCTATATCTATATTTAAGATAAAAATGATAAATAGTAGAGTAAAAATGTGGCCACGTTTCATTTACTGGACGGATTTTAATATACCATAGGTGTATGAAATTAGGTCAATGAAAAATTCGTTTTAAAATCGATTCGATAGTTTTTGAATTATCTGCAACGAACTGTTCATCAAGGTCAAGTTGGTATTTATATTAGGTATCGAAAGATTAAATAATTTGCGCAACGAACACATTTCCATTCTAAAAAAAAAAAAAACTTCTCATAATTCACTCGATGATTTCTCAGACGGTATCTAAGCCAAAAAGTTGGGAATGGTACTGCTAAAAAGAGGAGAAAGTTCACTCAGTCTTACTACAAATTATAAATTTTCGTCATCCCTGACTATTTCAAAATAAACGAAAAAAAAAAAAATTAATAAGGAATTTGCAATTTTTTGAATTTTTTATTATTTCAAAATATTATTTAAACATTATTAATTGTAGGTAGAAAATAATTTTCGAGATGACCCCACCGATTTTTAACAAAAAATTCTTTTCTGTTGTTAAATTTTACTCAAAATGAACAATAATTACGAGTTAATGGTAGTGCAAATAAAAGAACAAAACTTCCAGCGCTTTTTAATGCCAAGAATCAGCTTTTTCAGCAATAACTTTTTTCCTTTTAATTTTACGGCTAAAATAGGTTCACATACAAATAAAACTTTTTAATTTTCGTTCAAGTTAAATTCTACACATATTTTTCATAAGCTGGATTATTTTTGAGCAGAGTTCAAAGCGGTAGCCAGTAACAGCTAGTCCTATACTATAGGTATATATCAAAGACTTACAGCTAAAGAGATGTCCAACATTGGATCAAAAACACGTTAAAGATAGAACATTGATAAAATGTTTCAAAGTCCGATATTTGTTACTGCGCATGTGTCGTAGCTTGATAGTATGTGTGTATTGGTATGGAGATGTCTATTTTCACAACAAAATAGGGGCAGCTTTGGATGCATAGAACGTATAACTGAAGTTGCTTCTTCTCTATCTTTCACATATTTTTAAACCACGGGATATATGGAGCATTGGACATCTCTTTAGCTGTATGTTTCTGGTGTATGTATATATGTATATATATATATATATATATATATTGTGACATCCGGGAACATCATAATTACAGGCGGGGCTAGGTATACTAGGACCAAAGTTTTTTGTAAGACAGAAAAAAGGAACAAAAAGTTGGAAGAAAAATAAATAGTAACAAAATCAGTAAAAAGGATCCCTAATAAAAACGAAGAATACATCCCACATGTAAGGAGGCTAAATATATACGATCATAGTTCAACCCCACAGACTCCCTAGTGTACAAAATACTCCACCCAATGAGAAGTGCCCTACAATAAGCCCATTGCCAGATGTTAGACGAAACCCCTACTCCACATTACATGAGAAAATTATAATATTTTACCTGTTGGCCGACAGGGAAATAAAAGTCTCGTTGCTGCAAAACTTCTTTTATTATAAGTTGACTCCGACATTGAAAACGTGGCACATCTCCAGACGAACGATAGCAGCCAATTCCATATCTGGCAAGTTAATTATGAATGGCAGATACCAAACTCCAGCAGACGTTTTTCAGGATTGCAAATACATCAAATAGGATTATTCTCCAGCGAGAGCTCTGATTGTGGTAATTAACAGCGAAAAAAGAAAAACGTGTCTCCTCTCATTTTTTGAGAGGAATAACAAGTGACTTAATTCATGGTCTTTGACGGACTGATTCGTCTTCTAAAAATCGAGAGTGAAGTCGAATCGAGAAAGAAAAGGAACGAACCTATGGGAAATACCGAATTGGAACCTGGCTGCTATCATTTGTGCGTAGTTACAGTATTATATTGTATTAAAAATGTAGAAACGTGGAACGGCAAGTATAGAAAAAGTAGACACCGTATTATCTTAAAGAGCGGACAGTACTGAATTTAAAGATATAGGAAAAGAGATGCCAAATTATGATAAGTATATGAATGAACGGGAATGGCTAGATGTAGTTTAGGTATTGCGGAAAAAACGTGAGGAAAGAATATAATAAAAAGGAAAAAAGAAATACGAGAATAAATATAAATTCGATCTTTCCCCAGTTCGGATGCCTCAATATATACAAGCCCTGAAGCGCTACCCCATGGCACTTTGGCTTGTGTCAACTCTAATTTTTTCTGGCATACCTATAGGTAACACTGCAGAATTTATTGTTTTGGAAGAGACAACAAACATTTTTTTTTTTTATGTCCGTGTGGGTAGTGGCACATGTGCATCAAATATGAGGGAATAATTGGAAAAATAATATCAGGGAAATAATTTTGTGAAATAATTTTAACGAACGAATTAACAGCTTATACACTTATTATAGTGATAGGTACCCCTTGTTGTTAGTTCTACTAGAGCGCTTGAGAATAAAAACCCCAGTTATATCCTACTTCCTTGAAAATTCACTTGGTTGCCTTTGGGTTTCCTGGTTTCTCTACTTTTATTCTAAACTGTTTAGAATAACTTATTTGAGAACTGTGATTTCACTGATTCATGTAATGGTAACAAATTCAAATCCTCCAACTAAGTAACTATAAAATTTAATTTAATACTAATTAAATAGTAAGAATAATTTTATAAATAACTTTTGAATTTTAAATTAATAAATATAAAATATACAAATCTTTATGAAAAAAAAAAAAAAAAAAAATGAATACCCACACAAACAGCTGTTTGGGTAACAATTAACCATCTCTAGAGTGGGTTGCAAAAGTTGTATCCAGGTGAAAGAAGTGTGTTTATTATTCCGAAGGTGGGGAGTGGTTCACCTGAGTAACCAATCATCTTATTCTGAATGGATTGGGTGCATTGTTTTCTTGGGTTGTGATTTGAGTATTTATTCTGAATGTACCCCTGGTTGTTGTAGTTTTTTGGTATCGACCATAGACGTATACGGCATGTCAAAGATGAAAGGTTTCTGATGAGGATATTTGTTATTACGCTCGCATCGTGTGGCGCTAATAACCTGAAAATATATATCCCCAAAAAATTCAACGATAAATTCCATGTAATGTGCGCAGTTTTGGATGCGCAAAATATAAAATTTTGATAGCTTCGCATCTTTGATGTATTTTTTTAAACTATCGAGCGTAGGGCACAGGAAATCTCTTCAGCTGTACGTCTTTGACATTGACGGTTTCAATATGCATGGGTGTATCCTTAAGGTGGGTACACATCAAAGTCTTTAAAGTTACTACAGGTCTATATATCAACTTCGATATCAACAAAAATACAAACTATGTGACAAATGACATCAACAATTCCACCGCCTCCATCTCATTTTTTGTTGGTTGTTGGTATTACCAATTTAAATTAGACTACATTTAGACAAATTTGTGGTACTATCGTGGGCAATTTCACCGCATGTAGGTAGTATTCAAGCAGGCTCGAATGTAGAAAATGATTTAGGAGTTCTCTTAAAATATTCGACTTGTTTATCTTTTCTCCTCTTTTTTTCATTTTACTCCTTTTGTTTCTTGATTTCCAAGGTGGAATTTGAAGCCCAAGCCCCTCCCTGTATCTGCACCGGCATTAAAGGATTAAACGAACGCACCTTTTCATTTTTGAAAACAATATCAGAACCAACGGGGAGGTTATTTTGCACAAAAATGATTCACGTATCTAGGAAGATGAAACTCTCCCTCTCCCTTAAAACAATGTCCAATCACAATAAATCTAATTCCACCATAATTTTACGTACGACACTCTGAGTTAAGGGTATATAAACTTACGTACCCTTCGTAAGTGTGTTTATTTTTGAGATTACTTTCTCAACAAATACTTTTCTTGTAATTGTACCTTGTGATTGATTCTAATACATTTATGAATTATTTGTGTAAAACCGAGTTTGATTTTTATTTTACCAAGTCTGCTCTCGGATGAGTTAAGGAGCCATATTCTTAAACGTTTTTTCTTCAAATGAAAGCACGTAAGGAAGTTTTTCCCTATACTTAAGTACTGAAACCACAGACAAAGAATCGCTTATAGGTGATATTTTTCTGTTGGGGATCGAATACGACCCTATCTTCACCGTAGTGAGTGGATTGTAGGAGTATGATTTTATTAATTGAAATTATTCAATACTAATTCCTGAATAACTTCCGGAGTTGTTGGAGGAAGCGTCAAATGCCAAAAGAAGTACCTACCAAACTCAAGTACCTAACCATCACTCGTTTTTAACGTTACAGAAGGGCTTGCTCCTTATAACCCCGTAGCTTTATCTTTGACTCCTGTACATACAGATACAGTAACTTTTGAACGCATTCGAGCCTAAAAAATGTCTAACCGTTTCCGTAGGGAGGGAGGGGGACAGTAAATTTAATTGTCATTCTTTCGGCGCATTTTTTATTATCCTGGAGTTTAAGGTACCTACTACCTACGCATCCTCGAATGAAGCTGCGAGAATACCTACGCTGTTCCGTTGTGAAAACAGGAATGTTTCCGAGGTATAGACTTTCGATAGTTTTATTTTAAATATTATTTTTCGTCTCGTAATTATTCTTTCAATTGCCTACCCATTAATTATCGAGACAAATTTAATTTCTTATATGTTTATTAAAAAATTTTCAAAGTTTTTCATCCGGTATCCGAATTTTACTCAGCCAAACCGTTGCTCAAGTCTGACTAAAGTATTTAAGTAGCACTCGTCAAAAATCATAAAATACCTACCACAGCAACCAGCAAATGTCAAAATATCCTTCGTCTTACATCGCAGTCCGCAGAAATGTTTTGTTTCATTGGCCAGCGATTTTTCATTTCAACGTATTCAAGAAATTTTTATACGTCTTTATTTTGTAGATTATACTCCTCGTTCTATGTATACCTAAATCGATGAGCAGCATGCGAGTTTAGCCATTTCCAAAGGTGGACCCACATTACAAAATTGTTTCACATACGAAATGGATCGGTTTTCCCAGAATGGAATCCTATTTTAAATTCGTTTAAATTATAGCGTCAATAAAAATGTCACTCCGAGCACAAAAATTTGGAAATATTTAAAAAATCGATGGATCGTATTTTAATTAGGTTAGGTATTAGTGACGTCAATCCGAGGGCGTTAAGATAAATAAATAGTTTAGAAAAAAAACAACAAAATTTCATCGAAAAAATTTCGTTTAAGTTATCGTAATTTATAAATTAATAATTATGTTTTCGTCTCGATCAGTAAATTGTTTTCTGAAAGCTTTACAAATACCACCTATTACTTTTTGCTTTCTTCATTCCCGGCAGCAAATTTTGAGTTTAGTGCTCTGAGAATGCGAATATTTACGAGAATTTTTTAAATGTAAATTTTTTGAAAAATACCTAGTCGATATTTTCCTTCAAATTGCCATCACACGAGATAAAAAAAAAGAGACTTCTTCGAAAAGATTACCATCAAAAGTAAATTTATGCGCACACCTTTACTTAGCAGGGCTTCGGAGAAAAATTTCGAGTTCCGGGGCGAACAAACTGAGTCAAAAATTTTAGTGCCAGCTGCAGGATTTACCCCCGGGAGGGGGTAATAAATTGAGAAAACTTGGGAAATTTTAATTATTTCAGTTTATTGAAAAGCAATGTTTCACTTCGAACACGTGTGATGTGGCCTAGGTATACTGTTTTTGGGAGTGGGGTTGTCGAGGGTAACCCATTTCGCTTCTGTTTTCGTTTTAGGGTTCGTTTGCAACCCGCGAATCCCACCTGGTGCAGGTGGACCGACGTAAGTAGCTAATATTGACAACCGCGTATAAGACACGACTTTTTTTTAAACAAAGGGTGCGCAACTCGTCACAGCTAATAATAATTTGGTCGATTGAAAACGAACCGTGAAACGAGAAGAGATCGAAAAAAATTCATTTCTATCGAAGAAAACGAAATTCTTTCACTTTTAACGAGCTGTTAGTTCGTAGTGATTTAATTATCGGGTGTACCTTGGTACCTATACTGTGTATTGGTAGGTATATGTATTACGGTAATAAGTAGAGGTACCTGCGTGAAAATACGAATAATTGAAGCAAGAAAGAAGGTGATTGGAACACCTGTTATGTGATCATAGAAACTCTATAAGTACCTATACCTAATTTATTGAAATAATTATAATTTAAAAAAGTTGTGCGGCAATATCGAGTGCAAGAACGTGAGTCTGAGTCTGCTAGGTATGGCGAACTATAAAAATGCACGCGCAGAAGTACTCGGTAGGTAGTTAGGTACGTAGATACCTACCTACTACCTACCTACCTGACGAAATAAAACCCGTTTAACGTATTGATGTTTTTCAGTAGGTAACTACTTTTATTTTGAACACACGCGTATTAAATGATGTGTCGCTTTTTTCAGCTATTTTGCATGTGCGCGCCTAATTAAAGCTACTGCCGGCCTATTACGCACGTAGAAACCTAAACGGTTACAAAATATACAACAGCCGAGTCGAGCCTCTCGTGCGCTCGAGCAGACCACCGAATTGAATTCGCCAAATTTTCGATCGATTTACACCCTCAACAGCAGCGCCACTGGGCGTATCGGATGGTTGTATAATAGCTGCAAATCACAAAAAAAAAAAAAAAAAAAAAAAAAAAAAAAAGCGAAAGAAGTATAAGGCATTGTTTAGAGAACGGAAACGTTACCGGTAGCCAGGGTTGGCTAGTCTTCAAATAACTGCTAATTAAATCTCTCTCAATGAACCACTTGGCCTATGTACAACCGCACCTAGGTAATATACCTCTATAGGTGCGTAGGTAGGTAGGTAGGTAGGCAGGTAGGCAGGTACCTAGGCACTTGATTTTGGTAGGGGAGACTCGGCTACCGAGGAACAAGTGTACCCCATGGACAAAACTGACTTACCTTTAATTTAATGGACAAACTGCTCCCATAGCATTATGCATAATACCCTTTGCGAATACTTCATTCATTTACTATCGTTATCTCGTTTGTTGTTTCAAAGTTATTGCAATATTCATCAGAATTATGCCAGAAGAAAAACTTCGATAGCACGCGGAAAGTGTGACCGATGGGAGAGAAGTGGAGTATTCAAATTTTCAAATCTGTTTCAAAGAAGTTTAATAGTCACCAATTAATTATTCGGAATTACTCGAAAATACTTACCTACGTTAAAATATAATGTTAATTTCGATTAAGAAATTGAACCTAGTGTATCATATATGGTGTAAATTTTCTGGTGTACCACGGAATGTACCAAAAATACCTTTCAATTTTTTGCGAATAATTTTTCTAATTAAAACTGCCCAAAAACGATTTTGAAAAAGTTTGAGATACTGTGGAAGATGTCTTAAATTAATTGAAAAACAATTAATTTTCCTAATAATTATAATAATTATATTATTACCATTCGAATAGCGGATATCATCTGTTTTCTAAATATAGTTACTTTCAGACACAGTGCACTTCGTATTGTATTCGATAAAATAAATTAAATTTTTTGGTTTAAAAATACGTTTTTCTTATGGGATTTAATATGTACCCACCATGGTTAACCAAGTGTACCACGAAACAAAAAAAGTTCGACTCTTAAAGGTGGAATTAGAAAAAAACTATCGTACGTTAATTATTTCTTTTGCTTTTGTTTTATGGATGAAGGTTCGTTCTTTTCAAATTTGTTAATCACAAATTTCTAACTCAATTCTCGCTCACATCGGAGATAAAAAAGTGTTCCACTGTACCCCATCTCCACTACATTTTTTAGCTTCGAAAAATATTCGCTGTTTTCTTCCAAAATTAAAGAGTCTCGGATAAAATTTATAGTTTCCAATTTATCTACGTAAAATAGTCCAAATCGAAGATAAGCTATTAATTTTCTGATAAGATTACTCGGCAGCAACACGTGCTGCTTTGTGGCTCACGGAGACATAAATTTTCCTGAAAAGTCCAAACAGATTGTCAGTATCTCTCGATGTAATCGAAAAAAATGTCATATACGGTGCTTACTCGTGTAAGACTAGCAACATGGCGAATCTTTTACTTTCCTTTTTCTTTTTTTTTATTAGGGATAAAAAATTAGAAATAAAAAAAAAAAAAAAACAAAAAACGGCCAAAAAGAGAAAAATAATTGTTCTCAAATTTCTCCAGCAAGATGTAGGTCTAGGGACTGGAATTATTGAAGTCGGCGCTCTTTTTCTTATCATGTACTTAGACTTTATACGTCAGTTTTTTGAAATTTAATGACACAACCGTTCAGTTAGCACCGACTTCAATAATTCCAGTTCCTAGCGATCCACATCTTGCTAGCAATACTTCGCTAGAAAACACAGTTTGCCAATTTTCATCCGTAAGTAATTAAAATAAAAATAAAAATAAAAACCTAAATTCTAAAAAATTCAAAAGACTGTAGAAAAATATTGATATTAAGCGATATTAGCGTCGATATAGTTATCGATATATGAGTAACATATCGATATATCGACATTTCATTGCTAGTTTCAGATAAAAAAATTAAAAAAAAGCTATTTAATTATAGTTAGCTATATATTTAACAAAATTATATATCTATCGATGTTTTATGGCTAAAAACCGATTTTCTAAGATGTTTTGTTTTTCAGTTTTTTCAGAAACTAATTGACTGATAGACACCAAATTTCTTTCAGACCTGCTCCAATATAAGAATTATTTCTCGTGAAAATTTCAGCCTATTCATTTTGTAGTTTTATCAAAACGGTGAACACAAAATTTTGGAAAATACATTCGTCGTACATACATATTATACAATTACCCGTAAAAAAAAAAAAAAAAAAAAAAAAAAAAAAGTTAAAATGAGAAAATGGTACCAATCGCAATCGTTTTCTTTTCTCATGAAATGGTTAATTTTCATCATTCGTTCTAACCTATTTACGAGGTCAATCTTAATATCCCGTTTGCAAGTAAACTGTGTCAAAGACGACTTATATTATATGGATCAAATTGGTAACGTGCTTCGTTTTTTGAAGTCCGTTCAAAAATATACAAAAAAATATTCCACGTTAAAATCGCCGACGGCTTAAGCTGCTCTAGAGGCGTACAAGTTGAATGAAATTTAAAACATGGAAGGCTAGTGAGGGCCAATGGAAAAGTCAGTAAAAGAAAAGCGTCTCTCATTTCATGAAAAATCAAATTTTCTTTAAAAAAAACTCTAGCACAGCAAGCGTTGCTGGAAAAAGTAGGTTTTTGAGCGAAAGAATTATGAATTCTGTCCAAAGAGTAGAAAGACAACTATGTATCAGAACTTAGAACATCGCAATGAAACAAATTGGAACAATGCCAGTTTTAATCACGTTGAAATTCTTCAACGTAATCGAAACGAACTGCGGGCCAGATGGTTAAACTCAAAGACAGAATTCTGGCAATTCAGGGGTACGAGGTTTGAATCTGCAAACCAAATGGGTTCGTTAGAGAAAAGTAATTGACTTTTTGAAGTAATTCTGCTTTTTTGGGGCTGAAAAAAAATTTTCCCGTTTCAAGCTTGAAAATGGATTTTTTAGGTGCTGTTATCTGAATAGTAAAATAGAGAAAATTACACTGAATAACTTATAACTTGAAAACAAATTAACAAATTGACCAATTGAAACCAAAATTGGTAGGGCTTACCCTTATGTCAAATGTGCTGTTTGTACCGAATTTCGTGACTATTGGATACGAATTGCAAGTTTTAGCGAGTCAACATCGAAAATTAGCCCCTCCGACAGCCCCAGGGCATGAATCGTAAAACTAATCTCAACCAAAATTGGAAGGGTATTGGAATAGGTTTAAATCAATATTTACACCAAATTTCGTGACTATTGCTTCAAAATTACGTTTTTTAGAGCCATGAAACTGCCAAAACCGCAGAATAATCGCCCGTCCAATTTTCTCCAAATTTAAGTGGTTTCATTCCAGACTCAATACAAATGTTTGATCTAAATTTGGTGACCATCGAACAAAAATTACGCTCTCTACCGTGTTAACAAGAACTTGACATACATACATACATACATATGAATTTTCAAAAATGGTGCCAAAATGTTCCTTGGGTCATGAAACGAAAAACGTACTTACTCTCACCTCTGGGTCCTACCATGAGCACAAGATTAATAAGTAGATTTTCAAAAAACAATATTGTGTGGCACATCGCAATTAACACTACCTTTTCAGGCTGAGAGAATAGCAGTCTAACACAGTCATAAATAAAATACGAAATAAAATTTCGTATAAAGCTCAATTATTGTAGAAATCTTCTAATTTTGAAGATGGTTTAAACTCACAGCTGTTTTATTATTATACGCTTTTATTCTACTCACTCAATTTGTTGAAGTACACCGGATGACCAACTTTAGCGCTGCTTTCACGTGTTGCGACACACGCACACGCACACGCACACATACACTTATATCCGTTTTTATCAGTTGTTTTTTCAATTTTTCTTTGTTTCTGTCTCCGAAAAAAAAGTGAGAAATTTTATTTTCTCTTTCGCCGTTATTCTCTTCTTCAATTTATAAAAGTGTATTTTTTTAAAACTCGTTTTTAACTTAACTTATTCTTCTTGATTCAACGCCTTAAACGTTGAGTAAATGGAGAAATTGAGCTGTGGTTCCTACTATTTCTCTTGATTTTAAAATTTCCCTACTTTACCGAATACAGATTAGGATCATAAGAAAATAGAAAAAGTGAGTTTAAACTATACTTTAGCCAATTTTTTTAAATATTAAATTACTTTAAGCACACTTCTCTTTCTTCCAACAGCTAATGAGCAATACTTTCTAAAAAATTTCTGCACTGTTTTAGTGAGTTCTGCAGTAGGTTATGCCAAATATTGGAAAAAACCTCCGACTATATTATACTACTGGACCATTAAAGTTCCATAAAATCAATGTACTTTTTAAAGTGAAAACATGCCTGCGAACAAGTAGCCAACCCTAGCGTACCTTCTGCGTATTTTTGGTGTTTAGCTTGAAATCACAAATTTAGAATACATCTGATAATACATTCCTTAAATTCACAAGGATAAGCGTCGATAAACACAAAGCGAAATACGTCATATGGTACGCTCTGGTTGCCTATTTAGCGCCGGCACGTCTAACCAGAAATCATCTTTCTTTACTGATCCGCTACTGTATACTTAGCCAAAGGAAAAAACCATTTTATCACTTTTCAAACTTCCATTGTAAAAGTTGCAAAACTTCTTAAGTGAGCTTCTTGCTACTCATACGAAATCAATTTGAAAATGAAAAATTCTCAAAAATCGAATAGGAAATTAAACTAACCTGTAAATAATAAATTTTTAAATATTTTCAAATTTTAACCTTTTTTCTATTAGAGTTGTTAAAAAATCTCTGAAAATTTGTCTGGATAATACACGAGGAAACCTGCTGGGATTTCTTCTTAAAAATTATTCAAACACAAAAATTTATAGTCATAAAAAAAGCGAAAATAGTTTTTTTTTTCATGTTTTCAAAATCAAAACGTTTTTGTGATATAAAATCGCAAAAATTTTGAGATGAAAAACTTATAGATGAAAAAAACTCCAATGGGATAACGAGACCTTGTCAAATGTTGAAAAACTCTGGTAAGATTTGTGGTAAGATTTGATTCGAGTTGAAGTAATGTCAAATGTTCTGAATTGATATTGTTGATAAACCTTCGAAAAAAAAGAGAATTAAAGATTATAAGAAAAAGCGGGTAACATTAACAGAAATTTTAATGCGACTTATTGTTTTAGGCTTCCTAAGTGTCTACCATAATATCAAAATCTCCGTTACAAGATGAAAAAAGAAGGGAACTGTTCGCTAGGCTGAGGAGTGCAATTCGAAAGTATGAAATGGATAGAGGATTCCGATACCTAATTGCTGATTTCCTATTACCTGTTATCTGAATGAAAGAAATATTTCACACTATACCACTGAATTGGATTTCAAGAAAAATTCTACATCAGAATTCGTGAGAAATACAAAAATTTTAAGCAACAAATTTTTTAAATCTCAGAAATATTTATTATGAATTGTTTTCTCCCATTTAAGTTGAAATCCTATTACCAGTACACAGCACTTCATGAAGTTTTTACAGATAATGGCCAGAATTAGTTCCAAAAATATTTGTACCTCGGAATATTTAAGTGAAAACAAAATTAATCTCGAGTGTAAGCAGTAGAATTTATGAACATGAAGCAGATGCTGGATCCAGAATATTTGACTAAATTCCTATTTTTCAACTCGGATCAATTCTCATTAGAGTTTTTAAAAATTTGATAAAGTCATTTTGTCCTACAACCGTTTTTTTCATCGTAGAAGTTTTTTGTTTTTATATCTTAAAAAAATCATTAACATATCCACAGTTTTGATTTCGAAAACAGGAAATAAACTATTTTTCTCTTTTTTACGACCGTATATTTTTGTGTTTAAATAATTTTGGGATAAAAAATTCTGGAAAACACGATCATAACGCATTTTTTAAGTATTTTTTGAAAGATGACGCGAGCGACTTTGGCGCCTTAATAAATTTCGTTGCGCAGGCGGTTGCCTACTTAGCCTTCGCCTAGAACCGCCCCTGACTGGACGTAAACGTCCACCCAAGACGAAAAAAATCATTATATATATTCTTTTAAAATTTCTACAGGCAATGCATCACGCGCAGCAGCTGAACAAGTTGCAGCTTTAAAACCCATCAGGCTGAAAGCACCACCCATTATCTCTACACGAAACAAGAGTTGATTTTCGATTTCTTTAACGTTCACATCGAACCAATAGGACAATTGGCAAGAGGAAGCAACCAGTTTTAAAGTTCAAGTACTTATGTACATTTACATGGCATTTTTCTAATCAAACGTTGAATATTACTTTCATTTTTAAAATATTCTTCGAAGAAATTAAATTATCCAGCCCTTTATCTCGGTAGCGCGTAAATTAAATTTCTACGTAAATCTCCCTTAAGGAATTGATAAAAAAAAGCTGAAAATACAGGTAAAAACGCCGGCGCTCCAACAGGAACTTCCTGTTGCCCATACGTAGGCTGCAATCGTTGAGAAAAAATGTCCAATACACTACTGATGACAATACTGATAGGCATCGATACTTTTTTTCACCATTAATGGTGTCCATGCGGTCTACAGGTTGGTTAAAGGAAACGATGTTTGAATTTGAAGCGTAAATCACTTTACGGCTCCAACATATAGGTATACGACTTTTTAATGTCGTAAGCGAGCGAAATTAATTCGGTTGATTTTTGAAACAGAATTTTTGCCTTCGTTCGAGCCTATAATGGAGCTTTTAAACATATTTTGGGACAGGGCTGGATCCTTCGATTATATATTTATAGGTGTACCAACTCTTAGCTGCGGCTACTCTCGTGGTAATACAGTACAGTATGGCGAGTAGGTGTCTATTTACGAAACTAATTATCCAGCATGGAGTCTTGCCACCGTCACCGCAACCGTACGCCCGTAACGATGACACGTTGCGGCTCCTTACAGGTGACTTTCGTATAATTTCTAGGGAGACAACAAGCGGGGCCATAATCTACGGAAGGAGGCAGCCCCTCGCAAATTCGAGTTGCCCCAATTTACCCCACCAAAAAAAAAAATTACTCGAAATTCTTCACCATGCAGACATTTTTCAAACACCTACGTCACCTTTTTATTACTGCCAAAGTGCCGATTTCTTTTCCAAAGTTCGTAATTCCCTTTCGCTACCCATCAGGTGACCAATGGCTCGCCTCCATAAAATTTCCTTGGCCCTTCGTTAGCCGCAAGAAATTATTCTGCGGAAAAACCCCGAACAACAAGGTAAATATTATTGTTCATCTTGGGCGAATTGAAACGGTGAGAACTAATTGAAATAGGTACCTACGTAACTTAAACGATTACAACAACACGTGACAAATGAGACAAATACATAACTACGGTAAAAAAAACGGAAACTTGTTCTTTATCGTCGACAAAATTCAGCTGGGCTCGGAAAGAGGCAATGGCGTACCTACCGAGATGAATTGATTCGTAAGGCTTCTCAGACGAGGTGCGTTTATAGTTCAAGCTAAAATAATGTATTAAACGTTTTTACAGAAAAATATGGATTAAACCCTGAGAACTGGGACATCTAACCTAATTTTAAATAAAATAGGTGGTGCATAATAAAAATGTCTCATTCAGCCACAAGTATTTCACTCCAGCAGAATGCGTATTCGAAATCTACCACGTCGCTCTCCTTTCAACGATTAGCCAACTGAAAGAATTATAATTAAAATGAGAAGAGATTTAGGTAGATTTAAAAAACCGAGCAACGGTAAGGGCAACTTTTCGTTGGTATGAGAATAAAATTAAATCATCGTAGGCACGTAAGACTCTTGAATTATAAACGTTCTGAGTAGGCGCTAGCAACTTTTCACTCTCTCATGTGTAGCAAGACAAAAGAAGTTTTAGGCGACGAATTTTCACGAAATAGAAAAGTTGACATTTAAAAAATTACATCTTTATTGCAAATAACAAATTAGAATATTGCTATTCCATATTCAGAACTCGAAGCCAAAAAAAATTAATTCTTACTGATTTATAAAACCATCAGATTTTGAATAATCTGCAGATCTCCCACGTGCAGCTGCTATACGAAACTTATCCGCCATGTTTGAATCGTCTACGAAGGATAAACTGCATTGATTTGACAACGGGTACACTTATCGACAATTTTTTATTAATTAAAAGACAAAAATTAATCGCTAATGTAAAACGTTCACTCATCTTCACTGGAGGATGACGAAGAATCTGAAGACGAAGAACTCGATGACGTCGATGACGAAGAGGATGACGATGACGACGACGACGACGACGACGACGACGACGACGACAAAGAAGATTCGGCTAATTTACGTTTTGTTTCTTCGACGGGTTTAGGTTTTTTCAAGAAATCTCGCAATTCATCCCTAAAATTTAAAAAATAAAAATGAAAATGCATCGAATACGCGAAAAATCAGACGTCGAGCTGAAAACAGACTCGAGACCGATTTAACACTTACGTAAGACCACCGAGACCGATAAGAGTGAAGAAATTGATCGAGAATCTCGCATTTTTTGGATTATCTTTTGGAAACAGACCGTTAAACGCGTCTTCCAAAGAGCTGAAAACGAAGCACACGATTCAGAATTTCAGAGCAAGTAGACGAAATTCGAATCAAATGGCGGTTTTCAAATTTCTAAATGAAAACACTTACGGGTCCAAAATACGACTTTTCAATGTCGTCAGAGACATGAATTCGGCGAGTTCTTGAAACAGAATCTTTATAAAAACTCGTCCAGAAGACGTCGTATCCTCTTCGTTGAGTTTGATCACCGAAAGTACGTCCCACGGAACGGCATCACAATAGAGCAGGTGAGCGAAAAACTTGGCGACATTACGCAGCCGATTCGTATCCAGCCTATGAACGGTGTGATAACTGTCGACGAAAATTTGATTAAAACAGTCTATGTAGATTCGATTGAGCCTGCAAAATCTCTGCAAAACAAAGAGTCAAGAATCACACGTGGCAAACGTAGCTTACGTTGGGGATGAGACTGATCGACTGGATTGATTCATCGCAAGGGTAAATTCTAACTTCAGGGGGAACACGAAATGCAGTTATTTGTAGACTGTAACTTCCCTGAAACAAAATGGAAGAATTGAGAATGGGGCAACGGATTTAGCACTTCAATGAAAGGGATCGGGAAAGGTTGGTATATCTTTTTCACAGAATTCACAACGAACATATCCTCGATGAGTAAGAAGTCACCTATATTAAAAAAAATGTAAAAAAAAACTCTTCGAACAAAGGAAAATCTACAAACTTTACGAATAAATAGAAAAATAAAAGATAATTTCTTTAGGCCTGATAAAATGCTGAAATGCAATTTTCACAGACGGCTGAAAAACCGGCAAATGTTAGGTGAATTTTAACTTTTCGGCGCGAATCTAAAAGAGTTTAATTTGTCGGCAAATTCTCCTAGACTCTTAACTGTCGGTTGACGCTACTCGTATCACTGAACTTCTCAGCGAAAATATGATCTCAACCTTCCGGTAAAACTATTCTGTTTTCAAGAATAAGTTCAGATAAGACATTTTTTCGGCTTCTCAGCGAAGATTCGCCAACCTCTACTTATTTAAGCTATTTAAGAGACTTCAACACCGCCATAAATTCTTTTTACAACGTCAAATTAAGAAGCAAGCCCTCCTGATAATAGAGACTCTGGCATTCGGTTAGAAGCGTAGTACTCTGATTACTCGGCAACAGAATTACTCATACATCAAAAAGAAGATTACGGTTCCAGCGCTGAATTGGTTATTTTCTAACACCATCGTTTTGCAGATTCCACCATTTGTCCAGTCATTTTTCAACTGTAAAACAACTCCTCGTTTGGACAAAAAGATAAGTAAAATTTGGTACCCAAAAACTAGGCAAGAGAAGAAGACTACCTGCCAAGAACGAGAATACTGGGTCCGTTATTGGAGCAGTCCAAAGTACGACTTTTAAACACGAAGGTAATCGAAGAACTGTGTTCACTGTTGAAGAGGTGGCAGTATTTACATTTTCTATGCAGGCGCATGAAGTCATGAGGAAGGAGAAAGAAAACAAAAGGAGGAAAGAGAAAAATATCAAAAAAAGTCCCTATCTTCTATACATGTGTACATACATCGGTGACGTGGCTAGCTATGCATATGAAATCAGAAAAAAAAATGTTTTTAAATACTCAAATATTACAAAAAGTAATTTAAAATCCTTGAGACACTGATAAACCCTGGTTACAGCAACAGTGCGTTGCATAATGAAGCGAAATTTCCTAAATTGATTTCATGTTGAAAAGAAAAAATAAGTTCTTCTGACGGATGAATCGAGGCATTAAGACAAATTATTGTTCGACAGTATTTTATATTTACAACGTACGATTTCCTTAATGCATTCGATCAAACCCCACCATAAGTTGCGAGATTGTAAGAACATACTATAATCTATACCTCAGCGAGCAATCCGAAAAATTTTTCATATGTACGTTGCTGTGCGCAACAATCGAGGAACATATGGCACAACTCCATTTCTTGACCCGGCTTTAGTTGAATTTTTAGCAATTTGTGCGCGCATTCCTCGTAATTCAGCGACGAGTTTATGGTTAAATACACAGTTCGTCGAAAAGCAACTAAATTCGTTTCAGTATTGTCGATAATAACGTTAGTGGCACCTATACGAACGAGAATAAAAAATCAGAAATTTAAAAGAACACTGAAAAGTCCACGATGAGACCAATAATCGAGCAAATACCATCCGCATTTTCGGCTTCATCGTTAGATTCCTGGTCGTCGTCATCAGAATCATCTTCTTCATCGGCATTCGACCCACTATCGCCTCCATCGTCGCCCAAAATTTCTTTGCACAAGGCTTTGTACTTGACTTCACTGGTTTCGTAGTCCGGGTCAAATTTAAATACATCTGGAATAAATTAATTGTTGAGTAAATCAAATCGTTTAAATTCAAATAGTAATGAGTAAAAATATTAAGTTTCGTTCTGCCTACGAGTAGTGGAGGAATATTAGACCAAAAATATACATTATTAATGAATAAATTGTTCCTCGAGTCAATTTTGGTACAAATGGTTCCTTGTTGTGTCAAAACAATAAAATAAAGTTTTTTTATTAAAATAAAAGTCTTTTATCAAACAAATTGAAAACAAAATTCAAGTTTTTCTTAAATAAATTTTTGACCTGGATATGTCTTATGGCTCAGGGTCTATCCAAAATTTTTTTCATCCGATTTACGTTACGTGATTTTTCGGACCGGATTTTCGTTACAGAGAGCGAAGATGACGTCATAATTATGGATTTAGAAACTTTAAGGGCAGGGTGAGGGGTTTGAAGAGCGTCTTGGTAACGCGACGAGGACGGACGAGGGCTTGAGGGGCGCTCGGGCGAGAGACAGTGATAAGGAGCGTCCGGAGGGAGTGATGACGTCATAACTATGGAGTCGCATTCATTGAAAAATCGACATAATTATGCTAGAATATTTTTGTTGTTATTCTCAAATATCTAACAGGCTTACAGATCTTCCAAATTATATACTTTACCATAAGTATTATAATGAGTCGCAGTTCATGACGTTCCATGCCAAGTTGTCTAAAGGGGAGTAATGTTCTAAATTTTCAAAAGAACTCAATTATGAAACAAGAATACTAGAAATTATTCGTAATGATGATCAAAATCAAGCCATGGAATTACGGAAGTCTTGATCTTGGTCTCGTGAAGATAACTCTTAGATTCGCAGTCTCGATCTAGCTTACAAGATTTTTAATATTATTAATTGCTATAAACTTGAATTTCCATTCATGGCTTTTCAAAATATGAAATAATTAATTAAAGAGTAAATAAAGATAAGTATAGTAGAGTATTTAACAGTTGCAAGATTAAGATTTTTCATTAGGTTTGTATGTACATTTACCCAGTTTTCAAAAGAGGTATTAAAATTGACCTCCCACAAAGGTAAGGGGTAATATAATGAAAATTATCATTTCATGAGAAAAGAAAATGATTGATACAATTTCTCATTTTGAAATAATTTTTCATCATTATGATAAATGTAAAGGAAAAAAAAATGCACCCTGAAATTAATTGGTCAAAATTATTATCCTATGTTATACCATAATACGAGCAATAATATTATGTGTGTACATATGTATGTACGCATGCGTGCGTTCGTCCGTGTGTGTGTGTGTGTGTGTGTGTGTGTGTGTGGGTGTGTGTGTGTGTGTGTGTGTGTAAACGCATTCTGAAGAACTAGACTGACAATGCTGCTGAAATTTAGGTAATAGAGGTTTTTGGGTAAAAAAATCGATCTAGATAGGTCTCAAGTTTAAGAAAATTTGTTGAACTGAAATATTAAGAGCATCTCAATTTATCCCAATGAGCATATGAATTAACACTAAAGGTACAATATGCTGTTTTATACGACATTCAGTGAGGCCAACAACCCCCACTCCTTTAAACTCATATCTACCATTAGAAAAGTATAGGAAATACGTATTTTCACCTGAATTTTTGGCTATTACTCTTATTTAATGAAATAGCTCCTTTTTTGTCATAAATGAAATTTTAGAGGAGGATTTAACGAATAAAATGAACTTAAGAACAGAAGTTTAAACCATTAGAAGCCGAGAAAATTGAAAAAGACAATGAAATTATGCATCAAATTGATTATTTTAATGTTACTAGTCAACTTTACCTTTTTTGATACAACTAATTATAACTACTTCTTTTAACAAATTGGCTATTTTTTAGCCTTATCATTGTCTTTAGTGTTAGGTTTGGAAATAACATTGAATTAGCATTGAATTAAATCAATTTGATGCACAACTGTATCATCTTCTGGAATTTTTTTGGCTTCTAATGGCTCAAACTTCTTGTTATTAAGCTTTTTATTTTTCAGAGCTTCTTCTGTAATTTCATTTATTACAAAAAAATTGCTATTTCTTCAAATAAAATAATTATAACCAAAAATTTGTGTAAAACATCATTTCCTATGCATTTCAAATGGCAGATGTGAGTTTGATGGAGTGAGGACAGCGATCTCATTGAAAACGACGTAATTGTGCCTCTAGTATAATTCATATGATCGCTGATCTATCCATCAGCAGTAAGTGATAACAACTACCGACGAAAAATTTGCCAGAAACGAATGTGATTTTTAGATCTGAAAACTGCATATCATCAAATTTTGTGTTTAACGCTGAACACAACGAATACAAAATGTCTCACACTGAATTTTGACCTTGAATCCCAGGAGTCAGATAATAATTTGACATCGGCTTCTGATACAGAATTTTATTACTAAATTTCGAATTTGGTTATAGAATTTAAAATATATTTTTTACTTTTTAGTGTAGGGTATTGGTAGTTATCGACTCTGGTACTCATCCAATGAACCAGGTACCATATTACGTATAAATATATCACTCGAAATTTGAAATTTACAGTTTTCAGAAAATTTCAAAACGGATAGGGTTGAAAGTTTCACGAGAGATAATTCTCATAGAAGAGCAGGTCTGAAAGCAGTTTCGTGCCTATCGGTTCAGAAGTTGCCGAGAAAATTGAAAAACAAAATATTCCTGGAAAAGTTGGTTTTTCAAGGATTTTGAGAAAACGACGAGAGTGATCGGGCTGATATTTTCACGATAGACTTTCCTTATGTAGGTACACGTCTGATGGAAGTTTAGTGCTTATTAGTTCAGAAGTTTACGAGAAAACTGGGAAAGAAAAATTGCGTAAAAAAATGTTTTGTTCGCGGTTTGGATAAAACTACGATAAGGATAGGGCAAAAATTTTGACGAAAAGTATATTTTACACGGGACAAGGTCTGATAGGCTTTTGATGTGTATTAGTTCAGTAGTTTCTGCGAAAACTGAAACACAAAAGAATGAAAAACTGAGAAAGAAAACCAAGTGGCCTCGTTCCTCGATGTATCATTTTCGCGTTGAAAACGCAAGGGGTTTCGAGTGTCTTTTCTGTGTATCATTAATTCAGGTTTCTTTTTTCTAGAATTGTAGATGAAAATTAGCAAACTGAGTTTTTTTTAGCGAAGTATTGCAGCGGTAGAATTTTTTTTAGCTTTAAATGTCTGGAGCCAATGATAAAAAAATAGCTTACAATTTGGCCGAGAATTCATTAGATTGTAAAGTGAACGGGGAAATTTTATTAATGATATTTAACTGAATAAAAACTTGACGAATATAAACAACGGACTATCATAACGCAAATTGTCGTATACTTTCATGAATTAGATTCTATTCAAAAGCAACATTACAAGTGTTTACAGGCTAGGTAATCCGTATAAATTGTAAACTAAAAACGTCACAAATTACGCCTTGGAGAAAGATTTAACTTTGATATAGTAATAATTATAGCTATAATAACTCACTAAGTAAATCTTCCGAATCGTACGTTTCATCATCAAATGAAAGTAAATGAATGAACTGCTCATCTTCGTCAATGAGATCTAGTTCTTCGACAACTGCGGGATGATCCTTAAATCGATCTTTGCGAATTTGAAACATGACTTCTATCATGTATTGTACCTACGAAATTTAGCGTTAAATTTTTTTTAGAACGTCGCTGCATTTTATTCTGAACATCAACAATTTCATCTTACTCGTTTGTCCAGATTTCCTGCGTGCAATATTTCACGCAACGAATCGAAAATGGCATTGATTCCTTTAGATGACACCTCAGTTAATCGTTCACCACATTCTCTTAAAAATGAAATGGCAACCTCGATGGAATCGTTTGTCGGTTCATGAACCAATAACATTAACAATTGTAGAGCGACGACTTCATGTATCTGTAAACAAATACGATTCATTTGATTAAAGAATGCTTGCAAGTTACAATTACCTAATCGAATTTTTAAAGCTGTTTTAATTCAAATTGTAAACATAAGATATAGTAGCCTGTTTATTCATTTTATACGTGAAAATCTAACTCACCATTCGTTGATTAACCAGATGGGCGATAAACGTTGATGTAGTTATACACGAATTTTTGTCATTTCTACGAAATGCTCGTTTAAATTGAATAATACATCGTCGAGCCAATAACTCCCCGATATGCGGAAACTAATAATACAAACAACTGCAGAGTATAAAACATGGCAACTCACAAATGTTAAAGAAAAAATTATAGAAACCTTCGAGTTGATGACTGCGATCAACGCCGCATACACGTTCGTGAATTTAGGAGATGCTGTTTGTGCTTGAAGCAGTGAGCGACAAAGCAAACCTTTACCTCGAATAATATTTTCTTTAAAGAGTTCTCTAACAATAATCGCAATATTTGATACGTTAATTTTATTGATTAATCCGTGAATTGATTTCTTCAGCGCTTCCCAAGCAAGACGTTGATAAGCAGTGCTATAAAATTATCAAGAAATATGAACACTGATCATTTAAATGAGAAACTTAAGATGATATAGAATGAGCTTTACGAACCTCGATTTGTCGGTAATGTTATCTCTCATCATTCGCAATTTCGCAGGTGGAATATAAGCACCTCCGGTTTTGGTAGTAATATCATCTTTTTTCTCTCGTACTGGTTTCTTTTCATTTACCTGTTGATTCTCTTTTTCTTGTTCGAGATCCTTTTTTACGGTAATCTCTTTTTCAACCGACTCAGCATGTTTTCGATGTTTTCTTTCGCGGCGGCTTCGACGTCGTTCCTCGGATTTTTCACGTCGCTTACTGTTACGTTCATCATCGTACCTACTTCGTTTAGAACGATGATTTCGATCCGATTTACATCTGTCTCTGTCACGATCCATTGTTATCGATTAAACATGAAAGAAATTAAAACAACAAAAACATTTTTACAACTTCGAAGGGCACTTGAAGACAGTTAGCAGACAATTTCAGTGCATAAAACTATCAAACTTATCAAAGTATTGCCATGGGGTGTTCACTTAGCACTTTCGACGTTTTCTATTTCTAGTTGTGCTAAGGCTCTTTACTATCTGGTATGCACATGATGGTGATAAGACATGAACCGCCATTTTGTGTTATTTTATATATATAGTGTTATTAAACCTTATTAAACAGTGTAAAATTGATGAAAAAACAAGGGCTGTGTTTGATAGGACTACACCAACTTACACCAACCTACACCAGGAGGGTGATTCCACAAATGTAGTAATGTTATGTGACTTTGCGCCAAGTTTTAGTAGAATATTTGTGGAATATCCCTACCGGTGTAGGTTGGTGTGAGTTGGTGTAATCCTATCAAACAGAGCTAAGGACACCGTAGGGTAAATTTTTTTCGGGTAGTTTCGGAATCGGTCGGAACACTTTGTTTGACTTGGGATTTTCGTTTGTTTTGTTTGTTTGTTTATTGATAATAATGATAGTTGGAAAATGGGTTACCTAATTGTTTAATTTTTGATGTTTTTAAATATGAATTCCAAATCGCAATTCATCTGTGACCTATGTCAAACTTCTTTTGGTAAAAAACATCATGTACTCGGGCACATTGAAAACATTCATTCCATTAGTAGGCCTACCAGTGTAAAAAAAATTCAAAAACATCGAAGTAAAATCCAATGTTTTCTATGCTGTTTTTCCTGCAATACTTCCTGTGCATACGATCGTCATTTAGAAATTGCTCATCATATGTATGTGGAAACAAAATGTTCATTCTTTTCATCTGAAAATGGTAAGTTCTGATACCTACATAAACTTTCATGTTCTTGTGTCTCTTTCATTCAAATGGGAATGGTCAATGCTGAACTTCAAAGGAATATTTCAGATTTTATACAATGGAAAGAACAGGAACAAATACGTTCAAAATCGCAGTATGTGAAAAGAAGTTGTCAGCAAAAAAATGCTAATGGAGATCTCGTCACCTATTATTTTTGTAATCGACGTGGCTTATATCAAAGCAAAATCTCATATGAAGAACATCGTCGTATGATCCGGGCAAAAGGAACTTCGAAAATTGGTAACAATCTATTTCCATTACGTTTAGTGATGTATTGGACCTAGTATGCTGATGAATCATTTTGTTTAGGTTTATCTTGTTCAGCTCGAATGGTAACTACCTTCAGTTCAAAAGATGAAAAAGTTCATGTTAGGTACTGTTCGACACACGTTGGTCACGAGCTTTAAATGTGTTATTTAAATTTACCGGAAAGTTAAGAACGTTTGATCGCAGGTAAGATATTGATTCATTTTCCATTCTAAATAGAGATCACTACTCATACAATCAGTTTTGGTCATTAAATACCAATTTTTTGTTGCTTTACAGATATTGTAACAAATAGACCAGTTCATGTCAGTGTTTGCGTTTTATATGTTACAGGAAAAATCAAAGAAGGTGATCATTTAGACTACATTCTTGATGAAATCAGAAACGAAGTTATTTCATCAACGACCTTACAAAAGAAGCAATTTTTAAACAAGAAGAAACTTTTCAACATCATGCAAAAGTATAATATTAAATAGAAGAAGTGAGCATTGATATATTAGTGGAAGAATGCAAATGTCTCGATCACAATTCTATTTTATTGTTTAAAAAGCATGGTGTAGAGCACAAAATTTTAGATGTTGACGAGTTCATGATTATCATCATGACAAAAATGCAAAGAGAGGTTTTGAAAAAGTTCGGTGCCAAAACCATCTGTATTGACTCTACTCATTCTACTAATCAATACGACTTCCAGTTGACCACAGTAATGACTCTCGATGAGTATGGGGAAGGATTTCCCGCTTGCTTCTGTGTGAGTAGTAGAGTGAACGAAACGACCATGGCTGTACTTTTTGAAGAAATTAAACAACAGACAGGAATAATTCATACAAGTACATTCATGTCCGACGATGCAAACTGTTTCTATAATGCGTGGAAGAAGGTAATGTCTGCTGTTAGCTATAGACTGCTTTGTAAATGGCATATTGATCGTGTGTGGAAGAAGAAATTGGTTTTAATTCCAGGAAAACAAGCACAATGTGAAGTATATGCGTCACTTTGACTCCTTTTGGGAGAACCAGATGAGAAAGAATTCACAAAATTTTTACAATTACTAAGATCTGAAAAGTACGACAAATTTTATAATTACTTCAATTCCACCAACGTCAATCGAACACGTGCATGGGCATCCTGTTACAGAACCAAAGCCTTCCTCAATACTAATATGTGCTTGGAAGCATTTCACCGCATTTTAAAACACGTATATTTAAATTCAAGAAAAAACCATCGTGTGGATATATTGATCAATACTTTGTTCAAAATTTTACGTGATAAAGTTTTGGGCCGACTGATTCTACTTGAGGAAGGTCACGTTAACCATCACATCAATGATATAAATAAAAGAAATCGTTTGAGTAAGGAAGTTACTGATGTAATCAAAATATCAGAAATCGAATGGCATGTGATAGCTGTACGCACTAAAAATTTGTTTTATTCTATTGTTGAAGAACCTAAAGACTGCGATTGTAAAAGAAAATGCTTATTGTGCAAAGTTTGTATCCATATGTTTTCTTGCACTGGCAACGACTATATAATCAAACTTAACTTATGCAAGCATATTCACGCTGTAATGAAGTTCCGAAAGCCAGTAGAAGAGACGGCCCCAACACATGAAGAAATCCATTCCTCATCGCCTGCTGAGGTTCACCCTTCTGAGACTGACTCAACGTAGGAAATAGCTGAAGAAGTTCAATCTATTTACCAGAATGAGATATTACAACAGATTTTCAATGAAAATGGAAAACAGTTTCTTTGTAAAAAGAAAAATGAAGAGGTGGTCAAGAAACAAATTTTTTTTAATAAATTGCAGGAATTCCAGCGAATGGTGGAACACGCCGATGATGATTTAGTATGCAAATTCTTGAAAAGGACAGCCCTGAAAAAAGGTTGGATGAATGGATAACGAGTATTTTTCAAAAAACTAAAATTTCAAATAAAGAACCTGCGAATAAAAAGGTAGATAAGCAGTTCCATTTTCATTCAATTAAAAAGAAGCGATCTACTAGACAAGTTGAAAATAATTTGATAGCGCCAACTACTTCCAAAAGAACTATTTTAAAAGCAGTTCTAATGGACTGCACAAATATTGTAAATATACATACAGGATCTGACCATTCATATTGTCGTTGATTTCTTATATTTTTTTGTTAAAGGTACTTAATTTCTTTACAATGACATATTGTACTAAATAAGTAATGTTCTTTTCTGTTTCGTTTTCTTTGCATTCATATTAAATTGAATAAATAAAGTTGACTCCATTTTTTTTTAATATTTTCAACGGATAAATGAAGTTTTTCCGGTGGTTTATTTGAACATGTTCTCATGAACACTACACTTCGTTCTTCTTTACAGTGTCATTCAGTGTTTTTTATTCACAACTTAAAAATTTTTCAGATTCTTGCTTTAAAAAAATATATTAAAAAAAATAACAGCCTCTATAAATAAATAGTTTTTTTTATAAAAATTTTAAATAATTCCAAATTTCAATAAAAACACAAAATAACTTTGAAAACTAAGTCAAACGAAACCACCCAAAAAAATTTACCCTACGGTGTCCCTAGACACTTGCTATGAAAAACCTTGGAGGATATATATACATAGTATATATATGATGGTGACGATGTGTGGCTGTTGTCTTACTTACAACAGAGTCTACTGTCGTTAACATCTTCAACCATATACATAATGGACTGCACATACTGATAAAATTAACATTGGCTTATATGGAGGCACCATGAAGGCGTATATTTCATTCAAAAGTTCCCTTTTTTCAGGATTTATCAAATATCATACGTCAATTGATTAAATAATTTGGAGGGATTTGCATTATCATTTTACAAAATGAAAGTGTTTTTAAAATTGAATAACGTCATTTATTCCTTTTTAATATTCGTTGGTGAATTCTCCATTGATTCGTCGCTGAATCCTGATTAATTTAAGGTCGATGAATCGAAAAGAATTCGTAGGTGCGAAAAGAATTTGTAGGTGAATTCTGTGAAAAGTACAGTTTGATAAAGGAAGGAACTTTTGAATGGAATGTACATTTCATTTGGTTTCCTTCAACATTTTATCAGTATGCGCAGTCTATCTAGTATATGGTTGAAGGTTAACATCTACACCAAGTACGTGTATACTGGCGTACAAATTACCCCACACCAATCTACATCGATCAATCAGAAGAATCAGATTCACCGGAGTGGGGTAACTTGTACGCCAATGTTTACCAACAAATGCACTTGTGACTTTTTCCTCCAATCAGATTTTTAGAAATCAAAACAGGCGGCATTGGCAGTTCTATCCATGGTGCGACACCAAAATCTCATTAACTCTGTTTGATAGGACTACACCAACTTACACTAACCCACACCAGGAGGGCGATTCTACAAATGTAGGAATGTTATATGAATTTGCGCCAAGTTTTACTTGAATATTTGTGGAATATCCCTACTGGTGTAGGTTGGTGTAAGTTAGTGTAATCCTATCAAACAGAGCTATTATGTCGTCTCCATCATATATATATCCTCAAAGTGAAAAACTGAATAACAGGGCTGCTCATCTCTTACCACTATCATGCGTACCTGCTAGTAAAAATCTTTAATTTTAGATCTGTTTGATAGGACAACACCAACTTACACTAACCTACACCATGAAGGCAATTCCACGAATGTATGAATGTTACATGACTTTGGGCCAAGTTTTACTTGAATATTTGTGGAATATCCCTACCGGTGTAGGTTGGTGTAAGTTAGTGTAATCCTATCAAACAGAGCTTGTGCTAACCTTCCTGGAAAATTTTCAAGTGCTTTATGTCACTGTAATTTGTAAACAAACTTCATAACACATAAAACATTTATCGTTAAAATATGTATTTTTCATTAATTTTGGTGACTGAGGAGCCAAGTTCCTATTTTGGAATCTTAATTTTGCATGTTTGAATCTTGTTGTGAGTAGAAATTCTTTTTAATTATTAAGAAATATAAATTGAAACTATACTCTAATCACTTTAAGAATGACTTGATGTCATTAAGGCTGTTACACATATCAACAAAGTTGAGAATAATCTTAATCGATACATATTGTGGAATACCTTATCGTGAGGAATATTCTCACCAGAAGGAAATTCTACAGAATTTAAGTGTGTTCAGCCACTTCATACATAAGTATGGGTAAGCCAGAACCAGACCGAACACTGGCGATTTTAGAGCCAGTTTGGGCGGTTTATATACGGCTTATTCACACGCACACAAACACACGTATGTAGGATAATACGTACGTTGGTGAGAATGGCCAGGTCACATCATCCCCTATCAAGATAAGAGATGGTTGGCCAGTTCGTGTACGAATTGTGACATCATCTTATTATGTCACGATTCGGTACTCGTACATTACCTGCAAGTACATGCAGGTAATTACGATTGAACGTATTTTGTGTTGTTTAACATCACGTAGACGAATAATTTGCCTGCCCTTTGGGGCAGCAACTGTTGTCAAGGGGTCTGAGCCCCTTTTCCTCATACCAGTGAGTCCCTACATATATATATATATATATATATATATATATATTTATATGATAGAGACAATATAATAGTTTTGGTATTGATTAATGTTATCAGAGCCCCTTGTAGATGCAACGTTTTTCTTATATAATTAACAGTTTTTATAAATTTTGATTTGTCGAACATTATGTTCAAACTTTTTTGACAAGCATATGATTTAGTAGCTATAGCTTTGCAATAAGTTAATCTTTGGATTTCTACAATATTTCGAAACAAGACCAAATTTATGACAATTAAAGAATTTTACTTGATATTTATTAATATCTCCTGCAATCTTCACACAACTATCACAAAAAATATGACTGAGTTTACCAAAATTAAAACATTTTACTATTATTGATGATTGACTAGATTTATTTCAGCTTTGTTGATCAAATTCAGTACTACTGATGACCATCGCAGACTCAGTCTCAGACTTAGCAACAGGAACTGTATCTTTCAGCTTCGAGTATTCATTCAGCAGCTTTAATTTAACTTGTTCAAGATCAGGTTCTTCCTATTTCTCAACTATTGATACCATTATATTATAATTTATTGGTTGTGATATACTTGTGACTAATCATATAATTATGAAGAGGTAAGCCTGAAGGAAAGTGAATGGAGAGCAAAATTCATTTCGCACAATAACATCATAGATTAACTTTATCTTCTTTTTTTTCTTTTTTTTAATTGTAAGTATGATAAAAATTCAAAAAATAAAAAAAAACAAGAAAAGACCCCACTCAGCCTTCCAATAAAAATATCAGTGGACTAAAAAAATTTTTTTTAAAGTTGATCAAACTCCAAATTAGAACCTATGGCTTGGGCATGCTAAGCTCTTATTTAACCACAGAGCCACAGTAACAATTGACTAAATTGGTTTATCATAGATATGCAATCATTTCTTGTTTATGTTTTTTCAAGTATCAGGCTTGCCAATCCACAATGATATGATTTATTCATAAGTTTAATGATATCAGCAATTGCTTAATGATGTCCTGTGAAGTTAACATGATATCAGCTGCCTTGAATTTCACAACTAGTTCCTCAAACTGACAAAGGTGATTGTCCATATTTCCAGTCTCCTTCAAATGCAGATTCATCGACTGATGTTTCAGTAGGATCCAGCTCACAGTACCAAATTTCAGATACACCTTGTCCAATTTCTCAATGATCTCGTACTACTCGATAGTATCTTGAGCAAATGAGAGATGAGAATCTCTAAGAAAATAAATGGTAAGTGCACTGCACTACATTTGTCCACTTCCTTAAAATAATCATGACTTATGACAACAGCCCATTCACAAAATACCACGTGTTCAAAAACTTTGCCACATACTAATTCTGTTTGATAGGATTACACTAACTTACACCAACCTACATTGGTAGAGCTATTCCACAAATATTCAAATAAAACTTACCACAACGTCATATAATATTCCTACATTTGTAGAATCACGAGCTTTGTTTGATAGGACTACACCAATTTACACCAACCTACACTAGGAGAGCAATTCCACAAATGTAGAAATGTTATGGGTCTTTGTGCCACATTTTACTTGAATATTTGTTGAATATTCCCACCAGTGAAGGTTGGTGTAAGTTAGTGTAATCCTACCAAACAGAGCTACTGTTATCATATGGTAATTCTAACTGGTGAAATGATTCAATCTGCTGCTACTTTCCATCACATCCAGCTTCTGATAGAAGGGCTGGGACTCGGGCATATTTGATGGAGTTTCAAACAAAAATCAAGAAAGCTATAACTGAGGAGCACAGCCATTGCACAAATTTGTACATATTCTTCTCAAAGCATTTGCTGAGAGGAGAATTTTCCTTCAAGAAACAACCAGGAAAAATCAAAGAAAAAATGAAATTTACATAAGATTTACATATTGATGTGAGGAAGTGTGAGGATTGTTGAAGAACTCAATTGGAACAGTTGCAGAATTATATTAAAGATCAACTGAAATACAATATTTTAATAAAGTATGCAATGGCAAAGCGCAGTGCGAGTATAGATTGTAACTAGATATATGAGATCGAAATAAGGGGAATGTATGACATATATATATATATATTAGCATAGATGATGATGATGATGATGATGATGAGTGAATTAGATGGAATTTCCATATCAACATATTATACACCATACAAGTGTCTCTAAACCACACTTTGTTTTTTTCTCCATTTTGCTTTGCTCATGCATCAGGACTTTAGTATTTTTGTTTTGTTTTTCAGTTTTCTTATCATGTGTGTATTGTATTGAGACATGAGATACTTGTTAATGAATAGTCAAAGAATCAAAGTTTGTAGTTAAATTTTGGTGAAAATAAACCTTATTGTATTATCAACAAAGCAGTACTTTATGTACCTTATCTACTTTATCGACATTTGATATGTCCATGTAAAAACTGCAAAGGGCGTAACAAGACAATTAATTATGTAATTGTTATTAATTGATAATATTAAAAATTAAAATAATTTTATAACATTCTTCTCAAGGTATTTTAGACAAACGAAGTAGTCTATAATTATAATATTACATCTTGGTTCTTCTGTTCTTTGTCTTGTTCAAAATGGTTTGTTTGAAGCGAATGCTAATTAAACCTACTGCCAGTGGCAGCATTCATTTTCCAGTGGCGTTAAAATTGATTCGGCTTGCTAGATATGGATGTGCTAATCATCCATTTTATCATATAGTTATTAATATGGTAAGAATTTTGAACAATGGGGAGTTTTTGGTGAAATTGATTTGTATTTATCTGAATGTCTTCTTAAATTGCAGAATAGGAGGCATCAGCATAATCAGCCTATTGAGCAACTGGGTACTTAGGATCATCCCCTATCAAATAAATATAATTAATCATTACTCATTAGTTAGCCTTACTATTGAACGAGTGAGATATTGGTTGTCTCACCATACAGTTATATCGAAACCAGTTGCCAAATTACTAGGTAAAGAATTTATTTTTCAAAACTATTTCAACAATGTTTCTTTCTCATTTTACACAAGTGTCTCGGGTCTCAATACAATACACACGTGATAAGAAAACTGAAAAACAAAACAAAATACCGAAGTCCGCACGCATGCGCAGAGTAAAATGGAGAAAAAACAAAGTGCGGTTTGGAGACACTTGTTACACCATCACCTCTACTAGTATGACAAAAATCCACCAGATGTCAACCACTTTGATGGAAACTTCCAATAGGATAAGTGTGAGAAAGTAGCGATCACTAATATGAAAGATTTCACATTAATCGAATAAGAACAACAACCAACGACGATATTAAATGAACACCATTGAAGAAACACTAAATTTGAGGTCAACACAATAAGTAAAAGATTCAGTTTTTAAGATCTCATTTTATTCTATGTTCACGTAACAACATTTGGAGATCAACTAACTGACAGTTAAAATACGAATATACAATCAGCTATAGCGGATGACGTCACAAGCAACAACCATGTTACGGCTGAATATATCGACTATGAGCGAGGTCATGAGGAGTATATTCTCACACGCCTCCTAAAATCATATATGAACAAAAATATATCGTGAATATATGATTTGGACAAAACAAAGTCCAGTAAAATAACTGTTGATTGACAAAAAGAAATACAATGTTCAAATTACTTGTGTATTAGAAAACTTAGCAACACATTGTAAAAACGAATGTAAAACCAGGCAAACTGTAGAATACGACGAGAACAAGATAACAACTTAGTGTGAGAGGTACAATGAAAAGAAGAAAGATAAGGCATGCACTAAATGAACGGAAGAATGAAAATGAATGTATGTGTGAAGATAACCCGTCATCTATATGTTACATTAACAATACTCCCAGCCACAAAATGGAAAAATCCAAAATTTTAAATAATTGAAAAAAAATAACATATTAGTGGCTATGAAAAAAAATCAAAATAAATAAAGGTAACGCGGTTGATTAAATAATAAATTAACATGCAAAAAAAGGGGGAATTAAAAAAAAACAAAAACAATAACAATAACATGAGCTGGATAGTGATAATTAATAAGGGAAGAATAGTAAACTGAGGGGAATAAACTTAATACTGATTATCTGGATCCATTGGTAGAGGGATCAGGCTTGTGACTGCTCGACAAACAACTGAATCATTCACCAAAACTTCGACGTTTCAAACATTACCATTCTTGTCGGGAAACACTGAGGTAACACGACCATATTTCCATGGACCTGGAGCTGACAAATCATCCTTGACTATGACAACTTGATTTGGACTGAGTGAGGTTTGGACTTTAGACCACTTGACTCGCTTTTGAAGCATTCTTAGGTAGTCTCCTTTCCATGCCTTCCAAAATCCATTAATCATTCCACGTAGGTATTTGTATCGATATGACAAGGGTATAATGATCTCTGGATCCTCTAAACCAGAAATTGATGAAAGGCAATCACCAATGAGGAAATGGGATGGTGTTAAAACATTAACATTTGCCTCCGACTTCGTATAACATAGTGGACAACAATTTAAAATTTTCTCGATGTTGCACAGGACTGTCGTGTATTCTTCCCAGGAGAGAGACTGATCTTTCGTAATGCGGATTAAATGATGCTTACATGATTTAATGGCAGCTTCCCAAAGGCCACCTTGATGTGGAGTGTGAGGTTGGATAAACGTCCAATTAATATCTTCCTTGGATAGGTAGTTTCTTAATAAATTTCGCATGCCAACGAAATTGGTGCCATTGTCAGACCAAACTGTGTTTGGCTTACCTCACCGAGCTATGAACCGTTGAAATGTACTGACAAAGGCTTTGGTGGATAAACTGGAAACTAATTCGATGTAGGCAGTGCGAGTAGAGAACCACACAAATATTGCTACCCAAACTTTATATGTCTTATAGGTACGGTGGTTGACGCATTTACACAGGAATAGACCTGCTAGGTCAATACCTACAACTGCAAATGGGCGTTGAATGGTAACTCTGTCACTTGGTAATTGACCCATTAATTGCTGCGCACATTGCTTATGATAACGAATACAAACTGGGCAGCAATTCACAGTTTTCTTTATGATTTTGACAAGACCACCAATGATGTAATATTTGGTTGCAATCATGGTTAAAATGAATGAGCGATTGGCATGATAATACTGGTGATGAATCGAGTGTACCATTGTAGCAACGAAATTGGACTTGGCACTCAGGATAATAGGATGTTTCTTATCGAATGAAAACTGCGAATACTCCAGGCAACCGCCAACGCGCAATATACCTTGACTATCTAGGAATAGAGTTAAGGAGTTGAGTATACTTTTGGGATTGAGAGGGTTACCACTGCGTAAATTTGTCAAATCGCAGGAAAAGTACTTTGACTGCAGCATTCGAGTGATGTATGTTAATGCAACACGACGTTGGTATAGGTCTGAGTCCAGCATTTCAGAAGAATCACCTTGGTGAAATATTCTGGCAAAAACACGGAAAATGCCAACTATTTGCTCGTATGAAGAACAATTTTCAATTCTGGTAACTAGGTGCTGGCAGTGGAGTTCAATTGAATCGCTGTTTACTGTGGTGTGACTTGTAACTATATTTATTTCAGGCTTGGTAATTTCAAAATCAATGTTGGATGGGAAATTGTAGCTTACTTTGGACAGGAACTCAGGACCTTGAACCCAGACTTTATTGGCAATGAAGGATTCAACGGAGATTTTTGTTCTGGTAGCCAAGTCAGCTGGGTTGTGAGCAGTTTCAACATAGCGCCATTGACTTGTGGGGATGAGATTAATAATTTTTTCAACTAGGTTTTTCACAAAAACAGGTAACTTCTGGTGACGGTTATGTAGCCAAGCAAGGACAACTTGGGCATTGGAAAAACAATAAATTTCAGCAATTTGTAACTCTTTCTGGACACTAGTGATTAATTCTGCCAACAACACAGTAGCTTGGAGCTCAAGTTTTAGTATTGTTAACTCTTTAATGGGTGCAATTTTGGTTTTGGCACACACAATAGAGCATTTTGCACCAGGTGACTCGGAACATCGCAAGTAGACTACTGCTGCACATGCTTGTTTACTTGTATCACAAAACCCAATAAGTTGCATTGTACAGCATGGTGTATTTGGAAAGTAACACTTTGGAATCTGGAATAGATGTAGATTGGCCAGATCTGCACAGTATTTTTCAAATTTGGTTCTCAACTTTGAGGGTACCTCTTGGTTCCATTTCAACTGTTCTCGCCAAAGGTCTTGAAGAATTACTTTGGCTTTAACTGTTATTGGTGCTATGATTCCTAATGGGTCGAATACCTTGGCTAGATTGGATGCAACATCTTGCATAGTCATTGTGGAAGTTGAAGAGAGTTTGGAGCTGGTGAAGTTGATTTGGAATGTATCACTAGAGGTGTCCCACTGCAAACCAAGAACACACGCAGTACATGGTGTTTGGAAGTCTAATGATTACAATTTACTATGGAGCTCCCTTGGAATTTTGAACATAAACTCAGCTGAATTGGACTGGTATTTGCACAGTGGGTATTTGGCAACTTGTAGTGCATCATGGACTGCACGTTGAAGTCGGATGGCAGTTTCAACATTATGGCTACCGGACACCAAATCATCCATATAAAAGTCTTGGTTGATGATGGTTGCTGCCTCGTGGTTATCCTGTAACTCTTGGCTTATTTTCTCTAAACATTTGGTAGCCAAAAAGGAAGCAGGACTTGTGCCATAAGTAACTGTATTTAACTGGAATTCTTGGATTGGCAACTCTGGTGAGTCTCTCCACAAAATGCGTTGCCATGGACGATCATCCTGATGGATTGATACTTGGCGGTACATTTGTTCTATGTCTGCACTGATGGCGATTTGATGTCAGCGAAAACGGATTAAGATGTCCATCAAATCAGGTTGCAAGCGAGGACCAACCATAAGGGCATTGTTTAATGAAATTCCTGCTTTGTCGTGGGCAGAAGCATTAAACACAACTCGTAACTTTGTTGTTTCCCTGGACATACGAAGTACGTATTGGTGGGGTATGTAATACTGGCCATTACCAAAGTCACTTGTGGGTATACGGCTCATGTGACCTTTTTCTTCGTAGTCATGCATAAATTCAGTATACATTGCTCGGGTGGTTGAATCCAGGCACTGTTCAAGACGAAGGAGAGTGTTTCTTGCTAGAAAATAATTTTTGGTAATTTGGTTTTTGCAGTTATGGAATGGCAATCGAACAATATATCGTCCACTAGCATCTCTGGAGAAGGTCTCTTCAAAATTTTGGTTACATTGTTCGGCTTCACTTGACTTGTGTTTTGGTGCAACAACCACTTCAGTTTCCCAAAACTTTTTCAACTGGGTATTGATATCGGTTGTGACGCAGTAGGAGTAGGACTGATTGGTTTTTAGGGAATTAACTTGACCATACAGGGTCCAACCAAAACCAGGTTTTCTGAAAGTTACATTATTGACCTGTCGCGAGTAGTTATGAACAATTTGCTCAAAATATTCTGCACCTACTATGATGTCAATGGTGGGAATGGCCATGAGAGTTCTCTCAAAGGCAGGATCAGCCATCGGCAAATTATGGTAACTCTCAAATTCAGCTTCCATGGACAGGTTGTGGACTTGGTAAGTTATGGATGATGTAAGAACTACTTCACCTTCAATGTCAATTTGGAAGTTGGTATGTCTTGACATTAAGGTCATTGTGCAGAGACGATTGGTCGTAATTGGCTCGGCTCCAACGCCTTTCAAACTGGAAATCCACTCGGATGTGGTTGATGGTAACTGGTTACTTGTAACAAAGGACTGCGACACCATGGTGACTTGGGAGCAAATATCAAGGAGAATTCGAGCATTGCCTTGAACATTACCACAGAAAAAATTGGCCACTGCAGAAGGTAACAGGATTGTTTTTGGCTTTTGGCCAACACGAGCACAAGAATTAGCGGATTTGGTTACAACACACTTGTTTTGTTCAGCAGGTGTTGAGTTAGAATTTGAGACTACTGATACAGGTTTGGCAACTACACTGGTAACATCACTTTCAGCACGATCAAGATGGAGCATGGTGTGGTGCTTTTTGTGACACACTTTGCAACTGGTTTTCTTGGGGCAGTTCAAGGATGAGTGGTTGTGGTTGAAGCAGTTGAAACAAAGTCGATGCTTTTTGATTATCTCGAATCTTTCTTGGGGGTTTTTCTTTAAAAATGTGGAACACTCAACAAGTAAATGTTGACCAGGACAAGCATAACAGTTGATTTTTGTGGTGGCAAACGAAGATGGGGCTGGTTTTTTGGGTGGCACTGGTTTCATTAGTGGTAAAGTTGAGGTGGATTGCTGCTTCTCAAGCTGTCGACATTCAGCGGCGTTTGCTCGAGCCTGGAGAAATTTACGAAAATTTTCCCAGGTTGGAAACTCTTTTGTATCAAGGTGGGTGTTTTCCCAATCAGGTTTGGTAACATCGTCGATTTTGGTAGAAACAAGGAACACAAGTGGTATGGACCACTGATCAACTGGTGCACCACAAACTTTCAACCCAGCAATTGTGGAATCAATTGTATTTAATAGGTTATGAAGACCACTTTCACTTTTAATCTTCTCAGCAAAAAATAACTCATAGCAATGGGCTTTAATAATGGCACACTGGTTATCGTATTGGTTGAGTACTTTATTCCTGGCTAATTGGTATCCTTGGGATGTGATTGTAATACCACGTAACACATTAGCAGCTTCACCTACCAGGCAGCTTTTTAGGTAATAAAATTTACAAATCTCGGTAAGTACTTGATCATCGTGTACCATATTTTCAAACAAGGCTTTGAAGTCGTTGAACTTGGTTAATGTTCCATCGAAGGTAGGAAGGTTTATTTTTGGGAATGACACATTGGGTTGGCTTGGATGAGCGTCATTGGAAACTGTGTTCAAAGACTTTCTGCTTGTTACTTTAGATGGGTTTAGGTTTTCAAGAGCAGCGTTTGCGGTGGAAACAATTTTTAAATATGTTAATTTTACCTCGTCAGAATGCTCGAATAGCTCATCTTCAAATTTCATCACTTCCTCTGGTTTATCTGATGAAAATTTGCTTACAAGTTGGGACTGTAAATTATCAAAGGTATTCTTCTCATGTTTGGATTGGGTCAGGAGGGACTCAATTGCATGACTATTGGAGTCGTTGATGTACTCTTCCAAGTATTCCATGGCTTTTTCGATGCTACGTGTAATTAGTCTCCTCTCTCGGAGCAGCTGCTCAATTTTTTTGGAAGACATTATATGAGAGGAGCAAAATTACAAAAATTAAGGAAGTTTGTGAATTAATTTACTTTAAATCACTGAATTTACATTAATCATGAAGAAAGAGAAATTTTCAGAAAAATTCCAGGTACAACAGAGATGGATTTTGTTGAATGGCGGACACCAAACAACTACATAAATTCACTTCACGAATTTTTGCATACTACACATTTAGAAAACGAACATATTACTTAAAAATGCGGGTGAAAATAATTAATCCGGCCCGAAGGACCATTTTGTTGATTGACAAAAAAAAATACTATGTTCAAATTATTTGTGTATTAGAAAACTTGGCAAACCCTTTTTACAAGTACACATAACTAAACAAGAACTCAACTAACTTTGTAAAAACAAATGTAAAACCAGGCAAACTGTAGAATACGATGAGAACAAGATAACAACTTAGTGTGAGAGGTACAATGAAAAGAAGAAAGATAAGGCATGCACTGAATGAACGGAAGAATGAAAATGAATGTATGTGTGAAGATAACCCGTCGTCTATATGTTACATTAACAATAACAAATAATATATCGTGGTGAAGCTTAATAATTATAAACGTATTAAAATATTAAAATATTTGTGTAATCGTGTATGATAATTATCACAGTCAGTATAAAAATACAAAATATATAAAATGGTAAAAATATGACTGTCAGAACACATATAAATGGTAAACATATAAATCACAAACAGTTATATTAAATTTAGGTCATTACAAAAATTGACAAATGATTTGTCAACGTATGAATCTATACTTAGTGTCTATGTGTTTCGATCGTTTGGAATTCCATCTACCTGACTTTATGAGTCTCAGGCAGCTCTGATTGTCCTCGTAAATCACGGATCTTTTTGAGTGGTCAAACCGAAAGTCATTAATTAAATTTTGCATCCACAGTCCTTCGGATGTTGCTTCGCACAAGGCAATAAGCTCACTCTCAGTACTGGAGAGAGCAACAGGGGATTGCTTCCTACTAGACCAGGAAACCACAGATCCAAATACTTTTACACAATAACCAGAAACTGATTTGCGAGTAGCGACACAATTTGCCCAATCAGCGTCAGAGTAGATTTCTATTATATATTTATTATTATTATCCCTATTATAAGTCAAATTTAAATGTGAAGTAGTTATTAAGTATTTTAAAACTCGTATTAAATATTTATAATGTTCGTGTGTTGCTGCGCTTTGAAATTGACTAAAGTAGGATATCGCAAAGCAGATATCTGGATGAGAACCCAACATAAGATACATAAGACAACCTAACAATCGCTGATATTGATTATTCAAATTACGATTCATTCCATTTAAATCACGATGCAATTGTAGTTTGGGTTTGATTGGAGAATATGTGGGGATACAATCCAAAACACCAAAACGTTTTGCAACAGACTCAATTAAAGATTTTTGATTTATTTCCAAGAGTCCATTCTCACGATTATAATTTATGTTTAAACCTAAATATTTATTAATCATTCCCAGGTCTTTACACATAAATTTTTTACTAACTTTATTTTTATTGTCTGTTATTAAATTATTATTATTGGAGCTGATGATAATATCGTCAACATAAGTTAATAAATAAACTATAGAATTTCCTTGTTTATGAATATATAAACAGTCATCAGCTATGCCTGGTTTAAAATCCAATGGAAACCAAAAATTCATGGAACATAGTATTCCACAACTTAGGCGATTGTTTTAAGCCATATATGGATCGGTTTAGTAATAAAACATTTCTATTTTTATCTAAATTACGTTCAATGCCTTCTGGAATTTCTAAGAAAACTTTGTCTTTAATTTTACCATTTAAGAAGGCACTACAAATATCATTTTGATGAATAAAATATTTAAATTTATTACTCAAGGCAAGTAATGCACGAACTGTTGACAGTTTGGCAACTGGAGCATAGACTTCAGTGAAATTAAAACCTTTTTGTTGCTGAAATCCACAAGCCACTAATCTAGCCTTGTACAAAACATCTTTTTAGTAAACAGCCATCTATACGTGATTGTTGGCTCATCCGTTGGACATTTGATCACATTCCAAGTTTCATTGGAAGTCAAAGCATCAACTTCATCTTGAATCGCTTTCTTCCAGCGATCAGACTCAGAGGACCTCAACGCCTCCTCAAAGGTCAACGGACAATTACTTTCAACAGCATTAGCTAAGAAAAAGCACGAATCTATAATATCACCAAAATCTAGTATATTACTAATTTCTCCATCCACTTCAATACTATCAACATTTGTTTTGTCAACTTCCTTTAATATAGGGTCAGAGTCATCATATTTTGATTTACCTATAGACTCTTCATTAAACTCAACATCTCTAAAGAGATGGATTTTAGTTTAGTCATGTCCAGTAACTTATAACCTGCTGGCAAATATCCCACAAACTTCAATTTATTACTCTTTTTCTCAAATTTATCCAAACTGTGAGCGAAATCCAACATATAAGCATCGCAGCCAAAAACCCTCAATTTTTTATAATCATACTTCTCACAGTTCCATCTTTTATAAGGAATGTAACTTTTATTGGTTGGACACCGATTTAAAATGTAAGCAGCACACAATAAAGCCTCACTCCAGTAAATTTTATCCAGGCTGCTTTCATATATGAGAGTTCTAGCCCTCTTTCCAAGAGTACGATTCATTCGTTCAGCTTTACCATTTTGCCAAGGACATCCACCAACAGTGGGTTCTATGGAAATTCCTTTCTCAACACAATATGCTTTAAAATGTGAATTTATATATTCGGTACCACGATCGCACCATAATCTGTTTACATTTGTATTAAATTTATTAGAAACCAATTCGTGATATTCAACAAACTTTGACAATACCTCAGTTTTGTTGTTCAGCAGATATACAAAAAAATTCAAATAATCATCAACGAACGTTAAAAAATATTTCTTGTCATTAAACGACACCGGATTTATTATACCACAGACATCAGTATGGACTAATTCCAACAGACTTTTTGTTTTTTATTCATGTCTGTCGAAAGGTTTTTTATGTTGTTTCCCCATAATACAGGGTTCACAAAATATTTCCTGATTATCAGACATATTAGGAATACGACCTTTATTAGATAACAGCTTGACATCATTATTATTCAAATGTGCAAGTCGCTTATGCCATAACTCCAAAGGATTTTTATTTTTATTTCGTATCAAATTACATGATTCAGTTACGTTATAAAAAGTTATTGTATATAAATTTGTTAAATTACTTTGTGAAGTACATCCTGAATCTAATAAAAAAACAATCTGTGGTGGTACAGAAACTTTCGAAATAAGACCCTGATCAGGTACCAAGAAAGTCAAATCGATCTCAGAACATTCATTATTATTATTATTATTATTATTAAAAACATTATATGACTGTGAATTACTATTTCCATTATTATTACTATTATTACTGTTCATGTTATTATTCCCTCTGTTTATAGATTGATTATTATTTTTAGTATAACAATTTCTAGCTATTTGTCCTTGTTTATTACAGAAATGACATCGAATGTTACTATTATAATTTTGATTCGAATTCTGATTACTAGACAAACCTGAATAATTATTATTACTAGAATTGTTACCTTTATTATTATTCGACTGACTGTGATTACGCTGATCATTAACATTACTATTCCTAAAACCACCATGATTTCTAAAATTACGGTAATTCGATCTACCCCTAAATTTATTGTGATATCCTCCACGTGAATTATAATTTGAACTGAAAAAAGCATTCTCTTCACCAGGAACACTTCCTGATGAACGTTTTGGATTTGATGCATCAGGAGCGGAAGGCAAGCTTCTCGACATCTTTTTGAGGTCCAGTTCACGTTGGAAATTAATAACCTTTCCAATCGCAACTTCCCACGATAGATTGTCAGCATCCTGTATCATTAATTTCAGCGGATGGAAATCACTTGGCAACGATCTCATCATAGTTAAAATACATTGTTTTACAAACGTTGTCTCACCCATTTCAGCCAAACGTCGAGTAAAAGACCAAAATTCCATCAAATAGTCTTTCAGCTTATCACCAAGCTTAAATCGAATCGAGTACATTTTGTATCTCAGCTCAATCATCGTCATGTCGTTGTCCTTTCCAGCAAGCTGCACAATTGCCTGAAACATCGTTTTTGCCATATCGTAAGTCTGGATCGCCTCGATGAAGTTGTCAGCAACATTATTAGCAATGTAAAACATCGCCTTCAAATTCAGCTTTTCCCATTCCTCAGTACGATTCCTACCCGATGGAACAGAATTATGTACAACACTATAAAAACCTTCTTTTCGAAGCAGCAGATCCATCCGGTATCGCCAAGTACGCCCATTATCTCCGTTGAACAGTTCCAGCATCAATTTCATATCATGTTTCATTTTTCTTAACAGTTGCACAGCAAACAGCAGAAATCAGGGACAAAAAAATATCACAGGCAGACAGCCAAAAAATTACATGAAAATGAACAGGAACGAACTAGACATACAGCTTGAGAATACCATTTACATCAGGATCGAACAAAGAGAATTTAAAATTGAATGACGGTTACTTGGCAAGTTTCTGCAGCACAATTTTGCTCAGACATCACAATGGCAGCCTCTTCAAGTACAATGACTGGGCCCATAACCTGTGAGAAAGTGGCGATCATTAATATGAAAGATTTCACATTAATCGAATAAGCGATGATATTAAACGAACACCATTGAAGAAACACTAAATTTGAGGTAAACACAATAAGTAAAAGATTCAGTTTTTACAATCTCATTGTATTCTATGTTCACGTAACAACATTTGGAGATCAACTAACCTTTGACTATATAGCTTATGGACTGCTAGAACTGATAAAATCTTGAAGCCGAACACTGCAGGCGTTACTTTTCGAAAAAGGTACTTCGTGTGAAAACTGAATTTGTATGAGGTAGAATATCTGAATTTTATATTTTAGACCTAATTATTTCGTTCCGTAATTCTTACTTTTTTTTATACAAAACGTTTTAATGCAAATGGGATTAAATGTTATTACTGTCGATGGAAAACTAATCAAATAATTACGTACTTATATACAGGTAGAATAAGGAAAATATTAATAATTTCCTTATTCTTATCTTAATACTATACTATACAGTTAACTATATAATAGTTTATGAGGATGCACCAATTACACCTACAAAATCCAATTTATTACAAGCTTCTTCAAAATCATTAAGAGATTGCAACAAATTTGTCGGTAAGCTATTGCCATTAGATGCTTCTAGACCATTAGATAGTGGATGTATACTCATCTCTTCTGTTAAGTCAAGTTTTGATGCACTTAAAGTATCAGTGCTGTTTATAGAATTAGATTTTTCTAGATTTAGTTCCTTTGCATCTGGAAGTTTTGGCATTGGTGTTAAAGGAGTGTAGCTTTTTTGACATCTAATTTTGTGTAATTCTTTCATTACACCACCATTTAATTTGCTTTGGTGTGTTTCACCAGCTGTACAATTAAGTTCTGCTATTTGTGAACATATATTTTCTTGCTTTGTTGCTACCTCTTCATTTTTTTGTTTGATTGATTCAAATAGTTGAAGCTTATTTTGTATGTTCTTGCCTAAAGGCATCTTTAATGTCTTAAAATACTTAGATGGTATGTTTGAAGCTATATCTGATGGGTTGTTACATAAATCATCACGATTGTTAGTAGCAGGAATTTTCTGGCTATCTAATTCTTGTGTTGTGTTGAAGCTCATTGATCTGTCTATGTTTATCTTTTTAGTTAGTGCTGATGGATGATCATGTGCAATGTTTTCCCTAGTGGTATCTAATAGTTGATAGAGTGGTGATTTTTTTGGGTATTTTGTTTTTATGGTAGATTGATTAGCTTTATAAGCTTTTCTTAGGTTAACGTTATTACGTAGCATAAATATAATAAGTTTTAGTTGCTTTATCATGATTGATTGGAGTTGTGACAAGCAGAGGATAGCTATAAACCATTTTATAGTGGTCTACAAATATATCAATGTCATTGCAGAATAATACCTTATGTATGGGTTAATACTCCTTCCTTTAAGTCAACATAATATTTATAAATCCTTAGCTTTGAATGTTCTACTATTTTAGAGAATAGAATTTAATTTTGATTCGGCGCTCAACTCGAGAGCACATGGCAAGAAATAGCTAAAAATATTAATCATGGTTATGAAAATAAATAGCATTTTATAAATAATAATTTGGTACTAGTAGAAAAATTAAAGGTCAAAAATATTGATGTGGTTATTGTTGAGGATGCACAAGCAAATAAATTTATGGAAACTAATCTAGAGTTGAATAAATTTTCTATTGATGAATATAGTTCTAAGTTTGCTATAGTATTACCAAAAAATACCAAATTATTATATCTTTTCTGGTACGACATGATTTATTACACTTCGAACAGTTCTGCATAATTGAAAATCAGAGGGTACAAAATTATGAGTGGAATGAAGTTCTAGTAAAGTATTACATATTTATGTCATTAATTATTCTATAAACTTACAAATAATGCGATTTTATCACATGTCAATGGCAAAGTAGAATAATAATAAAATTAATTATCTTCAAATATAATTTTAATTACTAAATTAACAAAATATAAAAATTAATTTTTTTCTAGCCAGAATTGGAAATTTGGAATCACTATCACTTATCACCAAATGTCGTTTTTCGTAAAAAGAACGCCTGTTAACAGTGGCTTCAGCGGTCTTCCATTTAACCCTATGTATTTCTTATCAGTTCTAGCAGTCCATAAGCTATATAGTCAAAGCAACTAACTGAAAGTTAAAATACACGAATATACAATCAGCTACAGCGGATGACGTCGCAAGCAGCGACCTCGTTACGACTAAATATATCGACTATGAGCGAGGTCATGAGGAGTATATTCTCACAATAAAGTTTTTTGTTTGTACTTTGTTGTTGATAGTTTAAGTTTGATCAATTGGTTAGCTATTGTTTTTAACACAACTTGCGAAGTACCAATGAATAATCACCTTGTCCAGTTAAAAAATCATATTATTGTTTTAATTTTCAATCCATTTTGTGTTTCCTGATTTTTTGAGTCGAATTTTGCGTTTCGTTACGTTTTCACTTTTCTGGCAGTGGAAATTACTTGATGCTAAATTCTTGTGTCGCCCTTGAACCCAAGTAAGTTGTTAATTCAAACAATGAAGAAAAGTTGAATGAGTTTAGAGACCAAGGTTGGTCTTGTGTATGCTTCTCATTCGCATGAGACAGCCGTGGATTCGTAAATACCCCACCCCGTTGTTCATTACTTTATCACTATAATTGCCAGATATGAATGACTCGAATGACTCGGATTGTGAATTGGTGATCGACGAAGACGAAACTACGCTTGTAAGCGATGAAGAAGTTAAGGCTGTGGAAATAGTCGAAAGCATTGGCGAGGATAATTGGCATCTTTTTCATCCTATATCGATTAGCTCGTCGGATATGAAAGATGAATTATTTAACGATGAAACCAACACATGCAGTATCTGCAACGAAACGTTTCGCTATAATATCGGCCTTTTATGTCATTTAGAGATGGAGCACCTCGAATTGAAGAGTAAGATAAGCAAGAAAACGAAATCAAAAAAGCGAAAACATGCCGCTAGAACAGCCGTACCTTCCAAAGAGGCATGCCCCAAAGCGGAGACAATCATTTCGAAAAAAATTCAATGTGATGTTTGTAGAAAATCATTTTTGGACAACTCTAAATTACTAAGACACTCCGAAACTTGTTCGACGAAGTATAGTTGCGTCTATTGTAAGTCGAAATTCAGCTGGGAAAGTAAGTATAAGAAGCATCTGTTTAAAATACACAAATTCAACGCCGTCGTCATTTGTAAATACTGTTCGAGCGTGTTTGCCGACATGGTTTCATTGGCGACGCATTCGATTAGCTGCGAACGCAAGACGTTGTCAGATTCTGTCGCAGTAAAACAGATACCACAACAAAGGTAATTGCAAACTGCCTGTGTGGCTTTTTCAACTTCTTTCTTGTTAGCATTTAAGACGTAATCGTCTCACAAATGTATGTATTGGCATGTTTCAGCTAGTCTAGTGCCATCATCAGTTTTCGCGTTTTGTAATATTGCGCCAGTTTTATGCACAGCCGATCGCCGTTACAGAAGGTGGCTTGCAAAAAATATGTTTGTTTGGCGCCAAATTTATACGCGAAAAGTGATCGTCTGAAACCTCGGGCGAGTATCCAGTGTACCAAAGTTTTACAATGAACGAGCCAGTCATTTAGTTGCATTTAAATAACGTAGGATTACTTTTCTCTCCCACCTTTCTCACCTATTCTCTATACATTAATTACGCGTGAAATTCCTCGATTAGACGTTACTAAAATACTAACTATTTAATGACGGTATGTTTGAGCCACTAACATTAAAATTGCGCTCACTCACTGTTATCAGCGATGGGAATTGATCCAAAATTTCAGTAAGTGTGGTAGATTCGTAAAAAATGCTATATTAAATTTTCCCAAATCAGCACCACCATAGTGGAACTTCGATTCTTTGTGAATATCTGAAGATTGGTTTTCTTCTCAATGGTGCGTGTCGCGCCCGTTTTCAAGAATTGTTTCAAGCCATCTGATTATTCAGGCCTCGTTAGATTTTATGTTGGCAGAGAAATTATCTCGGGTCAATCGTTGCGTTAGCCTTAGTATCGATTGTAATTATTATTCCTTGTTATGCCATAGCGTCAAAAAATGCTCTCATTAGGTGCCTACGAACCAATGCGTTGGAAGAATGTTGCGTTTTGTAGATTAACACGGATACTTCTATTTTGATTTTCAACGTCATCTTTCTTTTCACCGTCATAAATACCCAGAATGTTTGTTTTAAAATGAAACATTCATGTTCGTGATTTTTTCGTAGTGAAAATTATTAACTGTCTAGAAGCAATGTAAAAACACACTTGCACTTGTTGACCGTTCCTATACGTGACATGTCCTGAATTAAAAAAAAAAAAAAAATTGAAAAAAATTTAGAGCGTTACAGCCATCATTAGACTTTTGATTGAAGTGGCATTCTGCTCAAGTTTTCGTCTATATCCTATTTTTACAGCCCATCCCTTTTTTTTTTCGATGTCTTTCAGTACTTTTTTTTTCGCTATTACATAATGTTCGACATTTTTCAAGCTTTGTTTCTACCAGCAAATTGACGTTTACCTGGCGTCTTTATCAGAGAAATCGTTGGGAACAGTTGTTAAACATGTTACTTGCGAGGTTGGAATATTCCAAGTTGTTTCATTTTTTCCTCTGGATAATTTTCGTTTTGACGCCGTATTCGTGTTTATTCAAAGATATTGCCAACGAATGATTCGGCTTATTCAATTCGAGTTTGAGAGAGGACAATAAAATATTCTCTGTAAGTCTTGTTTCTCGTAGGGAAAAGTATGTGTAGTGAATTTGGCCAACATATTTTTGTCATCACCCCAGTAGAATAAGTATAAGAAATAATTTTCATCGTTTGTTGCAGTAAGTTTTTCATTTTATTTTATTTTTTCTGTTTTTTCTTTTTACGCATTTTACGCCTACCCACTGCTACCTCGTAAGTTCCAGGAATGGAGCGTTTTAAGAAGAAAAAGTTGCTAGCTTTAGCAGGGTACAACTTTCTTCTTAATCATTTGGTCCAAATAAACTTGGAATCAGCGAACTGTCGATGTTTTCAATGTACATATTTGGAAAATTACGTTTCGTAATGAGGGTTATTAGTCAAGCTTGCTGTCAGTTGGACAGATTTATTTATTTATTTATTTATTTATTATTATTTTTCAAATGTAATCTTCGTTGTTCCCTACATCGATTTTTTTAGTTTTCCTTTAGCAGAAGTAATTTTTGTAGGTTTTTTTTATTAAGTTTCCGAAGTTGATTTTAAAAATAGTTGGTTTCGATTGGTCGTCTCGCATTTCAGAACCAAGCCATTATTAGAAGTGGCCTTTTGTTGAATGATTTATGATTCAGAAATACGATTTTCATTACCAAGAAATGAGTTGATGCTCAAACAAATGAAAAAAACAAAAATCTTTTTGCTCCCTGCCCATCCGTATTTGCAGTTAGAAATACCGGGAATGAAGACAAATGATTCAATACTTGGTGATATCATGAAGTCATTTTATTAACGATACAATAAAAATTTAAAACGACAACAACAAAATCAGAGTGGAAGTTTCAAATATTAATTATATTTACTCGTACGTGTAGTTGGATCTACATTAGTTAGAACAAAATCAAAACATAAAAAATGAATTGGTGAATTCATTTATATGAAATTCAAAAGCGACTATGATTGATTAAAACAAAATATTAAAACTTAACAAGTGAATTAGTGCGAGATCATACCTTTGAGTTCCAGTTATTACATACTCCATTCGACGCCTCTGTTACATAACGGTGATGTGATCTCTTTTTATTTCTTGTGTCCTCAACCGTTCGGAAGCTCCTCATCTTCCCGCATCAATATCTGAAACTATTATGTGAGTTTCAAAGTGTAAATGTAGATAAATACCTAACGAGGCTGTAGATTGTGGTTCTGCTGTTGTAAGCTTGTACGTATACAGAAATACGATTTAGTAATTTGTTCATTACACTGCCAGTGGAAAATTGAATTAAAAAATATCGTTGATTCTGAAAATCGAAATTTTTGGTCTGTCATCATTTATTTTGTTTACAAGTTATAGTTCTGAAATGCGGGATGCTCGACACGATTAAATCCTGAATGAATCAAGTGTTAGAAATGATATGATGTATGTAATTTATTTTTCTCTAGTTGAAAGTTGTATTCTGTGGGAATTTGAGAATTGTATTGTTCGTATTGGTGATTATGATTTCATTTTACGTTTACATCTTAAGTTTGAAAAATCCTTTTGCATCGTTCGATTGAATCCCTTTTATTTATTTATTTTTTTTATTTTATTCGTATCCTTTGTTGAAATTTGCGGCATCATTGATAATTTCATGGTACTTCAATTTTAATTTTTAGTTTCCAGATACGACCTATTATTGAAGCTCTCTGAACACAAATGGACACAAGTGCTATTTTCATTCGTTTCTTATTGGTTTGTGTCAGAAATTACGTTTGTTTTTGTTTTGTTTTTTTTTTTGTTTTTTTTTGAGGTATGTGTTTCATTTTTATTCCAGGTTTTTTTTATGTTTTAAAATTTGAAGAAATTTATTTTGTGTACAATATAATTGTTCAGTGAGTCATTTACTGAAATTCAGTTCATCGTTAAATAAGATCAAATAAAGAAAATAAATTTTCTTTATGTAGCCCGTATTTTAAATAGAGGAATTGGTACGATTAATGGGTTTAAGAAGAACATGGAAATCTCCGATACGTTTGACCTTTTATTCTTTTTTTGAAGGGGGTAATGCATGCTTGTAACAGTTCGTTGTTCTTCTCATTTGGAGTCAAAAATGTTTGTCGGAGATTTTCTGAAAAGTTGTCGCAAAATTTTTAAAAATCGTAATTTTATTAGTCGGCTTTCTTCTATTCCTTGAAATTTTATCGGATATTGGAGGAGGTGACTCACGACTTGGAGGGGGTGTCACCTTACTGTGCGAATTCTAAAATTACGATAAAAAGTAATTATCATTCTCTGTTTACTACCAAAAAAACAAACGTTCGTTTCAACGATTATTTTTGTCATTCAAATTGATCGTCTCCGGGAGGATATCAGGTTTCAAAATACAATTTATTGATAGTAATATATGACTCTTTAATTCCTTGAAATCTCGAAAATAAACTTTTTTATTCAAATTGTAAGCTGTGACCAATTTCGTTCTTCAAATTCTTTCGGGTACGATTGAATACCGTACAATGTAAAATTTACAAAAATTTGATTGCGAAACAAGAAAAGAACGTTTTCTGTAACCTTTGCCACATCATGTGCCGTAGAAAATAAAAATTTTAAATTATTTTGCTAATTGAAAAAATTTTATCGAATCTCACCTTTTAATCGTTGAGTATTCGAGTCCGAAATGGTATGTTCTATAATTTTTTTTCCTCTTCAAGACAATTGAATTTTTTTGGTGTCTTACGTGATTCGATATTTCCTCCTCGAACCTTATATCCGGTAGAAAAATTTTCAACCACCCTGTTGATTAAAAAGTAAAAATTCATCAGATTTGTTGTTGTAAACTTTTATTGTGTTTAAAATATATTCTTATCGTTATTATTTATGACTCTTGAAAGCACGAGCAGTTGTGTGAAACCAATGATTGTTAAATGCGTTTGTTCTCAGCACGTTTTTGTCTAATTATTTAAAAATAAATCGTCATCGATAATGAATATAAATATCATCATTCATCATTGTGAAAGAGAATACAAATATCGAAGCTTTATTATGTAATCTCGTTTGAGGGTTGTAGTGATGCTTATACAAAATGCTTTGGGGAATGTTGTAATTGCCAGAAAAATTACGTATTCTGTAAAATTTGCGTCGAAATTCACCTTTTTTGCATTCAAGACGGATAACTGTGAATTCTTGCCCTACATATTTGTAATTTTCCTCTTAGAAATTGGCAGACTTTTTCAAATGATTTATTCAATTTTTGATGCTTTTCTAATTTTCAATTTTCAATTTTTTTTTTTTTTTTTTTTTTAATGATTGGGTGAAGCATCGACTGCATTGCTTTGTAGTTATTTTGTCACATTTATAGAATCCTCAGTTTTCTTCAGATAGTCTGAAATCAATGATGTAAAAGAACAATGTGTGTCCATTCGTGTTTAGAATGCTTTTTGTCTATAATTAGGCCTTTATTTATGATAAATAGGTACGTGTCTGTGATCAAGACTTTCCTTTCTTCATCCTTCCCAACGATTATTGTCATAAAACTAAAGATATTTTCTTAAACTAACGTAGTTCTTAAACCTGAATCCGGTTATGTTATAATATAAACCTCGTTCCATATCTAGTGTATAAATTTCCTATTAGTTTTTAAAATTATTTATTTCAAATTTTGAATTTAGTTTTTTTTTTTTTTTTTTTTTTTTATTACTATTGATATTGTGATAATACAAATAGTCATTTTGGCTCCTCTTATCTTTCAACTTCGCAATTTTTTCGTATATTCGTTTTTATTGTAGTACTTTCGTATGAAATAGATGCTATATTTAGATGTACAAAACTTAATAATATCGACGCAGTATCGGCCGGAGGAGACGCTGTTTTTTCCCCCTCCGATTTGCGGTAAGAATATTTCGTAGTTCGCAAATTGTGTTCCATGACTGATCATCGCTAAGTCACTATATTTTATAGACGGTGTACACGTATAAGTAGGTAACTTTTAAGAACTTATTATTGGTAAACAATCATCGCAAATGCACGATTAGAACGCGCAATGCGTGTAAATTGCGCGTTTAATTAGTTTTTAAGTATAGAAACATGTAACTTTCTTGATGTCATTTTTATGCAATAATTATAATATACGTTTTACGGTTTAGTTGACATTCGTGGTTGTCGTTTGTCGCTTCACAGAGTCGAAAATCAAAAACGCCAGACCGCAAATGACGCATCCGAGCCCCGCGATCACTCCTGCAACACATTATAGTGCATGAGATATTTATGGGGTTGAATGTGGCTTTTTAATATCGGCTGAGGGGGCAGTATAGGCGACCGGCCGTCCAGTCCTTACGTATTTTTTTACTCTCTATTGGGCGGAGCCCGGAAGCCAAAGCCCTCTTCCGCAGAAATACTACTACTACGAAACTACTCGACCAATCTGAATAAAATTTTGCATACGCTTTCTGCATCAATTTCTGGGTCCAACGCTGCAAATTTCATGTAAACATATAAAAAGTAAAAAATAAAAATGAAAATGAAAAAAGTAAATAAAAAAGAAAAACTGGAAAAAAATGAAAAAGTAAATAAAAAATAAATAAATAAGGAATTGAAAAAAATTTTTAAATTTTAAAAATATAAAAAATGAAAAAAAGTAAAACAATAATGGAGCTACTTATTCTCTACGTGCGGTTAAGAGTTTTATCATGTTAGCATTTTCCTTTCGTATAATTGTATTAAAAAATTTAAAAACTTATTTTATACTTTGTTAACCCCGTCACCATTAAATAATGTAGAATGTACATACAAAATTTTATTAAAATCTGTTGGGTATAGTTCCTGATGAGTAGTATTCCTAAAATTTGCAAAAAAGCTGGAGAGGAGGGTTGAGCTTTCGCGGCTCCTCCCTCTTATACCAGGGGCATGCCTAGTCTAATGTTTCCAACTATGTCACCAATAATGGCAAGAAAATGGGTCAATTCATTCAAATATGTCTGACAACGACCCATCCAGAAAAAAAAAAATTAATGTAAAATTTGAAATAAGTCACATTTTATAGTGAATCGAAGAAATTTAATTTCCTTCTCAATATTATGGAGTAAAATAGTGTTGCATTGTGGACACCAGTTGAGATTCGTGACTTGAGAAAATGATGTGTCGAAATTCGTTTCCATTCAAACTGTTCATTTTCTGCATCAATATTTCGTTCATGAATTTTTCATAATTTGTGCTTACAAAGTCGTCTGTTTTTTTTTTGTTTTTGTTTTCTAACATTTGTATTACATGTCTGGAAATCTACGATGTAATTTGCAAAAGATTACTCATTCGTATTTATAATATTAATTAGAAAGTGCTAAAAATTTTGAATTCCAAGTAGGACAATGAATACAAAAACATTAATAAATCCTAAGTATTTAGAAGTACTACGCCTATTTTGACTGTACTGAATATGCAGAGTGATTCATGAGTGGTTGCACCAACTTGAAATATGTATACTGTGACAACTTCCTACCAGTAGTGATGGGTGTATTTATACACTTGCTGGTAGGTTGTGTAGTTGGTCCCTACATATAGTAGGGTAAACACACTTTTGGATCAACCAGGCTACGCATCTCACCATACATAGTATAATTTTTGATACTGAGCTAGGCTTACACTGATTACAAGGTTATTGTTGATGTGAACATGTCTCTACCACAGGACTGTACAAGGGGTTACCCAGATGTGTGAACTTAGTTTCAGTTATTGGCAAGCAGCTGATCAAGTTTATTAAAGTTTTCTAAACTCCTCATTCATCAACCAGCAGCCAATCAAGCAGGTTGTAGCTCTGCTCTCTTCTAACAAAACCATCTTTTTCAAGACACCTATCGAGTACTAACTTGATCTGGAAGAACTCGGAAAAATGTCCTCTAGCTCTCCAAAGCCCTGGTGGCATTGCCTCTCTAGAAATGGATCGATGGTAAACAAACCAGCAGACCTTCAATGGTCTCATCTCCCCTCTCTTCACTGTTGTCAGGTCCTTGACAACACTGGAGAGTGGGAGATAGTCCTAGGTTGAGGACACCAGTATGTCCACACCTTACTTAGCTACCACAACAACCACACTGTCATCCGCAACTGTTTGTTCTTCCACCATCCAGGCATCCTCTACTCCTCTTAAAAGGGGGATGTCAAGACAGCAACTCCAGTAGGGTACTGTCAATCGCACACTACTTAACCTATCTCCTGTTCTTCAGAGGCAATCAACGTCAATCATTATGATGACAGTGATGAAGAGATGCCTCTGGCACCAAGCCTGTGAGAACCTCTTAATCACCACACTTGCGTTTGACATTATCTGTTTCCCCAATTAACATGCTGAGGGAGAGTAGTGTGGCGACTTCCGGCCAATGGTGACGCGTGTATTTATATACTCGCTGGTAGGTTGTGTGGCCAGTCCCTACGTATACCTAGTAGGGCAAACACATTTTTGGTTTAAATGGGCTACGCATCTCACCGTGTGTAATCTGATTTTTGATACTGAACTAGGCTCACACTGATTAAGAGGTCATTGTAGATGTGCACATGCCTCTACCACAGCGCCCTACATATACTATGAAACATCTATAATCTAAGGACTAAATAAAGTTGAAAACTGTCCTCGTTGATGAAAGTAAATGATAAATTTCTGTCCAAGGCTGGATGTTTTCTCGGATAAAAAAATATTTAAAACTGTTAGAAATTCTTAATTTTTTTAATTTTTCGTTCGTGTGTCGTGCCCTTATTCAGGATTCAAAATCTTGGCAGTTTCTAATTAATTCTATTGTTGCGGTGATTGCCGATTGGTACTAGAAATAGTACGTATACCTCGGTATAAATAAGTAGGTACTACGATTAAATTTATTTACCCCGTAGATGTTCGCGAATGGTTCAAGCGCGAATGAACTTGCAGCTGGATATAAAAATACACTAATTCTAATAACGAATAATCTTTTTTAGGTACCTATTTGATTCAGCTCGAAATTTCTTCATATATTTACAACTTTATGTTGTCGCGCAGTACTGCGCTCAACTCGTTTAAATTCGAGTTTTTCTGTTTTGTTTCAATGTATAGTATTCAAACATAAAAGACGTACACGAATACAACTCGATGAAATAAAAAGATTGATTTGACAGGAATTCTTCGAAACCCCGATCATTTGGTAAAACAACTTTTTTTTTAATGATTGTAAATTTTAAAAATTGTATTTTAAACGGCCCATTGCTTCTTTTGTGAGACCCAACATCGGAAAGTAGTGGTCGCACTCATCCTGTTCCAATCGTCTTGAATAATTATTTGACCTCCTGCTTTCGAAGTAATGGAAAAATACGCGTAATGGCCGCGTTTCGTCGGCCATTTTCGTAATAATAATGTTGCGTTTCTTACTGTTGCCCAGTTCGCGTTCGCCAAGCATCCAACTGGTTGCGACGGTGAATAAGAAGGCGGCGGAATTGGCCACTGGTACGCACAGAGAAAGGTCTGTAAAATATTTATGAAAGCCAAAATACCTACGCATTTTCTCGTTCCCAGTCCCCCAGAATGGTCGAGTAGGGTGTTTCCTTACCGTAGTGCCGTAAAATTAGAAAATATAAAACAGATCCGGTCAAATTAATCGCCAACGCTGCCATATACTGCAAAGTGACATCGTAAATTACTAAATATGTATCGTCGCTTGAGAGCGGAATATAATTTCTATTCTCTGCGGCGACTGCCCCGTAATACCTGCAAACTGGTCAAGAAATGTAGCGTGAATTTTCGTTCAGTTTTGGTCGTTCTGGTCGCCACTTTCATGAACGGATTTGTACATCCCCATAGTAATCCGACCACAGCCAGATAGAATACTGCGGACACTGAAACAGACACACGTTTCTCTAGTAGCGTAGGCTCTGCATTCGAACTCACTTCCGGCGATTCGACGAAAACGTTTAATGAGAAACGGAGGTGATTTTACTGAGCGCGGTGTGCGTACAGCCTGCACACCGCCTGCGCCTTCTAATTTGGTAGTCTAATGCGAGTTGCTGCAGTGTCCACTCGCATTTGACCAGCACGAGGGTGGGTGCGTGTGCAGCATAAATATGGTTCATCTTTCGATCTGCACGATCGCATCAAACGAATTGGTCATTTCTACAAAAAATATACTCGATATCTACCTTCTACTGCATGTATACGTTCGTTTCGTTTGAAACCAGTTTTAAAATATTCTAAAATACGTTTAAAATGGCAGAATTTTTTCAGTTAATCCGTACGAACAGCGGTCGTGAAATTTCTAAATAGAATTATCTTCCGTAATGTAGGGCCTATCCATTTTCAGGTAGGTAAGGTCAGAAGGTCAGAAAAATTATTAAAAAATTCATTTTTCGAGAAACCGGCTTACGGAATTTATCATTTTACGATGTATTTTTTTTTTTTTTTTCAACTGCGAATCTTAAATGTTTATATACGATTGATTTGAAAAGTGATGGGAAACTTTGCACGGACAGTTTTTAACGTTACTCCACAAAATTCCAATTAATAACCAGAAAATATTGACAGTCCCAATGCTTTTATGTGAAAATTCACATTTGTAGGATTATATACAACATATACTGATGAAAAAAAAAATGCTATGACTTTTTCACAACATAAAATTTCTAATGTAACAGTCAATATTCAAAAATGCGTTTTTTAAAAAGCAAGATTTTCCTTTTTTACCATCTTTTTTGGATTCTGCGTAAAGCGAGAAAATCTACTCATCAACGCGAAAAATTTAAAAAAATGTCATGTAATGTTTTGATTTTGCTCGAAAATTTGTACTTAAATTCGAGAATAATAAAATTTCACAATTTAAACAATTATTTTTTTCTATATAGTTTTATGAATAACTGAAAAAAGTTCTTAATATACTGATCCGGTAGCCGCTCTAACAACCGATAGTTGAAATATGCTTTTTTGACGAAACATTTATAATACGCAACAGTGAGCATTAAGTATAGTTCTGAGAAACAGCTTTTATTTATTTGATTTTATCGAGTAGATTGTAGTAGGTAATCATATGACCGAGATTCTACGTATAGCACGATTGTAGGTGTTGATAAAATTGAAGGCGCTGGACAAGAAATCTGAACTCGAGGCTTTAAAAAAAATGATCGACGATAAAAAACTCAATAATTCACGAATAGTTGTGAATAAGAGGAAAAATTGCCGGCATATAAGCCAAAAAAAGCCCTATCTCACTTTATCCTGTTCCTCCAACGATTCACTCTAAAGACAGTTCCATCAACATCATTGCTATTACAAGAAACTCCGGATTAGCAAAACATGATAGGTGATGAAGGCGCCTAATAATTTGTACTTACTCGGTACTTAGTTAATGGACTGCAGCGTTTATCAGCTCTTTACACAGAAACCACCGAGCTTATGGAAAACGGGTGTACGTATAATCGTATTTTTAGAAAATTTTATAAGGAATATTTAGAACACGTAGCCGGCAAAATTTTCTGTTCGGCTGTCGGTTTCTCCAATAAATGCCATCCCAAAAACAAATTTCAAGTCTTGAATAGCCTATACAAATAAGTATATGTATTCCTTGAAACATTGTACACATTTTTATACACGCGTTACTAACTCTGGCTTTACATGACTGTGAAGTTGGCCGTCTAGGTTATACGTAAATTATAATATACATATATTATGCGGATGTCTAATGTTAAAACATTAAACCGAATGAATCAAATACTAAATCAGGAATTATTTAAATGTATTTTGAATGATGGATGAATAGGCAAATGGGCTATTCTAGCAGAATGATGCTGTGCTTGAGTTTTTTTTTCCTTAAAATCTGTCCACTCCTCACTCGATATACTAGGTGTAGGAAACCATAAAAAATGTGGTACGTATTTTGGTGAGCTTTCAAAAATTTTCCGTTAGACTTTCAGATTGTTACAGACTTTGACAAGCCAACTGGTAAGAGTAGCCACACTCTTCACATAAATGACTCTCTTTCATCTCTAACTATTTCATTTTTATTAAAAAAAAAAAAAAAAAAAACAGTTACAACGTGTGGATGCACAAACATGTAAGAATCCTCTTGAATTACAGAAGTAATGCTCAAGCAGAAAAATTCATTACTGATACAAAATAGAGACCTCAATGCTAGAAGGTATCATATCTTGGTCAAAACTATCTTCATTTAAAATTATATAGTTTTACTCAAAAAAAGGGTATGTGAAATATTATTTTCGGATAGAGCTCCCCTGGGTGGAAGTAGACGTACAATGTTGTGTGGGCGAATTTTCATTTCCAATACAGAAGACCACTTTCATCACATTCCTAAAGACAACCCGTTATTTAGGTACTATACTTTTTTTTCTTCCCCAAACCACGTAGTTACCTACTTATTCAACTGGGCTACGTACCTATATGGTACTATATACTTACATTTCAATTTTACGGATATATTAACACTTTCATTAAGGGGAAGAAAAAATGCCGAAACATTTTACATTGGAGAAGAGGGTAAAAACCCACAGCTTTTGCTAGCAGGCTACGGATTTATACTCTCCAACGAGCACGTCTAGGTGAGACCTTTGGTTAAACCCCTCATTCATGAAAATCATTTCATCTATTCTTTTTAACTTTGTCGCGCAGTAAAAAAAAGAAAAAGATGACAAGTTTAAGAGGCAAAATAATAGAAGAAATTCATATAAATATTGTGTATATACGTATATACAACGTATACATAGGAGTAGATAAACGTCACTCCACCGAGATCCTGTGACCAGGCAACAATGTGGAATCTCATATTACTAAATATATATATATATATATATATATATAATTATGATTGAAATGAATTTTGTCTTTTCACACTCCTCCACCTGTTTTCCGATAACTATAAAACCTACATAAAAATTATTTTGGGAAAACCTCAAGTTCGCACATAATTGTTGAATAAATAACTTTGACATAGGTTTTTTTGAGGCAGACTAGTTTCATTTTTCTGACTCGAAGAGGACACTTCCCTCTAAAATTAACGTAAGGACTAATTTTTTTTCAATAATATATTCCTTCACTATTTCATAAGTACACAAAGAGACCGAAATTTTATTGCCAACAATTTTTTAAGCGAAAAAAGAAATGTAAAGATCAGTTTTCAAATTAATAAAACATCGATCATTGACTTATATACGATTTAGCACAAAAACTGACACCGTATCAAGAAAATTATTTTTCATCAGGTTCTTTCGAGTATGATATTGGAATCCTGTCAGGTTCAGTGATTTTTCGACCCGATTCCAAAATACCTAATCTGTGCTTATGTTCTATTACATCGTTTTCGGTAAAAGCGTACTCGAGAGGTGGCAAAAAAGCTCCAGCTACATTTCGAATTTCAGCTAGAAAGTTGTACAAAGGTACGGCCTTTGTTGTTGGCAGTATCTCCACTTGTATTCCGCGCTTTCGAAAAGCTACATAAATTTCCTTCTCCACTTTCGGCTTGGACGATGGTTCACTCAATCCCACTATAAGCAGATCTATCGGCGGATGGAGATGAAAAAAAAATTCCAAACTCGCGACGTTAACATCGAGGTCGTTACAAACGTGCCAATAAAATATTTTATCAGGTAAGATGATAGTGGGCCCCATTAAAAATGCCTTATTTGTTAGGCGAAAACCCAATTGACTGTACGTGTCGATCATGTTAACTTTGACATCGCTGTGGTTGATTATGGACGCTGTCGTAACACCGGGTGCATCGTACGCTCCAGAATTACGCTGCACGAATAACGATGGCGTGAGTAGGCGACATTTCAGCACGGTTTTTCCGCTACGTTTGAGTATATTCATAGCTGTCGGTGGAAAAAATTACAAAAATTGAATTAACACTATAGGATTACCGTACCGTCCATTGGTGCTACTTGAACCAGAAAACAGGCGTGTTTTTAAAATAACTAAAGCTAACTGAAATGAAAAAATTACTCAAATCTCAAAGCAGTTTTCATTTTTCCGAACTAGCAATCCATTTCGTTTTTCCAATTTCCACTGATAGGAGCACAGGGTTGCCAACTTCTGAAAATAATATTACCGTGTGTGGCAATTGAAATTACCGTACATTGCCGTACAGACTCGGTATATAGTGTTGTGTAATAATGCAGTGGTGAATCGATGGGGGAAGGGAATATTATGCGAGAGCGAGTTCAACCCCCGACCACAAAATAATTGGATCTCTACCTCCTTGCCTCCCTAATGGCTGATGCTGAAGAAGGATCATCTGATGACCCAACAGAATCATGATTTCACTTCGTCAGTCTGTCTTCCATTCCTCTTTTTTCCCCTTCGGCCCTTTTCTCCGTCATTCTTATTTCGTGTACTACCTCTTGGCTCTTGGTTCTATCAATGAGAAAATATAGACTACGAGAGAAGGAGAGAAGCAAAATCACGTCGCTATTATAAAACATTTAAATAAAAAGGGTATTAATCAAAAACTATGTTTGTATAATAAGAAGATTCCTCATTAGTTGAACCTTGATGAGCTCTGTCCTTACTGTTGTAACGGAAATCCCACCTTCACTCATTCTTCATCATCATCATCACGATCACTATATATATATATGTCATACGTACACTCTCACCACGAAGTGCTTTTCCCCTACTACTTTCGATCGTACATCGCTGTTGCTTCGCCATTTCATATTCTGTTAATAATGTATTAATCATTCGTGTAATAAACCTCCATAATATTAGAAGTCTCAAGTTCTTTCGATCCTTGTTCTGTACGCCTCACATCATGGTAGCCATCGCTGCGGTAGAACTATGAGGAGAGACTTAGAAATTTAAATCGATGGAATAATTTTTTTTGAATTCATTTACTGTTGCGCGAAAATTTTTTCATGTTTTTTGTTGAATAATACACGAAATAATTACCGTGTTTTTCGAGAAGTTTAACTCGAAATATAATACATTTTTAATTTTTGAAAAATTCAAAATTAAATCAAAAATTTGAAGCTGAAGTTCCCGACTTAATAACAGCCGATCCTAGAAGTCATCGAACGCTAAATTCAGGAAGGACCGCCAAAGAGATCGAGTGAACAGCCCAAGGAAACCTGCTCCCGTCGTCGAGGACTCATCGTAGATCCACACATCGAAGACCCAATTTTTCCGCCAACTCCAAACTAAATTTAGGCAGGTAGTACAACGGTGAACAGCGGAGTGCAGAAAACTGAAATTATTCGTCGGCGCAACAGAAAAAAAGTAACGTACAATTTTTATGTTTTGTAAAGGTAATATTCATTGAAGTTAGTTATTTTTCGTGTTTGCATAATTTTATTTTGAACTGAGCCTAATAGAAAAATTAAGAATTATAAAATTTTTTTATGCCCCCTATAATAAGTTTGTGCGAAGGAAAATTAGGTGAATATAATATTGAAAAGGAGGAACTGAAGGAATTAATTAATAAATTTGAAGGCGAAAAAGTCATAGACATAAAAATTGAAAATTACGATTTACCCTACGTCACATATTTCACTGGAGAAATAGTATTGGAGTCCTTTGTAGTGGATATATCTGGAAGAATAGAAAACATTAGTAGCTTAAAATATATTAAAATTTTAGAATCCTCAGTAAATTATTTTTCAAGTAGAATTTACAGTTCAGAAAAATCAAAAGAAAAATTTATGAATAGATTTTTTAATTAATAAACAACAACAAAAACTGGAGGATATCAAAAAAAAAGAAAGTTGAAAATAGCGAAAAAGAAAATATAATTAAAAAAATTGAAAAGGAATCGATAGAAAATAAAAAATACATAGCTGTCATTAATATTGAAAAAAGTGTGTTAGGTTTTCGAAAAATTAAAGAAAATATGGCATCCCAAAACGAAATTAAACCTATACAAGCGCCATTAGGAAAAGTGTTTAATGGAAAGTATTACTTGGATTGGCGCAGGATGATTATTTTGGCTATTAGGGGAGCCGGGTATTATGATATTTTCGGAGAACATGAATTCCTGCAATTATATATTAATCATATAGACGATTTAAATTTCCGTCCCGAAAAAGATATGATAAGTTATTGCAAAATGCAAGACAATGCAAAAGCCTTTATACTAGAAAGAGTGTCAAATGAAATAACAAAACAGATAAGAGACTGTAATACAGCGATATTAATGTTAAAAAAACTAGATAATATTTATGGTATGAAAACTTCCGTCACAGCTAATATGGCGAAAGCAAAATGGACAGAATTTAGATTTCAGCCAGGAGGAAATATGAAAGGTTTCTTAAAAAAATGGGATGAATTAGTAACCGACGTAAGAGATAGCGGTAAAGAAGTTACTGAATCGGAGGAATTGGAGAATTTGCAATTAGCCTTATGCTATGAACAGGCAATTGCGAAAATTCAATATGAAAATTTACCTTCAAACGAAAAAAATTTAGATAATTTTAAAAGAATATTAAGAGAAGACTCTGACCAAAAATTCAGAGATCAAACTTTGAAAAAACAAAATGGTAATAATAACCAAATAGGTAATAATTGTAAAAATAATAATAATAATTATAATAGGAATAATTACAGGGGAAGATATAATAATTATAGAGGAAATAATTTTAGAGGAAATGGTAATAATCGTAATAGTTATGCAAATAATAAAAATAATAATAATGGTAATGGTAATAATACAGAATCAAACCATAACCAGAATAATAATTCGAATAGTAATGGAAACAATGGTAATGGAAATTATAGAGGAAATAGTTACAGAGGTAACTCGAATTATAGAGGCAACAATTATAGAGGTAACAACTATAGAGGTAATAATAGAAATAATTACCAAAATAATAATCCAAAATGTTACAAGTGTGGGCAATTTGGCCATATAGCGCAAAATTGCAGTAATAATAATTCACGAGAAAATAGTAATAATAATAATTCTAATAATAATCAGGGAACTTATCCCCCAAAAGCTAATATAACTCAACCGAACTCTAATAAAAAAGAAAATTCGGAACAACAGGTGAAGATGTCTTGTATGGTAAAAAAGTTCAATGGAAATAATAATGAATGGTTGTTGAACGAATTAATAAATAATAATAAAGATAATAAAAATGAAAATTATGATATATTAAATCACAAAGCAATTTTGGATGGAGCTGCAGAAGTGCATTTGACATCTGACTTAGGCAAATTAGTCGATGTTAAAAAATTTGTAACTCCGATAAAATTGCAATGTGCTGGTAAAAATACTTTCTTGTATGCTACTCATACAGGGAGAATGGTGATCAAAGTTGAGAACTATAACAGAGTCCAATCATTGATAGAATTAAATGATGTTCATTATGTACCCGATTTAAATCTAGATATTATTTCAGACATAAAAATTACAAACACAGGTACGATCAATATTGATCAACAAAAGAATATGGCTAATATATATTTTATTGAAAATTCTGAAATAATAATGACTGCGAAAAAAGAAGAGGGAATATTTTATATATATTATAATATTGAAAATAATAATAAAAACACTATTAACTATACGAATAATAATGAAAATAATATGATATGTGCTCCCGTTACTCAAAATATAGATGATGAATGGGATGATTTTACCGTAGAATTAGAAATTCAGGAAGATGACGATAATAATGAATCACCTGAGGGGGGTGAAGAAGAAGAAATAAGAGATGATAATAATGAAATTGAGGGAGTACCCCATAACCCACAAATAAATAATAATATTAATAAAAAACTAACAATACATAGGAGACTAGGGCATTTGAATGCCAGATATCTGCAAAAATTGAAAAATTTAGCGGTTGGCATTCCTGAAAATATAAATTTTAGAGATGAGGATTTTTTGAATTGTCAAATATGTTGTATAGCAAATAATTCGAGGTTGGGCCATAATGGTATTAGAACTAAACCAACTCGAAAATTGGAAGTGGCATCCTCAGATATTATGGGTCCATTTACGCCCTCAGTGGCGAATCAGAAGTATATCTTAACCTTTATAGATCATTTCTCCAAGTATACGTTCGTAATGCCAATAGTTAGCAAAAGTCAAGTCACAAATGAATTTAAAAATATTATAGTATCCATGAAAAATAAATTTCCAGAGTACCCCATAGGGACTATTAGGTGTGATAATGCCAAGGAATATACTGATATAAAAATATTAAATTATTGCAAAGAGGTTGGCATAACAATGGATTATGTGGTGCCATATTCTCCGGAATTAAATGGTGTTGCCGAAAGGCAAAATCAAACTTTAATGAGGAGAGTACGGACCATGTTAATTGATGCCAACCTTGATATAAAGTATTGGTCCTACGCTGTAGTAACAGCTGCATACTTAATTAATAGATCACCCACAAAAGCAAATGAGGGATATAGAACACCCTATGAACTGTTTTATGGGATAAAACCAAACCTGAAAAATCTCAAAGTCTTTGGGGCATTGACATACAGGCATATCCCTGTGGAAGTCAGAAAGCAAAACGCCACAAAAGCCAAAGCAAAATCAAAAAACAAAATTGACCCGAAGTTAGCACACAGAGCGGAAAAAAGTATAATGATGGGTTATACAAATACGGGATATTGTCTTAAAGACCCCTATAATACAAAGTCATATATCTCATGTGATGTTAAGGTAGACGAAACCCAAAATATTAAATCATTATTAATAAATAATAAACCATTAGTGATAAAGTCATCAGATTACGAATATGATTTGGGGACAATTAACCCTGTAGTCATGAATATAAATGTAAGAAATAATAAAATATATATAGAGGATAATATTCCGAAAAATTACTCTGAAATAGAATTAAACCCTTTTAGAGATGATTGGATCAGGGCCATAAATGATGAATTTAATTCTCTCGATGATATGAATGTGTGGGAAATAGTCGACTATGATCGCCAAAAACTCATAGATACAAGATGGATTTTCACAATTAAATTTGATGAATTTGGGAATCCAAAACCAAAGGCAAGACTTGTAGCAAGAGGTTTTAAGGATAGAACCGAGTATGGTATTGCTGAAACCCATGGCCCCGTAGCATCACTAGGAACGATAAGATCCTTGCTATCTATAATAAATAAAGAAAAATTAATTATGGTGCAATATGATGTAAAAACTGCATATCTAAATTCACCAATTATTAAACCTATTTTTGTAAGGAAACCTGAAGGTGTGAATATCAACACAAATCAGGTGTTAGAATTAAAAAAGTCTATTTATGGATTAAAGACATCCAGTAAGTCATGGTATGACCTGTTAGATACAAAGGTAAGGGAGATGGGCTTTACTAAGACCAAAAGCGATAGATGTTTATACACTATAATTAATAATAATGAAAAAATATATTTTTTAACTTATGTGGATGACATATTGATTGCATCAAACTCACAGTCATCAATTACAAAAATAAATGAGGAGCTACAAAAAGATTTTACAATTACTATAATAAATAACCCAAGATTTTTTGTGGGATTAGAAATAACTAGAGATATAGAACATAACACAATAATACTTTCCCAATACAAACATATAGACAAAATGTTGAAGAAATTTGGAATTTCGGAGTTAAAAAACACAAACACTCCGATGGAAACAGGATTGAAATTGGATAAAATTGAAAATGGCATAGATGACACTGAATATAGGTCAATGATAGGTGGATTGCTATACTTAGCGAGACTTACAAGACCGGACATATTATTCCCGGTAAATTTTTTGTCTTGCTTTCAAAATAATTCTAACAACACACTAAAAAATTATGTAAAAAGAATTTTCAAATATATTAATACTACGAAAAATTACAATATAATATATAGATCGAAAGGGGATGGTATACAGGCCTATATTGATGCCTCGTATGTACCCCAAGTAGATGAACATAACATAGATATAAATAATTTGGGAAAAGGGAAGTCCATAACTGGATTTATGGTATTTTCTTATGAAGACTTAGTGGAATGGAATTGCGGTAAGCAAACCATTCATGCATCATCAAGCACAGCAGCTGAAATAATTGCAGTCTATGATGCACTCGATACCATAAAAGTCATACAATATATAAATTACGAAATTTTAGGTGAAAAATTAAGTGTAGACATAATGGAAGATAATATCTCAACACAAAAAATATGTTCAGGAGGTAGTCAGAAAAAGTCGAGAGCCCTAATGATCAAGTGCTACTCAATTTTGGAAGCATTTGAGGAAAAAGTAATATTTTTTAGAACTGTAAGCTCCGAGAATCAATTAGCAGATATCTTGACAAAATCATTAGATCGTACAAAATTTGAAAATATAGTTGTCAAAATATTAAATGAAACGAACATCTATACATAATACAATATAAAAATAATTCATTTTATTTCAAAGTCATAATATGTTTCGAAATTTACCATTCCAAAGTACAAGTCGTCCCAAGTCCAAAATATAGGTCATAACATGAAAAAAGATGCTTAAAAGTTAACCTTCAATTACTACAAAATTAGTACATAACAAAGCCATTTACCAGAAAATACTTGTAATAGATAAATACCCGACCTCTTAAAAATATTAACAAAAGAAAAAGCAGAAAAATCGAACAGGAATAAACCCTACAATTCGCATAATAAAAACCCTATACATTTTCAAACAACCGTGAGAGAAATACACGTAATATTCCCACACGAAGTAATGAAAAGAAACTCTCCGACAATAAATACAATGAAGATTAAACCTATTACATGACCGCAAACTAAGATAAGTCGAAAAGGTTCCTTTATCACATCACATTTTAAGCGCCGGTTCAAATACAATAGCAACACACGAAAGATAATAAGCAATGCGATGAATATTATTCTACAATCTTTTTCATGTCACACGTTTAAGATAAAATACGAAACGTAACGTTCCTTTAAATTCAATGAACTCGTAATCGGAAATACCTTCGTATATATTTTTTTTCCTCTTTCTTTTTCTTTAATATAATATGTATACGTGAATATTTTTTTTTCAAATTCCTTTTCCGATTTTTTCTAATCGAAACATATAACAAATAAATTACACGTTACCTATAATAAATTAATATTTTGCATGTTACCAATTTTATATTATCATAATATTTTTTTTACAATACCATTTTTATATATTATATATTATCATTGAATATTTTATGCATGTTACCATATTTATTTTATTTAATTATTTTATTTATTTTCGAAGCACAGCGCAACAAAAATTTTTTTTGAAACTCTAAGTTACCATAATAATTTAAATAATACTATGTCAACATTTTTATTTTTTTTTTTTTTTTTATTTTATTTTGAAATTTTTTATTACGCATATGTCATTTTGTAATTAATATTATTTTGAAACAATAATAATTCGTTTATTTTCAGCGTCGAACATGATGAAGAATTCAATCGGTAAAATTTCAGGGGGGTGTTGTAACGGAAATCCCACCTTCACTCATTCTTCATCATCATCATCACGATCACTATATATATATGTCATACGTACACTCTCACCACGAAGTGCTTTTCCCCTACTACTTTCGATCGTACATCGCTGTTGCTTCGCTATTTCATATTCTGTTAATAATGTATTAATCATTCGTGTAATAAACCTCCATAATATTAGAAGTCTCAAGTTCTTTCGATCCTTGTTCTGTACGCCTCACATCACTTACTTTCTGTTGTAACGGAAATCCCACCTTCACTCATTCTTCATCATCATCATCACGATCACTATATATATGTCATACGTACACTCTCGTCGCGAAGTGCTTTCCCCCTACTACTTTCGATCGTACATTGCTGTTGCTTCGCCATTTCATATTTCGTTTTATAATGTATTTTTCATTCGTGCAATAAACCTCAAATTCAACACAAGTCTCAAGTTCTTTCGATCCTCGTTCTATGCGCCTCACATCATGGTAGCCATCGCTGCGGTAGAACTATGAGGAGAGACTTTAAAATTTAACAAATGAAATAATTTTTTTGATTTTATTTACTGTTGCGCGAAAATCTTTCTATGTTTTCTGTTGAGTAATATATGAAGAATTAATTGTTTTTTCTTCTCGAGAAATTCAAACTCGAAATTTAATTTATTGTTGATTTTTTTGAAAAATTCAAAATTAAATCATAAAACTGAAGCTGAAGTTCCCGACTTAATAACGGCCGA